>JAPFRF010000011.1:184000058-184408934 GCA_029282475.1 Phrynocephalus forsythii | reverse complement strand
CGTGTTAGGCATAAAAGTTGTGCTGTCGCGTGAGCAGAGAACACCTTTCCTCAATGACCAAGGGGCAATGATGAAGGATGATGGAAACGGTTGTCCAAAACAACACTGAAGAGGTTTCTCTTTTAAAATCTGCCAGGAGGGTTTTGTGGTGAGGTATCAGGGAAGCCAATGAGACATGGGGTACAACCAGGCACTAAAATGTCCGTTTACAAGTCCCAAGAACTCAAGTCAAGATGCATAAGATGGTTTATAGGAGGCGCACAAAGGACCATAAATAAATATTTAAAACTGGAAAAGTTAAAAGAAAACAAGACAAAAACAGGAGGCAACCTAAAGCTTAACTATTATATTTTAATGTAAGCTTTCCACTTCTTCTGACATCTAGCAACAGAATGAGATGTTGAATGATATATACAATGGAACATAAGCTTCATACCAAAGATTCGTTGGGTAGTCTTTAAGGTGCCACGTTTTTTTCCTCTTTAGTTTAGTTTAGTTTGTATTTTGCCTGGAATTCTTATGCAACCTCTTCCAATGTTCTGCTGTCCATGTTTGATGGCAGAACCTACAAAGCAAATGAAAGTCCTTTGGCAAAAATCTTGAATGCTGCTGTGGGGTATTGCAAGATAAAAAGGCTCTGTAAAATCCTTCTTGTCATTCTCATAACAACAGCCTCGGTGAGAAGATCTTTCAGTACAATGAACAGAACACTGAGAAAGACAAGAAATAGAACACTACCAGGAACCTTAATGCATTGTATGATGATAAGCGTTGAAGGGACTGAAATTCCAACTGAGGGCCCACCATAGACTTATAAGTGGAAGAAATCTTCCCTGGTATTTCTTTAAAACACTAACAACCATTTGAACATTTCCTTTGGTTTTGGTTTTTGGTTTATAAGCTATTACCATTTTCTACATTTAATATAGTAATGTTAATAAAAATGAGATATAGTATTCTTGTGAACTGACAAAGAATATTATTTTCCTCTGCTCAGGGGGACTGTGCAGGGGCAAGCCTGGAGTATAAGAAAAATTAATCAGTTTTTATTAATGGGCTGATTTCCCTGCTGGACTGGTGAAACCAAAGCAAATTCTTCTGCTTATAGACTTCCCCATAGTGCTTCAAGCACTCTAGCAAACTCAACTTGGACGTATTAAGCCTGTTTTCAAAAACAATGAATATGTTACATTTGGCTACTGGCCTTGGAGTGTATATTGGTTGTATGGACATGTTACAGGCTGTCACTTGAGGAGGACTCCCATGGATTCGGGTGCAAAGCCAGAACCTAGATGAGAAAGCGACGGAGGCCCCAACCCCATTGAGAAGATGTTTGATGAACCTGGTTAATAAGTCTCAAGAACAGACACACAAGCAGGTCCTGGATCAAATCCAGTGTGAAAGATCCCTGGATGCAACGTTGAGAAAAACTGAGGCGGCCCGAATTTGAGCAAACCAGGCAATGGAGGAATTTCTAGAAAAGGCAACAAGTGGTGAAAGGTGGAAGGCAGCAGGGAAAGAGGGAGACCAAATGTGAGACGCGTTGACTCCCCTAGAGAAGCCACTGGCTTGCCTCTGCATGCCCTGGCCCGGCCTGTGGAGGGCAGGGCATTTGTGGAGACCATTCCAGCTTCATGGAGTCGCCCTAAATAAACCATATAGGCCATTTGACAGCACAAAACGACCACAGATATCTAGGTAAAAAAACCAAAACAGTACTGATGCAAAAAGAGAGAGATCACAACTAGGCAGACACGTTCCAGGCTGCAATACTATAAAGGTTAGAACTTCAAAGAGGATGTCCCAAAGTCGAGGGGGACAGGATGGGGCCCTGTGTCCTTCTTGCAAGTGGCCAGCTGTGCCGGGCCACTCTTCGTCCACCATGGCATCCTCCAGACGTGGATTCTCAACTTCAAGGTGTGTGTGTGTGGGGGGGGGGAGGAAATCTCCTCTGGGACTCAGAGGACCATAATTTCTTGTGCTTCGCTTCTCTGGCTGCTAACATGGCTTCCATCCAGTTTTCAAAAGGGATGTTGATGCCTGGTGATGTCAATTTTTCGCAAAGTGCCAAGATAGCAATTTAACCTGAATACAGGTAGCTGTGAAGGGGCGATGTTGGGTGCCCACAGAAAAGGCTCCAAGGGGCACCTTCGGCCCCCATGCCATAGGCTCGCCAACACTGGGCTAGCCTAGTAGAAGAAGGGAATGGTAAGCCACTTCTGAGTATTGTCTGCCAGGAAAGCCCTGAAAATGCGTTCCCATAAGTCAGAATTGGCTAGACAGCAAACTATAATTATAATAATAATACTGTAACTAAATTAACTGATACAGCAGTGAAGGATGGAGACCTGATAATGAGGAGCCGCATAAGAGACCATCTATGGATACTGAAAACAGTTCACCTCCATGGACAAATGGGAGGCAAGCAAAGGTGAAATCAAGTTATTTTCAGAAGTAATAAACGTGAAAGATTTATTTAAATCATAATAGATAAACTGGGAATCAAATCTATGAGAAACCACAATGCACAAGAGAGAGAATATGGAGAAAATACAATACTGTACAGTGAATAAACGACAGTTCCAGTGTAAAACATGCTTGATGAAGGCTTCAGGTGAAATAGGATTTTATATACCAGCAGCTTATTATATGTGAATTTCATCATAGCTAGCCAGTTATATAACACTGCACTTGCCCCTAATCTTCCACCAGCCCTCTAGTTAAAGCTTACTGTACTATTTTTCTAGCTATTTAGCACTTTAGCCTTAAAAAAATCATATAAAATACCAAAAATAATACCAAGAAGTGGGAGGCCTGAAGAGAGAGATGAAAGTAGATGAAAATAGTTCCGAGGTTCAATAAATGGAACTAAAGAACTTCCAGATTGCTCAAGGAGAAATAAATATATATTTTAAAGTAGTAGAGTCTCAACCTCACCAGAAAAAAAAGAAACAAGACAGAGACAAAACTTAGAAAATCTAAGTGCTTTCAGATTTGTCCAAAAACTGATGATCTAATATAGGACAAATTATGGGTTTTGGTCTCCTCTCTAAAAAAGGTCTGATCCAAAAGCGACACAATGTCACCAAAGAACAGGTTAATGAGAGGGGTTCCAACAAACAAACAAATGCTGGAAAAATGCACCCCACAAAAAAGCAAGCAAGAAAAAGCAATCTTGTGTATTTTCTCTTTGTTGTCTAGCGAAAAAGTGATGTACTTCAGAATACATAAGGTTGCTGGTGGCATGTTTATATATAACAGAACTGGAGACATGATCAAATCCATGGAAGAAAAGAATGTTCTGGAACCATCAAGAAAGTCCAGAGGCGGGCTGGCCTACTTAACTGCTTCCTGGGGTGCGCTTTTGACTCTTCCTGTTGGTCTCTTTTTAAAAAAAAACATCTTATCCCATTGTGATGCAGTGCACAGTTATTCCACTTTTATTAAAGCTGCCCTCAAATGATAATGTGGAAGACAACATGCCTGTATTTTCCTGTGTATATACGACACCCTCCCTGTGTATAAGATGGCTGTTTGCAAAGACAAGGCAGTATGGGCAGTTTAGCAACCATATGGTTCTCTCCTCGGCTTAACTTCCGTGTATAAGACGACCCTCAATGTTCAGTTTAACGATTTTAGAAAAAAACATAGTCTTATACACGGGAGGGGCGAGGGGCGGCGGCAAGAAATAGGGCCTTCTCTGTAGTGGCACCAGTACTGCCTCCTCCCTGGAAACATTTAAGCAAGGCCTTAAGACTTTAAAACTTTTTTTTATTTAGGCAAGCCTTCTGAGCCTCCAGCCTTTTAAAAAAATTTTATTTATAACATCTTAATATTCAGTTTTATCGGCTGAGGGGCCTTTTAAACTCTGCTGCTGCTGTTGTTTTTAGTATTGTTTTTATAGTGTTTTTATTATTGTTTCTAAATGCATCTTTTTGCTCCAGACCCACGATTTTTAATCATTTCATGCTGTGTGCTTTAATCTTCCTTATATGTCTTTAAGAGGGCTCTGAAGACCTACCTCTTTTGATTTTAATTTTTTGATTATCATCTCGCCATCTTGTTCTCTGCTGTATTTGCATGGAGATTTTGTTTTTTTTTTTATGCTTTTTTATCGATCCAGAGTTTCTGGAAGAGAAAGTCTTTAAATAAATAAATAAATAAATCTTAATATTCAGTTTTATTGGCTGAGGGGCCTTTTAAACTCTGCTGCTGTTGTTGTTTTTAGTATTGTTTTTATAGTGTTTTTATTATTGTTTCTAAATGTTTTTGCTATTTTTAATATTTCATGCTGTGTGCTTTAATATATATGTCTTGATTTTAATTTTTTGATTATATCGAATTATTGCTGTAAGTCGCCTTGGATCCTTTCTGAGAGAAAGGTAACAGAAATAAAGTTGTTTATTATTGTTTTTTTTTTTACTATTTATTTTTACAATTTATATGCCACCCACTACCCAAAGGTCTCTTGTTGTTGTTGTTAAAATAAAAGGCAAAATAACTACACTGGATTTTGTATTGCAAATCACTAGTCGAACGCTTCAAAAGCGTTTAGGACTACGTGATGTATCGGCAAATTATGTGATCTGATCCCAGTAAGCTGGCCTTCTGCATCTGACTGATGGTGACTTTGTCAACTCCAATTTCTTCTAAATACTTGCTTAGTTCTTTAGGCACCGCACCCAGCGTGCCGATTACCAATGGGACCACCTATACCGGTTTATGCCAGAGTTCAATTTTCAGATCCTGATATCAGGTAATTTTTTCAAGTTGTTTCTCAGTGACTCTACTACTACTACTACTACTACTACTACTACTACTACTACTACTACTACTACTACTACTACTACTACTGTTGTTGTTGTTATTATTATTATTATTATTAAAATGCAGTACTTTTTATACCTGTCCCATTCTTTTATTTCTCCAGAATCATCCTGCTATGAATACGTGTGACACTGACATTACTGCTCTCAAAACTTTCCTAATTAAATGACCCGCCCCTTTATTTGTATGCTGTTTGCATGGTGACAGCCTCATTTGACTAGGCCAGCCTTCTTTGGGAATACTGCCAACGAACGAGGTGGCCGGGTCCGAACTGCAGAAGCCTGGCTTTAAAAAATCACTAGGCACGTCAACAGCTCAGAGGTTTAGATATTTGGCTGCAGAGGCTGAAGGTTCAATTCCCCACTGCAACACTTGTGAAGAGAGATACCCTCTGTGGCCTTAGGCCAGATGCACAATCCCGGGTTACGCCCCCCCCCACCCAAGAAGACAGGAAGGGGAAACCAATTCTGAGGACTTACTACCTGGAACACCCGGGAAACAATTTCTAATTTTTTGTCACCAAGTTAGAATTGATGCGATGGCGTGCAATTATTATAGCAACACATCCCTACGATTAAAGCCCTCATTTGCACGTTGGAATGTCTGTTATTCAGTGCACCCAGCTCTGGTCTTATTGCAGTACTTTTCCAGTGTACGTGAAGCACGATTTTGCCATAAGGAAAACCTAGTACTGTACAGTATATGTTGCATTTTCCTGTTTGGTATTGCACAATGGTCATCGTTCGTTTACCAAAAAATTATCTGGTGAGAAACATTTTTCCCCTTGGAAAGGATTAATTTTGCTAGAGTCAGAGCTCACAATGTTCCTTTTAAAAACATCATTTCTTCCTATTACCTCATGCAGAGTTTTTAAAAGAAATTAATTTATGACACGCCAAACAATGTTTTCAAAAGTGCTTCATTATGTTCCGAGATTGGAAATGTTATTTTTTTTTTTGTGGTCTGGGAGATTCTGAGCCCTGTAGTCCGAAAATGTAAAATTTCCAATCTTTCATTCATTTATTATAGCATTGCCCATTAATTTTTTTATGGGGGAGAGGGGAACATATCTCAAAGTTGATGCCACTGTGAATTAAAATGGCAGATATTCCTACCCAAGCTAAAAATGTCAATTTAACTTTAAAAATTAATTAGAACCAGAAGTTACTTCACCAGTGAACTAATATCATTTCCAAGTGTGACAGTCCTTTTCAAATGTAACTTTGTGTCAACTTTCTGGCAAAGCAAAGCAAAATGCGTTACAGGTCGCTCTGTGACTTGTAACTCCTTGTTTCCAATGTGTGGTTTGCATGTCATGGTGAATACAAAAAACCAAAAAACTGGTGCACCCAGAAGACTATCAATGCAGAAGAGACAAAGGTCTCTGTATGCTGAAGAAAGTAGAAATGTATATGTATTATATTTAAAACAATCCCCGCAGATAACTCTGTTCAAGGTTTTGATTATTTTATGATAGCAAACTTGCCCCTGAAGAAGGCCTTTGCGGTTGAAATGCGTTGGTTCTTGTTTTAAATACAGTAAATATACATTTCTACTTTTTTCAGCATCCAGAGGCATTTGTCTCTTCTGCATTTATAGTCCTTTGGGTGTCGTGGGGTCAGGCAACCCATCTGCCATCAACCCTTGCGAGCGCTTAGCCTCTCTCTCTTTCTTGTGGAACTTCTGGTGTTTTACAATGTGCGACCGGTGAGAAAAGCATTTCCCGCACTCCACGCACCGGTAGGGCTTCTCCCCTGTGTGGACCCGCCGGTGGGCCAAAACGTTCGATCTATCCGAGAAACGTTTCCCGCAGTCCGAGCACGCGAAGGGTTTCTCTCCCGTGTGAACCCTCCGGTGCCTCTTGAAGGACGAGCCGTCGGCGAAGGACTTCCCGCACTCCACGCACGCGTAGGGTTTCTCTCCGGTGTGGACGCGCTGGTGCTTGACCAGGCCCGAGTGCTGGGCGAAAAACTTCCCGCAGTCCAAGCAGGTGTAGGGTTTCTCCGAGGTGTGCACTCGGCAGTGCTTCACGAGGGCCGAAGGCCGGGGGAAGCCTTTGCCGCACTCCAGGCACTCGTAGGGTTGCTCTCCCGTGTGGACCATCCAGTGGCTGACGAGGGCCGAGTGCTGGTCGAAACGGTCCCCGCATTCCGAGCACTTGTAGGGGTTCATGCCTCGATGCGCCTTCTGGTGGGCCACCACGTGGGAGCGGTCGGCAAAACACTTCCCGCACTCCAAGCACTTGTAAGGTTTCTTTCCCGTATGGACCCCCTGGTGCCTGACGAAAGCCGGGTGGTCGGCAAAACCTTCCCCGCACTGCAAGCATTTGTAGGGTCTCTCTCGCACGCGGCTCGCCTGGGGGGTCAGGAGGGGCGGCTCCCGAGCAAAGCACTCCCCGCACTCACGGCACAGGTGGGGCTTGTCCGTCCCGTGGACGTGGACGTGCTTCACGAGCGCCAAGGGGCGAGGGAAGCATCTCCCGCACTCCCGGCACGGGGACGGCTCCTCCCCTGTGTGGGGTTTCCCGTGGCTGACCAGGAGGGGACGCTGTTTAAAGCTCTCTGTGCATTTGTAGGTTCTCTCTCCCAGGTGGGTTTCCTGCTCCATTGCAAGGTCCGGGTGGTATTGAGAAGATCCTCTGCAGGTTAAACAACAGATAGCTTCCTTTCCTTTGAGGTCATCTCTGCCACAGTGGCAGCACCTTTCTTCTTTCACAGAGTCACCTGTCACAGCAAAAGGCAGGCCATGAGCAAAGAAAAACAAAACAAAACAAAACAAAAGACACAAACATGTGGGAGCTTAGACCAAAATCTGTCACCCCCTGCACTTCTTGGGGCAAAAATCTTAAAAAAAAAAACAAAAAACAAAACAAAACAAAATTTGACACAAAACATGTGGCACCTTAAAGACTAAGTTTCAGCTGGTGGGTATTTTAATGCTGCCACGGAGTTTTCATGCAGTTTCATATTTTAATGTGATGTTTCATGCACATGTGCACTTCTTCAGACATATAGCAGCAGAATGAGGTATAATATGTAGAATATGAGATATATATTTCATACCAGATATTGATAGGCTGTAGTCTATATAGCCATTGGCTGTAGCATATAGAGTTGGGGGGGTGGATAAGGGAGGGGAGGGAGGAGGAAGGGTGAGAAGAGGAGGGAGAGTTAATTAGTAGAAACGGTGAGAAGACTCAGTTAGAGCTGTATAGTTTTATGGTTTTATAGCTCACGCCAGCCCCTGCCTATGTTTAAGTATGGGAAGTAAATTCCTCTTTGTCCACTTTAGTGATACAGACAAAAGAACATAACTTAAGCCTATTCCAAACCAAAGCAAATCATAAAGAAGGGGTGTTTACATGTAGCTCTGCTGTTTCCCTGGGGCCACTGGATATTGCAGGCAATGAGAAGAGGTGCACAGCTTGGGGGTGCTCTTGGACACCTTTTTGAGCCTGGATGCCTGGGTCACAGTGGTGGCCAGGAGCACATTTGCATAATTAAAGCTAGTGCACCAGTTACGCCCGTTCCATGAGAAACCAGCTCTGGCCACGGTGACTCATGCCCTAGCAATATCCCGGCTAGACTACTGTAATGTGCTCTGTGTGGGACTTCCGATGAAAAGTCTCAGGAAACTTCAACGGACCCAAAATGCAGCAGCCAGATTGCTGATTGGAGCAGGATAAAGTGTTCTGCTTCTGCTTACAGAGATCACATTGCACCCTTACTAAAGCAGCTCCACTGGCTGCCAACCAGTTATCGAGCACAATTCAAAGTGCTGACCTTAACCTGCGAAGCACTGTATGACCTGGCTCCTAAACTACAGATTAAATCTCACAGTTAAGAACCGGCTCAGGGGCTAAAATCATCAGAAGAGGCCTTTCTCTCCATCCTGACACATTCATCGGTACATCTCATGGGAACACATAAAAGGGCCTTCTCTGTTGCTGCTCCCAGACTCTAAAACCCCCTCCCATTAGAGGCCAGGACTGCCCCATCCCTGCTGTCTTTCTGGAAACAGGCAAAGACTTTTTTCTTCAGCTAAGCTTTCCTTGAATGATGGACTACCATACATGGTGACACAGACTTGTGTTTATAAGCACTTATAACTTTGTTCTTGTACCTCTCCTTGTGTGACTGAATTGACACTATGTTATCAATTGTTAGTTCCCATCCCTCATAACCTTTTGATGGTCTACTATACATGATTCGCTTCGCTCCCAACATCATGACTTGTTTTTTTATATATATATTTCTTAACTGATTGCATTCTTTTTTGGCTTTAATGTCTTCAAATGCTCTAAGGCACTTCTCAATTCCCTGTTCTTAAACTTGACTATGTCTTAAATGCTCTGGGCTGTTATCAATTGTTAGTTCCCATCCCTCATAACCTTTTGATGGTCTACTATACATGATTACATGGAATTTATACTCTTTTCTTAACTGCTTGCATTCTTTTTTGGCTTTAATGTCTTCAAATGCTCTAAGGCACTTCTCAATTCCCTGTTCTTAAACTTGACTATGTCTTAAATGCTCTGGGCTGTATATTGGATAAATAAATAAACAAACAGGTAATGATGATAAATAAATAAATAAACAGATGATGATGATGATGATGATGATGATGATGATGATGATGATGATGATGATGATGATGATCTTAACTCCACCCCTGGACCTCTGAACATCTGCTCTTCAGCTCTTTCTTCTGCTCCCTACTCTGGGTCTCCCTGGTTTTCTGTTATCTGTACAATCTTCTTGCACTGTATATATATGTCACCAGATGAACAGTGTATAAATCAAAGATAAATAAATAAATAAATAAATAAATAAATAAAGAAAGAAAGAAAGAAAGAAAGAAAGAAAGAAAGAAAGGAGAAAGGAAAGAAAGGAAAGAGGAGGAGAGGAGGGAAAGAAAGAAAGAAAGAAAGAGGGAGAGGAAGGAAGGAAGGAAGTTTTATATTTCTTTTTAATTGTTGCTAACCCATCAGCAATGCTTTGAAAGGACTTGTTTCTTAAGCCCTCTCAAAGCATTGCTAATGTGCTATGTTGGTTTGCAACAATTAAAAACCAAACGTCTGAGGAAGTGGTCTTGATCCACAAAATATATTAAAATAGAGCAGTTAGTCTTTAAGGTGCCACAATGGTTTTTTTTTGTCTTCATTAATTTTTATTTTCTGGTGTGTGTGTGTGTGTGTGTGTGTGTGTGTGTGTGTGTGTGTGTGTGTGTGTGTGTGTGTGTGTGTGTGTGTGTGTGTGTGTGAGAGAGAGAGAGAGAGAGAGAGAGAGAGAGAGAGAATGGGCCGAGGGGACAGCTGGGGGGGCATTTTATCATCAACATCTCACCTGAGAGGCCCACCTGGCCTTCTAAACCAATGGAGCCTTGAGGATCTGGCATCCAGAGTTCTTCTCCTCGTTCCAACTGGGAGATAAGGTCCGGCTTTGGACCTGGAAATCCTGTAGCTCAGTGAAAAGAGGAGTGCGATGAAGAAAAGGAGCTGAAGGATTCCCTATCCCATTACACCTCAGGGTCCCTTGGAAACTTATTAGGGGTCTCTAAATCAGAGGTTCTCAACCTGTGGGGTCCCCAGATGTTCCTGGAGTGCAGCTCCCAAAAGCCTCCACCGCTCGCTGTGCTGGAAGGGGTTTCTGGGAGTTGCAGTCCAGGAACATCTGGGGATCCCACAGGATGAGAACCACTGCTCTAAATGAACAGATGCAAGCACACCTGTTCAGGGATAAAGATGATCTCTCGGTCTTTCTCTTGGTCCCACCACCCTCAGGGGCACGCTGGGTGGGGACACAGGAGAGGGACTTCTCTGCAGCTACTCCCAGACGGTGGAACTCCCTCCCACCGGAGGCCAGGCTGGCCCCATTTTTGATGTCCTTCTACAAGCAGGCAAAGACCTCTCTCTTCATGCAGACTTTCTTTAGAGACTGAATGTCTGAAAGGTAGTTTTGAATGGACTGCTGTGCCTTACTGTCTTTAAATGTGCTCTTAGTATGGATTTTATTTACTAGTTTTAATATAATACTTTCTCAACTGTTTTTAAAGATTTGTCTTCTTACTGTTTTTAGCTTTGACAATTTGAGGCCCTTTGAAGGAGAATGGTGGGGTAAAATATTGTAGATAAATAAAAAATGATGCACACTTAAAGCATTTTTAAAAATAGAATAGAATCATATATACTGTACATATCACATGTATACTAAGGTGGGCCAAGCTGTTGACAACTGACCAGGACAAAATTCTTAACGTCAGACTTCTAAATTGGTGCGCAATAGTTATCAAAATGGGTGGATGGCCAGGAATTCTTAGAAGAGAGAATGAAAATAAAGCTACCAGATATTATAATGTATTTACGTAAATCTAAGATGTGGTTCTGGTTGTTGCATCTACAACAAGAATATTGTCCTTCTGGAAAAGTGCAAATAACCCCCAAATGTTCAGGTGCCTAACAGCATAACTACCACCACTACCACTAACCATGAACAAAGACTAGATACTGACTTTGGGGCAATATTTATTTTAGGGGGAAAAGGGGGAGGGAAGCCATAATAAAAATTACTGTCTATAAAAGACAGATTTTCCTTTTATAACACTGGACTGACAGAAGGAATTGCTTCTTCAGCTGCACACAGCAGTGGAGTATCCACGTCATTTTTTCTCATCTGCATCCCAGGCATTATGAAGTCAGCACCCAAAGTTGGGGAGGGGGGCACTTCTGTTTTTGATTCTTCTTCTTTCCCCCTAGCAGCTTGGTTAAAAGGTGTGGTGGGCTCCCTCTCCAAGAGATGTTTCCTTGAGGTGTGGTTCTTCCACAGACGGGGAGGGAGAATGGGACTTTAAAAATAGGTTTACCATCTAGCACTGTAAGTCATGGAACTCACTGCCACACGACGTAGTGCTGCTGAACTGTACACCTAGAACAGCAGTGGCGAACCATCAGCACTCCAGATGTTTTTGGACCACCACTCTCAGAACTCCAAACCTGTATCGGCAATGACAAAGGACTGTGAGAGCTGTGGTCTAAAACATCTGGAGCGCCAAAGGTTGGCCACCAATGACCTAGGGCAGTGGTGGCGAACCTTCAGCATTCCAGACATTTTGGACCACAACTCCCACAGTCCTTTGTCATTGGCAATCTCGGCTCGGAATTCTGGGAGTTGTGGTCCAAAACGTCTGGAGTGCCAAAGGTTGACCACCAATGACCTAGGGCAGGCATGTCCAAACTTCGGCCCTCCTGATGTTTTGGACCACAACTCCCAGAATTCCAAGCCTGTATTTCCAATGGCAAAGGACTGTGGGAATTGTGGTCCAAAACATCTGAAGGGCCGAAGTTTGGACATGCTTGACCTAGGGCATGTACATTATCATCTTTGGCATCAGAAACAGTTCGCTTCTCTAAATCCATGACTGGAGAATGAGAGACTGCTGTAAGGGGTGCTTCTCCAGAGCAAGGAAGTGTGGGTAGTTGGGCCATGGAAATCATTGCCCATGCCGATGTGTGAGAGATTAACGAGCCAGCTGCTGTACCCACAATCCATTGCTTTGAGGATTTGAGGGACTGGGATGCAGGAGCAGCAATCACAGTTCGCCTATTTCCTTCCCAGCTATTTAAACTTGACACCAAGCCATCTCTTGCCATTCTTTGCCTCAGGCAGCTTCCTTACTCTACCTAAAGAGAGGGCCGGCCCCAGTGTACAAGCATTTTGGGAAAAAATTCCCTACCATAAGCACATTCCTCAGCCTGGTGTGTTCCATGGGTGCCCTTAGTTTTTATGTCTTGTGTCAGGAGAGGAAAAGCTCCTCACCTAGTGAAGCCACGTTCCCATAATTTTCCATCATGACTTCCATGTATAAGGTTTTTTGATTTGGCCCCAACAAAGCCCCCTGTCCTTCTGTGAAATAGATGGCCACATCTTCA
Organism: Phrynocephalus forsythii; assembly: GCA_029282475.1. Lineage (NCBI taxonomy): Eukaryota > Metazoa > Chordata > Lepidosauria > Squamata > Agamidae > Phrynocephalus > Phrynocephalus forsythii. The sequence goes on along the minus strand of JAPFRF010000011.1, from coordinate 184,396,180 downwards.
AAGGTCACCAGACTCTGCAAGAAAACAGAGCTCTCCATCAACTTCTGCTGCTTCAGAAACTATTTTGGTGTCACTCTCAAATTTCAAAGGCAACCCATGAAATAGATAAAAATTAGATTAAAAAAACAGACAAAAGTATTACCACTGCTAAATGCTCAAGAGTAACATTCCTAATTTTAAAACAAACACACACACATTCAGAGAGAGTTACAAAACTAGATTACAACACTTAACCATTCTATTTTTTTTGAGGTTTCATACATTTTATGATTTCTTGGGCATTATATAGTGGTACTAATTAAGGCAAATGCCTTGTAAATTAAAAAAAACTCATAGGAAGAACAAAATTTCAACGAATAGGCATGCTTTGCATGACAAAAAATTCCCTATGGAATGCTTCGCAAGATGAAAAACAGTTCCGCATGGAAAAGACCCTGGTTATTTTTGTCTTTATTCAAGCCTCCGGAACGGATTGATCTGTTCCCAATGCATTTCGTAGGACAAATTTTTCTTAAAACAAATTGACCCGTAGAACGAACTTAATTTGTTTTAAGAGGTACCACTATACATTAATCTGAGCACTTCTTTATACTTTAAAGTATGAAGGTCAACTTTATAATCTAAGGAATTCTTAGCATATCTGATTGAGGTGTTTTAAGAAATTGTAAGATTTCTTAGACTATGAAGATTATCAGTAGCTATATCTTAAAAAATATATTTCAAGGGCAACCCTACATGGAATGCACTGCAGAAGTATCTTCAAGAGGAAATTAAGGCATGGATGACTGCAGCTAAATTAGTCCTTTAGGGTGAGGCTGACTCACAAATGAGCATGAGAGGACTCCAGGGAAAAGTCCCTGATGTTGGGAAAAATGGAAGGCAAAAGGAAGAGGGGAAGGCAGAGAATGAGATGGTTGGATGGTGCCATCAATGCAACAAATATAGATTTAATCAAACTCCGGGAGGCAGTGGAGGACAGGAAGGCCTGGCGAGCTCTGGTCCATGGGGGTCACAAAGGGCCTTTTTACACGACCCCTAAGATCCGCTGGCCACTTAAATTCGGACCAGAGATCTTAGGGGTTCGTCGCTCTTCCTCTGTCCCCACCCTCCTCCGCACTTCCTGGTTGCTGGCTGCGTGAGGGAGGGAGAAAAAAGAAAGAAAAGAATGCCGGCTTACCTCCGTTCTGTTCCCGGCAGCATTCAGATCTCTTAAAGGGGCGGGGGGCAGAAAAACAACAAACAGAAGCCAGGAGAGCCCCGCACTCACTATCCTTACACCGGATCAAATATTTTTCACCTCCAAAAAGCAGGTACCTGAAAGCTGCGCTGGGACGCGCTAAAGTGGGCGGGGTCGCACTTAATTTCCTGTTAACTCCGGAGCTGGTGGGTAAACATTTTTAATCTCCGGAGCTTGCAGCCATTTGCCCCGGAGTTTAGGGGTCGTGTATAAACGCCCAAAGAGTCAGACACGACTGAACAACAAATGTTATACAATCACAATCCTCCGGCGTATTTTCCTTTTTCCAGATTAATGCAATCAGCAACTTTTCCAAACAATCTGCTCCCTACCCGAGGTGTCTCCACTACAGCCCTTTCCGTGTCTCGAGTGATAGGGTGAAATCCAGATTCAAGTCCAGATGTCATTCTGCACATCTGTGGGGGTAAAAAACAGCTATGAGAAATAAAGGAACAGAGAGCGAGTATCCTTTACCACAGCCTTAATTTAGGAAGACAAATCAATATGTAGGATTCCACTACTAGAGGCTCAAGTCTCTCTGCCTCGTTGCTGTAATTGGGCTTCAGTTCTATGTGGTTTAAAATCTGTGCTTAAAAAACCCACTTTTACAAGAACACAAATGCCAATCATCTTAATTGCCTCATGGCACAGTGGTTAAATGCCTATACTGCAGCTAAAACTGTGCTCACGACCTGGGGTTCAATCCCAGGTAGCCAGCTCATAGCTGACTCCTTCCATCCTTCCGAGGTCAGTAAAATGAGTACCCAGCTTGCTGTGGGGTAGAGGGCAATGTGTAGCCTGCATAATTAAATTGTAAACCGCTCAGAGAGTGCTTGAAACACTATGGGGCGGTATATAAGCAGAACACTTTGCTTTTTGCTTTAATCAGCACAGACAATGCCCGTGTTGACTTGGAATATTGGGAGGTGTGATTTTTCAGGCTCTGCTCAGATATATAATTTATTTCTACTTATATACCACTCCATAAGGCTTGGAGCACTTACAGTTATCACGCATGGCTCAAATTTTTGAGGCACAGATGCTGGCCAAAGCAAAGGCGCAACTGGGTCTTTCCTGGGCTTCACCTCACCCAATTGTAGCCAGGTTGAGTGGGCATTGGAAGCTGAAACCCTCAGAACCATCCTCTGTGGAGTGGTGGGGTGGCAATGACAAAGACGTAAGAATAATATATTAAACAAATAAAAAGTGTACTGTACTCTGCTGTCATCACTGCTCCACTCTATCAAAGGTTAGAGTGTATATTCCAGGATAAATGTGCAATATATTCTTCTCCGATTCCTCAACAGATGATACAAAAGATGGTCTGGAGGGCTGCCACTTTCAAAACACGGAGACCAAATAGTGTATCTCTGTACTTCTTGTGCTTGCATGTCCTAAACACAAGCTCAATTTGGGGATCTAAGAGTTCAATATTAACATTAATCTCTCCTGAGTTTGGGGAGGAGGAAGGGGGGCAAGATATATTACTAAAGTCCCCAGAACAGTCCAGCCAGCCTGGCCAGGAGGGAGAAGTCTGATGACAGAGCGAGTCCAAAATCAGTAACTTTTACAAATTTGGCTCCTTCTTCCCAGGCTGCTAAACGAAGTGTGGATGCTTTGCCTGCTTCAGAACAAGTAAATGCACGTTGTGTATAATATCCCAACAATGTAAAGGCAAAGACACACACAGACACACACACACCGCCCCTTCTTCACTCTCCTCCTTCCCTCGCCATTGTTTTTCCCATCAGTCTTATTTTAACAGCCCAAGTGGTTGATTTTTTTCAGAAATCTTAATTTTTCCGGCCTCTGAAAACACACACACACACACACACACACACACACACACACCCGTCCCACCCGCCGCCTCCCAAAAGTGAGAGAAGAGAGAAGGCGGAAGAAGTGATGAAAAAGTTGTTGTTGTTGTTTTTGGACTACAACTCCCAGAATTCTCAGGCAGTTCCCGGGCTCTCCGCCGGCCGGGGATTTGGGGCGTTGTTGTCCGAAAAAGCAACGACACCCCCCCCCACCGCAACTCCAACTTGTGAAAGCAACTTTCCCCATTTTCCAAAGGGTCGAGAAGGGCGACCAAATGTCCGCCGCCCCTTTTTCGTTCCCGCTTCCCGCCGACTTGTTTTTGCTGCCGCCTCCATCCGTGACAGCTGCCTCGCCCCCCTTACCTCCGACTCCACTTCGGAGAGTCCCGGGAGGAAAAACAACAACAACACAACACACACACACATATAAAAACAGGGAAACAAGAAACCCGGTGGCGGGTGGGACTTGTAGTACAGTAACAGTATTCCTCCTCCTTTTTCCTTCCCTCCTCTCGGCCCCCTAAGCTTTGACCGCGGGGGCTTCTGGGAATCGTAGTCTCCTTTTCCTCTCCAAGGGCTTTGGGGCTGGGATGACCGGGGGCATCCTTTTAGAAAAGGTCTTGAATAAGGCCCTGCGATCTACATTGGGGCTGAAGGCAAAACAACAAGGTGGTGGAAGACAATTCAAGTGGAAGGTGGTGTGTGAAGAATTTTTTTCCCCCAGCCGGTGGCCCTCTTCAAATGTGTCAGAGACCCACCTACCCTCTGGGGGATCTTTGATATGGCCCCACCACCACCACCACCACCTGCTCCATTCATTGTGGGTGCAAGCTTCAGTGCAGCCCCAAGGGACTAATTCTTGTCACCACAATATAACGGAGGTTTTGGTGCCCTGAATTTCAGCAGCAAACAAATACAAGCCCCTTAGTACCAGATGATGATGATGATGATGATGATGATGATGGTGATGAATCTTCACTATTCAAAAATACATATACCGTACAGTGGCACCTTGTATAAAGGAATGAATTCGTTCCCAAAGAAAGTCTGTTAAGCAATTGTTTTATACAAATTTCCCATAGGAATGCATTGAAAACGGAGTAACCCCTAATCCAGGCATGTCCAAACTTCAGTCCTCCTGATGTTTTGGACCACAACTCCCAAAATTCCAAGCCTGTATTGCCAATGACAAAGGACCGTGGGAGTTGTGGTCCAAAACATCTGGAGGGCTGAGGTTTGAACATGCCTGCCCTAATCGCAACCATTTTTATGTTGTACAGATTCGCCCCATAGGTGATTCTGTTAAGCAAATTTCCCCTAGCACCGGAATTTTTTATGTTGTACAGATTTTATTTTATATAAACCATTTGTTATACGATTGTACCTGTACTACTAAAGTATAATACACAGACTTAACAAACGAGTGCTCCCCTCCCCTTTGGAACCTTTATATCTTAAATATTTCTGCCTCTAATCAGACTCGCCCTTCTCTTTTATCTAACCCTGAAATCCTTCCAAAATAGGTACAGTAATTTTTTAAAGTCTTGATCAAGTCTGTGAAGACAGGTTGGTCAGAATCGGGCATTATCTTGTTTTAAGCAGCCTGTGAAAGTTGGCTGTCTAAATGGTATATAGTTAAAATTTATATATTAATCTGCAGATTAATTTTATTTTTTTATAGTTAATTTGCTGTCTTTATAAAATTGTTCTTTTTTGTGTCAGAAAGATCATTTTAAGTCTAGTCACCTTTAGTCAGGTTTGTCTGCCACCTTGAGGTCTATTTCAGGAATAGGCAGGATGTGTAATCAAACATCATATCTTGGCATCATCATTCTAGCCAATCAGGTCCAGTTATTTATTTATTTATTTATTTATTTATTTATTTATTTATTTATTTATTTACGCTTATAGACCGCGACGATTTTCCCATAGGGAACTCTGGGCAGTTAACAAAAGAAGCAAATAAACAGAGCAGATAAAAACAATAATCAACATGAGTTAAATTCTAAGAGGACATTGACAAAAGGACGAGCATATTAATTGTCAACTAAACTGATTAATTCGAAGATCTTTTCAATAGCCCCTGTTTATTTGTTTGCACTTCTTGTGAAAGTTAAAACTTGATTTCATCTTCATTTTCAAGTCAAAGAGCCAGTGTTGTGCAAGTCCGTGGCCACGTGGCCAGCATGGCTGAATGCATTTCTGCACACAGAAGACTGTTTTACCCTCTCGCTTTTTGCAGCGGTACCTATTTATCTACTCGCATTTACATGCTTTCGAAATGCTACATTGGCAGGAGCTGGGTGTTAGGCTTTCTGTCAGACAGGCTGACAAAGCTGCAATGTAATGCAGGAAAGAATCCTGAAAGGACTTACTTCATTGTGGAAAGTTGTAGAAAGTTCCACACCTGCATACAGTTCTGTATTTAAGGAGGAACGCTTGAGCCTTGCTCTCAGCCTTGTGCTCCTCCTGCCTCATGCTCAAGCTCCCGTACTCCTGAGTCTGCTGCCTGGTGTGTCTACCTCACGTCTGCTGTTGTGCCTGGTGTGCCTGCATCATGTCGGTGTGTGTTCCTGCCTCCGGCTGCTGTGAGCTGTGAGCTTTGAATCCTGCATTGCTACGTGTTGCTGCAGAACTCTACGGTGCTACTGCTTATGTTTGTATTTCCTGAAGATACTGCTGGGTGCTGTCTACCTATGTAAGAATTCTACGTTTGTTTTTCTGAACTGTTTATAATAAACCCCAGCTTGTTTCCGAAGAACTCCACAAGCGTCTGTAGCCTTCTCGCTGTGCATATCAAAGCTCTGCCAACAGGAATATTCTCGCCAGTGCAGCTGAAGTGTGCTGGACTGAGGCAATAGGTCTTGATCCTCAAGTCCTCAACAGCAGGTGCTCGCTCCCCTGCGTGGCACCCAGGATTCAAACCGCCAAGCTGCCAACTCTGCAGCTGACCATTTCAGCACTGTAGTCCGCTGAGCCATCCCCCCCCCTGCTAGATTTCCTCTAGAACTGATTTATTTTTCTTTCTGCCAGTCCCCGGCAGCTGTACCAACATTGAATGAATGAATGAATACTTTATTGCGGTCAATGACCAAATCCAAAGTACACATATATATATAAAACAGCACCAGTTACAGCAAAACAAGGAAGAGCAAGGGAGGGGAAATATCATACAAATTGAGCCAGCTTGAATTGTGAGTGCTTCAGCAATTGTTGAAACCTCCTGAGCACGAATTATGATTGCTGCCGCACAAAACTTAGCTCATGCTTGGATTAGGACATTCTGCAGTGTATATATTTTGCCCTGACAACAGGAGGCGGGTATAAAATGCCTCTGGCCGTCCAGGGAATTTCTTTAAATAAGGAACAATAAGTTTTTCCTTAATTTCATCATATAAGGGGCAGTGCAGGAGTACATGTGCCAATGTTTCAATTCTATCTGTCCTGCAGAGGCACTTACGATGAGAATAGGGAATCTTTTGGAATTTTCCCTCTTGTATTGCTGATGGCAGAGCATTCGTCCGAACAAGTGTAAAAGCTCTGTGTTGCTTCTTTGTTAAATGAGCAAAGAAATAGTTAGCTGGATTGAAGGGGATCAATGCTGGATCAATTGATATGTTATTAGAGATAGCCCCCAAATAATGATGTCTCTCTACCTCCAAGATGCGTTGCTCGAGGTTTTGCTTAGCCATCTCAAACCAACATTTAAATCCTCAAACCAACATTTAAAATGATTCAATGGCCAAAATCTGTTGCTTGATATAAGTAAACCGTATTAGTGGAGGCCCATTATATCAATGAGGATTTGGGTAGTCAATTCCTTGATAAGTTCCATTGATTAAATTGGGCCTCCTCTAATTAGAGTTGGCTTCAGCATAAGTCACAGTTAAGGCAGGCCCATTTGAATAAATGGAACTTATGGAGTAGACTTAGTGAGTCCCCATTGGTTCACCAGGCCTACTCTTGTGTAATTCACTATAAGCCACAGTTTTGCTTCATCTTTCCCCCCATTGTCAACCTTTCACATCCAAACACGGGGCACATCCTCTGGAACATCAATGCATGGATGACCTCTTCTGCATTGACACATTCTTAAATGTCAGGATTAGAGGTGGGCACGAACCGGAAAAAATGGCAATTTGTTTCATTTTGGTTAGTTTTAGGCTTCAGTTCAGTTCGGTTCGTTTTTAACGGTTTTTTTCGAAAAATTCATTCAGTTGGTTCGTCATTAGTTTATACCCACTTTGTGCGATTTAATCAATTTGACCGTGCACGGGTGTCCCCCTGCCCCATACCAGACGGAAAACATTAAAAAAAAATTAAAAAACAGACATTGACATTGAAGATCCTTTCTGTATACTTCATTGCTGCCCTGTCTTCTTCTCATTTTTACTAGTCTCTTTTTAGATTGATGATCGAATCTTTGCCATTTGTTGAAATGAAATCAAGTCAGAAAAGGCCATTGTTTTATAAGGGGAACTTCTTTATTGAGTATTGGAATATACATTATACTGTTTATTAATTATTAACCTTGAAAAAAGAGTCTTAATCCTAACAGGACATACAGAATGAGACTCCATAGGCTTTCCAGATCATAAGAGCAGCCTTGCTGGAACAGGCCACAGCCCATCCAGTCCAGCATTCTGTCTCACACAGCAGCTCACCATTTGCTTCAGGGTATTCCAAAGTGGATATCTTCACCTGCTTACGATTCCCTGCAAATGGTATTGAGAGATATCCTGCCTCTCTCTCCAACCCGGGGGTTGTCCTTAGGGATCTATAATGATAGCCCTTGATACCCTTGTTCTCCATGAACTTGTCCAATCATTTCTTAAAGCTGTCAGGGCTGACAGATGTCACCACTTCTTCTGGCAGGGAGTTCCATAAACCAATGATCCTTTAAAAAAAGCACTTTTTCTTATTTGTTTGAGATCTAGCACCCAAAAGTTTCATGGAGTAGCCCCTAGTTCTAGTGTTGTGCAACAGGGAAAACAGATCAGAAGCATCCAAATTTAAAAATGAAGCAATCAGGTTGAATAACTTGTATTTACTTGATCAGTTCTATCTATCCAATAACTCAACGACCCAATAGTAACCACACTGCATGTATTCAAGCGATATACAGTATATATTTTCAGGTCATTCTGCATTAAGCATCAAACACAACTGCCTGAGTTAACAGAAGAGGTTGTAAATGTTTATTTTCTTAGACTACACATCCTAGTATCCATTGCCCACCCCGACAGTGGCCATGCTAATGGATAATTCGGGGAGTTGTTATCGAAGGATAAACATTTCCTAAGTTCTGCTAAACAGAACAACAAAACGTACAGATGCCAATGGTTTCAGAACTGGTGGTGAAAGCGCTGCTATATGGCCCGCAACCCTCCAGAAAAGGGTTTGTGTTGTGTGTATTCCTAGCAGCAAAGGAAGTAAGTTGTGGTCTTCCCAGCAGATGGGATCAAGATGAGGAGGTCCAGTGCTGGCAGTAGCACTGCAATGCCTGTTTGTCTCGTGGATAGAGCCAAGTGAAGGTGCCTGAGCGCTTGCGTATGGGTGTCTGTCTTGATGCTTTATGCGCCAAGTCTTATACAGTAGTACCTTGTAAGACGAATGCCCCTTAATACAAAAAACTCATCATTTCAGGAAGTATGAAAACCTCGTAAGACGGATTTTTCCCATGGGATGCCTCGTAAGACAAATTCAATGCACTCCTATGGGAAACGGAATTTCAGGACGATGAAAACCAATTGACCAGTAGAACGGATTAAGTTCGTCTTAAGATTTTCCAGCAATATGGGATGGAAGTTGGGAAGACAAATCAAGTCAATGCACCACTTGTCCCCACGATGCCCCCAGAAGATCCCGATTAGTCGCAACTGACATGACAGCACACAATTATTATTTAACAAGGTTTTCAAGGTGAGTGAAAGACTTAGAAGAGCGGTTTACCAGCTCTACCCAGCCACCCTCACAAGGTCCCATGACCAAGCGGGGATTGAAATCCACTTGTCCTGAGGCCTAAAGTGTCACTCCACATCTGCTGGCTATCAAAGTCAGGGTTAGTCAAGATGGAATGCTAGAGAAGCAAGGAGTGTGCAGTCCCAGGTCAGGACTGCAGTGCTTGGTGGGCTTACATGAACTGCTTACATGCTTGCCAAGATCTCCACCACCCAACATATCCTGATAAGAGAAAAGGTAGAATCATAGAATCATAGGTTTGTGAAGATTCTCAGTAATGCAGGTGAGCTTGTCTGGAAGTTGAGTCATGGCTACTGGACTTCTTTTTTGAGAGATAAAAACGTTTCGCTGTTCATCCAAACAGCTTCATCAATCTGAATACGGCTAGTGCAAATCCTCCATCTTATAATCAGCTTTGACCTCGTCACCCTGGTCTGAATTAGGCTCATAAGATGAACAGTGGCCTGAATAGGCTCGTTAGGGAGACGATAGTATCCATAGCCTTAAGGTGAACAATGGCCTAGGGTGCTGGAACCTATCAAGAATGGGTCGTTAGCTATGGCCTTGGTGGTGAAGGTTTTTTGATTTGTCTGGATACTTTGGAACGCACAGCCTGATAAGTAGCAGATAGACTATGCCTGAACCCACCACCTCTGTTGAGGGAGGGGTTTTCAATGCTCACATGAATGGCTTCCCTTACTCCTCTCTCAAACCAGGTGGTATTTGCTTGTATTTTAGAATTCATCAGTTCTAATATTAAATGAAAGTGCTCTTTTTATGCCTAATGTCTAACACTTTTTGCTTTGAAGCATAATCTTATAAAATATTCAAATATATGCAAATTTTAGAGGCTCATCATTTTTTTATTCCAAGCCAGGCATTGCTTCTTTCCAAATCACAGTAATCAAGTTAATATTTGTGTCCAATATTCCAACATTGACTATAAAAATATTAGAAAAGATCCTGATTGGGACATGCATCAATTATTTCAGTAGGTCTACTCTAAGTGGTGTGGATAGCACCAATGTGATTTGATACCAAATAGCGACATATAAGCTTATTTGTATTCAGCTTTAAAAAAAACTCTCATATCTGAGAAGTATGATTAAATACTTGTACAGAGATACCATTGATCTTTCTTGTACAGAGATACCATTCCAGATTAGCATTCCTAGAGAAATAATAGATTATACAGTATAAATATTGACACTTGAAGAGCAATTCTTTAAAACCAGTCCTAATGATATGGGATTAATGTAACTCATTTTGTCATCTAAAACAATCACATCTGCCCTGGCTATTTCAAAGCCTGGTTAGTACTTGGATCAGGGTTAGGTCAAGATGGAATGCTGACACAACACACACACACACACACACAATCCTATGGAATTTAACTGTCAATTGTTATATTGCCTATAATTTTATTAGCAAACTATTAATCTTTTTTGTGTGCAGTCCCAGGTCAGGACTGCAGAATGCAGGTATGTACTTGAATTAGGTTATTATATCAAAAATGTTGCTCTTCAGGATACTACCATACTCTTGATAACTATTTCAATTAAACCATGGTGATGAGACAGCCTCAAAGATCTCCACCATTGACTGACAAATTACTAAATCATATCCTGATAAGAGAAAAAAAGGACAATGGAAGAATCATTAGAATCATAGGTTTGTGAAGATTCTCAGTCATCCAGGTGAGTTTGTGACAATGGAAATTGAGTCAATAAGAAGTTTGGCTACTGGACTTCTATATTTTTCCAGAGAGATAAAAACGTTTCGGGGGTGCTGTTCATCCAAACAGCTTCATCAATCTGAATACAGCTGCAAGATGCAAATCCTCCATCTTAAAGTCAGCACCTCAGAGATTTGATCCTCTTGTCACCCTGGTCTGAATTAGGCTCATTGTCAGGATGAACAATGGCTGATAAAAAGCAAAATCTGCTGAATAGGCTGTTGTTTTAAAACTATATTAGGGAGACATACTCAGAGGCAAATTATAAATAAAAGTATAAATCAAGCCAAATACTACAGGATTATAAATAAAAGTATAAATTAAGGGCACAAACATCACAAAAACAGAGAAGCATACCACAAATTGGTGTAAAACATATGAAAAACAAAAAACAAACATATAGGAAATACATATCCAGGGCAAGGCAGTAAAGCAAGTGGCATGACCATACAGTGGTATATGTTATAGGAGGACCCAGCAGAATAAAAATGGATAGTTCGGGGGCTTAGGTCTCTGACTGCAGAGTCAGAGGTTGGGAGTGTGATTTCTCCACTGTGCCTCCTTAACAGGGGTAAGACTAGATGATTCACAGGGTTCATTCCAGCACTATAGTTCAAAGATTCTCAATATTGAATTTCAGGCAAAAATCAAAGAAAAACAAAACAAAACAAAACAAAACAAAAGACACAAACATGTGGCACCTTAAAGACTAACTTTCATATTTTAATGTGATGTTTCATGCACATGTGCACTTCTTCAGACATATATAGCAGCAGAATGAGGTGTGAGATATAATATGAGCTGAGATATACATTTCATAGCAGATATTCATGGGTTGTGGCCTAGATATCATAGGCTGTAGCAAATAAGGGGTGTATAGGGGAGGGGAAGGAGGAGGGGGGAGAAGAGGAGGGACAGTTAATCAGTAGAACTGGGGAGAACATTAAATGGTGAGTTAGAGCTGTATAATTTATGGTTTTATGGCTCACGACAGCCTATGTTATTTTTAAAATGTGGGAAGTAAATTCCTCAAGTGAAAGAAACCAGATCAGGTCAGACTGGATGGCCCTTGAGGTCTCTTCCAACTCTATGATTCTATGACAGATGGTAGTCCAAATTTCCTTTGAATGCCTCCAGTGTTGGAGCGCTCACCACCTCTCGAGGTGATCGGTTCCATTGTCGTACTGCTCTAACAGTTAGGAAGTTTTTTTCCTGATATTCAGCCGAAAGGTGGGTTCTCTTCACCTGAGCCCATTGTTGTGTGTCCTGCACTTGGGGATGATCGAGAACGGATCCTGCCCCTCCTTTCTATGACAGCCTTTCAAATATTTGAAAAGTGTTACCACTTCTCCCCTCAGCTTCCTTTTCTATATAGGCTATGTCAGCACTGGTGTTACCCGTGTTTCCCCAAAAATAAGACAGTGTCTTATATTAATTTTTGCTGCCAAAGATGCGCTAGGTCTTATTTTCAGGGGATGTCTTATTTTTCCATGAAGAAAAATATGGTACCCATTTATCGTTATCTTATTATGGGGAGGCCTTATTTTCAGGGGAGGCCTTATATTTCAGTGTGGGGCAAAACTGTAAGTAGGTCTTATTTTCAGGGGATGTCTTATTTTCGGGGAAACAGGGTATTAATGTCCTTCAAGGAGACTCTAGTTTTACCACTGCCACCACCCCATCTGGACTGGGGAACAAACTCCCTTTACACCCTAAATCACATTATCGCCAGAGGATTCTGGATGGCCTGTGTTATTTTTTGACACTACATTTTCTTTACAATGCCCCTGGGCCTTTACTGAAAGCCCTGGGAGTGTCATGGGAAGCTAAGAAGGCACCCCAGAGTACTGAATTTAGTAAAATGCTTTTCTTCAATAGCAGCTTCTCAAAAATGAATGCTCTTTTCTGAAAATGGCAGGCCGCACAGCGAACCATGACAAGAAGCCCCTGTATTATTATTGCGGGTGAAAACTGTAGATGGCATCATTGCTATAAAATGAAAGCCATGGACCTAAGGCCAAGATCTTTTTAGCCATGACTTCAAATCTGTTTCATGTTTGCCAGTTTGGTGTTTGATCTGTTGATCTGTAACTAATGAAGCCTTTTATTCTTTCCCCTGCTAATGTCTCAAGATAAGTTATTGAGACTGTAAGTGCCATTTAATAAGAAAAAGATAATTTAAGTGCAGGCAGAAGTAGAGATATTCCCAAATGTTCCACACCTTTGCATGGACACCTTGAGTGAACCTCAAAGTTATCAGTGGTCTGAGGGCTGCAGTTTGAAATGTTCTGATGTTGTTTATGAGAAAGCACTGTGAACCGGAAGGAAGGAAGGAAGGTGTTAAACCCTCTTATTTGGAGACACAAAATCACCCCTATACCTAATAAACTGAAACAAAGAAAACAACTTAGACTACATACAACATTACTAAGCAGATAACCAAGTTCCTTTCCCTACTATCCTGTTAAATTCAGTCATCTTCACTTAAGATAAGTTTACAGCTACTGTAAAAAGTATTGGAGTTTGTGGCAACCTTGCATGATGCCTTTAGTAGGTTTGGCTGGCCGGAGCCTTTCTGGACTGGCGTGACTGTCAATCTATCCAGCCAATCGTTCCTTTCTCACCTCTGAATTCAAAGACAGCCCCGCCACTCTGTTCAGTGTCCTTTCCTTCTCTTTTGTCTGCTGTAAGCAGTAAGTCTGCTGAAGTTTTATTCCCCTCAAAAGAAGTCATGCTTGCCCGTTTGGTGTTTGATCTGTTAATCTGTACGTAATGAAGCCTTTTATTCTTTCCCCTGCAAATGTCTCAGGATAAGTTATTGAGACTATAAGTGCCAGTTAATGAGGAAAAGGGATAGACATTTCTGGGCAATTCTACTCTGTGAATCCCTGTGCTTCTGATGCAGAGCTAGAAGACTTTAACCAAAAATTCAACAGCAACACAGAGGATTTTACAGCTCCTGTCAAAAAAATACAACTCCTCTTCCTTTTTTGTTTTCTGAAGTACTCCAAATAACTTAAAATATAAAAAGAAACTGATATGCACCATCGTCCTACTATTCCTGTAGCTTCTATGGCCAAGCAGGAACACACATGGTCCAGCACATGAGGAAGTGCAACCGTTTCCCATCAACTCCCAACCATCCCAGAGCAACCCTGTTCCACAACATCTAGAGAACCCACCTTTGCGCATCCTTCACACACGAGAAGCCAACACTCCAGAGAATGCAATGAGAACAATCCCTTTCTGATCCAACAACATTCCAATGGTAACAAAATGCCCTACAGTAATTTGAGGCTAATGAAGGTTGATTCTCCGTGGTGTGCTTAGGTAACTGTAGGTTATAGACTTAATGACTGGCCATATGCATGTCTTTCCCTTACTTCAAAATGTGGCCTGTCAAGCCAATTTTTCATTCTTTTTGGACAGAGCTTACAATTTCTGTTCCTTCTTTGACGCCGCTGCTGTCTCCTTAGCTCCTTAGTAACATCCAAAGGGGTGTAGGTTTCAACACCCTTGACCTAAACAACACACAATTTAATTCTCCCAATACATTTCAGACTGATTCAAGGAGAGACATTAGAATATGCAGAGCATATGTAAGGAGCCCCGTGGCGCAGTGGTTGAACTTTAAATCTGCAGCCAAAACTCTGCTCTTGACCCCGGTTCAGTTCTAGGAAACCAGCCAGCTTGAGGTTCACTCAGCCTTCCATCTTTCCAAGGTTGGTAAATTGAGTACCCAGCTTGCTTGGGGTATGGGGGCAATGTGGAGGCTGCATAATTAAATTGTAAACTGCTCAGAGAGTGTTTCAAGCAATATGGGCTGTATATAAGCAGCATACTTTTTAAAAAAACAATACAGTTGGGGTTGGGACAACCCCTTCCCCCTGCATTCAACAGAAAAAACACAGTTCTAGCTGCTTCTTAAACTCAGCCAGCAGCATGGTTCAGCTTGAACCACGAAAATGCTCTAGAAGGTCAGCGGCCATTCGTGACTTCAAAAACCCAATACTGTATCCAAATTTCCACGATTTCATTTTAAAAGAAATTCTCCCAAACACGACGTGTTCACAGACAGACACCGGGCTTGTTTGTTAAAGGCAGAATAGCGCAACAAAGCCTGCTGGGAGAAGCAAGACAAGACAGTTGAACCAGAGTTTGGCTTACTGGTTTGTGTTGTGTTAAAACATGGCACATCCATTCTTGCTCCTCAAGTGAGGCACGCCAGCTATCTTTGAAAAATAAATTTTGGTTCGCCCCGAGCGAAGGACCTGCTGATGTCAAGAAACATTTGCTTCCAAGAACCGGATTTTATTCCACTTGGAATTATTCGGAATGTATCTCCCTCTGGTTGGGCTATTTGCTACTGAATAAAGTTTCCTTTTCCCATCATGTTTCTACCATATTTGAGGCGTTCATACGATTTCACCCTCAAGTGAACTTTGTGGTGTACCCGTAGGTGTGAGAGTCGGCCGAAACACTTGCCACATTCTAAGCACTTATAGGGTCTCTCCCCCGTGTGGACTCTCTGGTGTTTTACGAGGTTGGAGAGCTGAGCAAAACATCTCTCACACTCCAGACATTTATAGGGTTTCTCTCCCGTGTGGACTCTGTGGTGGCCCACGAGGGCCGAACGTTGAGCAAAACATTTCCCACACTCCTGGCATTTATGGGGTTTTTCTCCCGTATGGACTCTCTGATGGCTCACGACATCCGAATGGATAGCAAAACATTTCCCACACTCCAGGCATTTGTAGGGTCTCTCTCCAGTGTGGATTCTCCGGTGTTTGACAAGATCAGACTGCTGGGCAAAACACTTCTCACACTTGAAACATTTGTAAGGCTTCTCTCCTGTATGGACGCGCTGGTGGTTAACCAGGTTCGATTGGTGAGCGAAACGTTTCCCGCACTCCTGACAGGTGTAGGGCTTTTCCCCAGTATGGACTCTCTGGTGGTTCACCAGGACCGACTGGCGTGCAAAACACTTAGCACATTCCAGGCATTTATACGGTTTTTCTCCTGTGTGGACTCTTTGGTGATTGATAAGGACTGAGTGACGGGCAAAACATTTCTCACAATCTGAGCATTTATAAGGTTTCTCGCCGGTGTGGACCCTTAGATGCCTGATGAGTTGTGACCGCTGAGTAAAACATTTCACACACTCCAAACACTTGTAGGGTTTTTCTCCTGTGTGGATTCTGTGATGATTCACCAGGACTGACTGGCGGGAAAAACATTTCCCACACTCCAGGCATTTGAAGGGCCTCTCTCCTGTGTGGACCCGCTGGTGTTTGATGAGCTCTGAATGATGGACAAAATATTTCGTGCACACCATGCACTTGAAAGGTTTCTCCCCCACGTGAACAATTCGGTGCACGGCAAGATCTGACTTCTGAGGAAAACATTTCCCACACTTGCGGCAAGCATTCTTCTTCTTCATAACACCTGATCAGAGACAAACAAACAAACAAACAAACAAACAAAACACCTAGCACGATGGACTTGTGATGATGAAAGATAGAACCTCATGCTAAATCAACATCTTCCAGAACTGATGTCGAACACAAGGAGAAAATACCTCATGGTTGGCCATTATGGGACACTGGCTATTGCCTAAAATGGCCCCTGGGTAACTTGTAGACTGTGGGCTAAATATGCCTACTAGAGTCCTCAAAGTGTCCAGACAGTCTCACATCCCCATTAAGATAAATTGTTTTTTTTTTTTTTTAAAGAAAGGTCTTCTTGTGCTAGCCGAGGGGAATAATTCTGCTGAGTTTAGAGAATCCCACAAAAATGAGATTTATTTATTTATTTATTTATTTATTTATTTATTTATTTATTTATTTATTTATTTATTTGGTTACCAGAAGGCATAAAGGGACTTTTCAGTTTAAAAACATTCTGTCAGGATATTTCCGGATGGTTGGCCAATGGTCCTTCAAAAGTCCTCCTAACCGCAGACGTCTGCCTATCTCTACAGCATTTATGGCAAGTTGGGAAAGTCTAGATTGAAATGTCCACTGATTCCTACATCTTCCGAGGTGACCTTCAGCCAGTTGTTCTCTTTCTCAGCCCAAGGTATCCTGACAGGATCTTATGAGAATACAATGAGGAATGCAGCCATGAAGATGACTGGAGGAAAGGTGAGATATAAATGTGGCCAGCAAAGAACCAGCCAACATCCTGTGCTCTAATGCAGTGTGCCTTTGTAATTACGGAAAAGTCTGAAAGGAGAAATCATGGTGCAGTGGTTAAATGCCTGTATTGCAGGTAAAACTGTGCTCACGACCTGGGGTTCAATCCCAGGTAGCAGGCTCAAGGTTCACTCAGCCTTCCATCCTTCTGAGGTCGGTAAAATGAGTACCCAGCTTGCTTGGGGGGGGGGAGGCAATGTGTAGCCTGCATTCTATAATTAAAAAAACTGTAAACCGCCCAGAGACTACTTGAAGTGGTATGGGGTGGTATATAAGCAGACCGCTTTGCTTTTTTAAATTGTGGCACAATTATGCTGCTGTAAGCTCTCCACTAGCTGGCTGGATGCCTCAGTGGTTTAGGAATCTGACTGCAGAGCCAGAATTCAAAAAGATAAGAAGATAAGAGCCTTGCTGGATCAGGCCAAGGGCCCATCAAGTCCAGCTTCCTGTATTTCACAACTGCCTCACCAAATGGCTCTAGGAGCCCATGAGGCAACTAGATACCTGTCTCCTGATGCCACTCCCTTGTGTCTCGAACTTTGAGGTACCCTCCTTTTAAGGCTCTAGATAACACATATCCCCATCATGGCTTGTCACCTGCAATGGACTTTTCCTCCAGAAATCTGTCCAATCCCCTTTCCAAGGCATCTAGGCCAGATGCCATCACCACGTCCTGTGGCAAGGAGTCCCACAAGCAAGGGTTCCTCACTGGGCCTCTGGGGAGAAAAGCCAGCCTGTGTGACCTTGGGCAAGCTGCACAGTTCTAGATGTCCCCTGAAGAAGAGAATGGCAAACCACATCTGAGTATCTTCTCCCTCAGAAACCCTGAAAAGGGTCTCCATGAGTAAGAATTGGCTTGAGTGCACAGTTATTATTCCACCACATCTGCCTTTCAACGTTCATTTGGAACTTTTACATGATGTTCTACAAAACAAGATTTGTTTTGTTTTGGCGCTTCATCCACCTTATTTAATTTGTTTCGCTTATTTTATTGCTATTGATGCATTCCATTTTTATATAACTAGTAAGCAGAACTTTTCCAGAGTACGACACACTTCCATGGAGACAGCAAATCTGTTTCCGTTTTTTGATCTTATTTTTTCGAGTGTTTACAGTAAAAAGAGGAGCCAAATAGGCAGCCGTTGAGGACAAATGAAGTTCAGTGTTGAACAACTGTAACCCGTGAGCATTGTTTTGGTCAAGTGTAGAATGTCACCCTGTAATCCTGTGCAGTAGCTTCGTAACAGCACAGAGGTTGGAGTTAAGGGGAAATATACCTGATCAAATGGCCTGACCATGAAAGATTTTCTGAAAAGAGACAGGCAGGGAACAGCCCTTTAACAATTTATGGGGGTTGTGTTGCCCCCCGAAATGACAAAAATGCTGGACTTTGTGTTTATGGTGTGGATGCGGTTGTCTGCTTTATCGTTTCTCTGTTGTTGCCTATTGGATTTTTAGTGTTGTCTGTTGTTTTTGTTTTTGTTTTTTGGATAGGTTGTTCTGATATAATTTGTTGTAAACCTCCCAGAGTTCCCACAGGAAAATCAGGCGGTTAATAAGCACAAACATAAATAAATGAATATAAATAAATAAATAATATGTGTACCGACTGAAGCTTGGGGCTTGGAAAGTATTTGTGCCTGGGATAATTCCCCAAGGGTCACCCTCTCCCGGTCTCTCACCTGGGCGAATCCCCCTGAATTTCCAAGGGTCCGGCAGCCATGGGTTTTCTCCTTCTTCAAAACATAAGATGAGGTTAGGCTTGGGGACTGGAAACCCTTGACAGAAAAATAATTGGAAAAAAGGAGAGTCATCTCTCTGAAAATATAAAAGACCCTGAGGAAACGCAGGCCACCAGCTACAGGTAGCTTCATGATAAAAAAGGAACATTTTTTTTTACCTAATGAGGCCACATTCTCATAAGTCTCCATCATGACGTCTTTGTATAAAGCCTTCTGGTGTGGGGCCAGCAGAGCCCCCTGCCCCTCGGTGAAATATACAGCCACATCTTTAAAAGCCACAGGTCCCTGAAAGAACAAAAATAGTCCGTGCTGTCACTAAGCCATTGAAAAAAAAAACTGTCTGTGAGACCTTTGGGTAGTGGGCGGCATATAAGCTGTAAAAATAAATAAATAAAATAAAAAAAAAATAAAATAAATTTTAACACCCAGACAATGAAAGCCTGCAGTCCTTTCAGCGTGAAAGCCATTCAAGGAACATTGAAGAAGGAAATAGGTTTGTTAGCCAGAGTGGATAAAAGCCAAAGTATGTTTTTCTTTTAAATCAATGATTTTTAAAAAATCATTAAAAAGTTGAAATCAATACTTTTTTAAAAAATCAAGAATTTTAAAAAAATCAAATTGATTGAAATCATGATTCAAGCCACAGTTTAAAATTTTAAAATTTGATTTTTAAAATCTAAGTTGTCAAAAAAATCATTTTTTTAAATTAAAAAAATGAATTGAAATTTTAATGGTGATTTCAAACCAACGTGATTCAAATCAAATCCGTGCTGAGTTTGTCAACCCCCTTAAAAAGTCAGGAGAACGCCGTCATTCTGTCCGACCATGCACCCAAGACCCCTGAACACTGCAAGTTCATCCATCTTTACCTATTCCTTCTTTCCAGGTTCATCCTTTAAAAAAGAGGAATGGCTGGCGACTTAAGGGGAATAGCCCCCTGCTGCCTGAGATGAGTGCCTGGCTCTGCCAAATAATAGGGCCGGCCTTCCCTGAATCCACTGAAGGCACGTTCAACCCCTGCTCTAAATGCATTTCCAGTTCCCTGAAAGGGAGCGATTGTCAAACCCTTCAGAAAGTATGACTTTACAGGTCTTCAAGAGACTACGTTTGTTCTTGGACTGGCTTCTGTTTGGTGGGAAGTCTCTGTCTGAACACATTTATGGGGGGTTCCTACCTGAGCCAGTTCAACTGCAGCCTTCTTCCATCTTCTGGGGAAAGGGTGTGACTTAGCCAGACACGTTGCTCTCATCCTGTGTTCTGCAGAGGTGAGATGACCAAAGAAAAGCCAATAATTTCAGATCCAATACTTAAAACAAACAAACCTGCCCATTTCAAGTACTTTCCAGCCATTTCTGAACATAAGAAGAGCCCTGCTGGATCAGGCCAAAGGCCCATCTAGTCCAGCTTCCTGTATCTCACTGTAGCCCCACCAAATCCGATTCTGACCAGATATCTATAAATCACTCCTCCTCTGATCTGTTCTTCCTTCATATTTCTTATACACCACTTCCCATTGCCTATCTTCTATTCCCAGAAGAGAATGGAACCATTGTTCATGTCTCCTTTTCATACTTTCTGCCACCATCCATTTCTGATTCCCTAATATCCCTTTTCATTTATTTATCCCGTCTCCTGCTAACATTAGATCATGCATGCCTTTGATTTTATAATATCCTTTCTGTTTTAAATTATTTATATCTTTTTGTGACAAGATCTTCCCCTCTTTATTAAACTGCTCTAATCGGCCCCAATTCGATGCTCCTCCTATTTTTGTCCTCTTTATTAAAATCTCCATCGTTACTTGCCTTGGTCCCTTAACTTCCTTTAATATTCTTTTATCTCTATCAGATATACCTAAATAACCCACTGAATTATTTATTGCATCTTCTACTCTTTTCCATCTAAGTGTGGGCTGTTCCCCCTCCTTCATTGCCCATTTTAATTGGAAAGGTATATGATACATTTCTAGAGAGGGCATATTCCAACCTCCTCCTTCTTTTACCACATAAAAAATTTTATGCCTCATTCTTACCCTTTTCTTACCCAAAAGCATCCCATTTTAAAAATATCTTTTCTGATAATAATATTGGGAGGAGATGAAATAAATAAAACATCTTTGAAACCATAAAATTTTTAAAGCCCTAATCTTTAACAATATACCCATTTTTAAAACCTTTCCAGCTCTTTATTATTTTCTGGATCTTTCTCCATTCTTCATTATAATTTTCCACCCCAAATTTCTTCCAATTTTTTGTTAATGCCACTCCTAAATAAATCACTTTTTTAAACTCCATTCCCCATTCTCATTTTTAACCTTAATTGATCTTGCTCCTTCCTAGGAACATTTAAAAACATAATTTCTGATTTTTGTAAAGTTTACTTCTAACCCTGAAATTTTTTTCAAACTTCTTTACTATATTAATCAGTGGACCTGCCACTTCCAAAGGATTAGTCAATATTAAAATTAAATCATCCGCAAAAATATTTAATTTTATTTCCTCTTTTCCTCTTTTGTTTTTTCTTGAGATAAGAAATGTTTCACTGCTCATCCAAACAGCTTCATCAGTTCCCCCCCCTCTCTCTCTCAATAAAAAAGAAGTTCAGTTGCCATCTATCTCAACCTCCAGATAAACTCACCTGGATGACTGAGAATCTTCACAGACAACATCCCATCTTATTTAGATTTCAAGGGAAGGAGAAGGGAAAATGGGTGGCAGAAATCTCAATTAATTTAAGATATGCAGATAACAACCATTTTACTGGCAGAAAGCAGCAATGCCATGGCCCAGCTTTTAAGGGAAAGTGGAAGAAGAAAGTAGGATAAGAAGACAAAGGTCACAAGTGCTTCAGAGGAACTATGCTGCTTTTAACACCGAAGACACCCTTTTGCATACCTTGGTTCAATCATCAATCCAAATGGAAGCAGTGCCCAAGAAATTAGAAGACTGTTAATCCAAATGGCAGCAATAAAGGGAACATATCAAATGTAAGGATGTATCACTGGTGATCAAAACGAACATTTTATTTCATTTCATTTATGAGCCTTTCTCCTTGGAAAAGGACCCAAGGCAGCTTACAGTAATGAGGGACGATATGCAGTCCAGTACAATTAAGTCATATTCAAGTTTAAGAACAGGGAGTTGAGGGGCATCTTACAGCATCACCCACACTCTTATCTATCTGTCTATCTGTCTGTCTATCATCCCTTTCAGCCTCAAAACACAAGGGGAAATCAAACTCCCAAACTCTGGTTTCACAGGTAGATCCCTAACTCACGTTGATTAGGACCAATGCAAATGCCAGAAAACTACGGAGGCTTCCAGCTTCAGCAGAACTCTTCAGATTAGAGAGAGTACAAAAGATAAAGGGTAAGGAGCATCAGAACCTTGTGCCACCACTCCCAACATCACTTAAATATACTGTAGACGGGTATATATATTTGCAAAAGCTCTCCTCCAGCACCACATTCCAAATGAATATAATATAATATAATATAATATAATATAATATAATATAATATAATATAATATGAGTGCGTGTTGTGTCGTTATATGACCGACCCTTCATGACTCCACCTCCACGGAGTTTTCTTGGCAGGAATACTGGAGTGGTTTGCCAGTTCCTACTCCAGGCGCCTACAGTACCTGGTATTCTTTGGAGGTTTCCCATCCAAGTACTAACCAGGGCCGACCCTGCTTAGCTTCCAAAATCAGGCGGGATATAGTATAATATAATATAATATAATATAATATAATATAATATAATATAATATAATATAATATAATATAATATAATATAATATAAATGCACTACCTCTGGAGGCAAAAACTGTTGGGAAGGAAGCTGTCCTCCTTGGGTCACATCAGGAGAAGGCAGGATTCTGCAGAAAAGACAATGGTGCTGGGAAAAGCCGAAGTCTGCAGGAAAAGAGGTGGATTTAAGTAAGAGATGGACCGAATCCCTTAAAAAAGGAGCCCAAGGCTGGCGTTTGCAAGAGGTGAGTGCGGGATGGCTCCTTCCATGAGGTCGCCACGAGGCGATTTGACAGGAGGACACAACCACACAGCCAATAGTCCGAGGCAAAGGGTTGCCCGGGGGCGTGCAGCCTTGGCCGTGGCTTCTTCCGGCATTTGCTTTATTTTTCTCTTTTCCCCAAAACGGTTACCTTTGGGTGGTTATTTTTTTTAACCTACCGTATTCCAAATTCCGGTATCTCCCCCCCATATCATCCCCCCCCCAATCCCACTTATACTCACTCATGCAAGGAAGGGGAGGATAAGGGAAACAAAGAAAAATCCCGAGGCGCGCTCCCTCCTTCCCTTTCCAGCTTCATCATCATACAGGAGAGGGAGGCATCATCGGAATAAAGAAGAGGGGGGGGGGAAGAAGGGGGTTCTTTCTCTCTCTCCCTCCTCCCTTGCCCCCCACCCCACCCCAAAAAAAGGCTTGCCTCCGTCTCTCACCCGCAGGAACAACACGCGCGGACACTTCCCCCCGCGGCGGCGATGCCTCCAACGCGCCCCCTTCTCTCCCAGCGGATCTCTCCAAACACACACATACACACCCAGAAACACACACAAAATCGCAACCAGAGGTCTCGGTTGCACGGATCATCTAGGGAGCCATCTGGTCGTCGGGACTTGTAGTCTTCCTTCTCCCCAACGCCAAAATCTCTCTCTCTCTCTCTCTCTCTCTCTCTCTCTCTCTCTCTCTCTCTCTCTCTCTCTCTCTCTTAAACACAAGGGATTGTGGGCTCTGTAGTTCTCCTTTCCTCGTTCCCTCTCGGGGACGATGGACGTGTCATGTCGTACAGGGAGAGGCAAAAATCCGAAGGAACCAAACCCTGTGGCACCTTAAAAAGGCTAACTGTGATCATTGAATTGCAAATATAAGAGTTTTCAATTAATATATATAGGTACATATATAATATATATACAGTGGTACCTTGTATAAAGGAATTAATTTGTTCCAAATGAAATCATGTTAAGCCAATTTTCCTTTATACAAATTTCCCATAGGAATGCATTGAAAACAGAGTGATCCCATTTTTATGTTGTACAGATTTACCCCATAAGCGATTATGTTAAGCAAATTTCCCCTATCTCCGGATTTTTTTATGTTGTACAAATTTTATGTTATACAAACTGTTTGTTATACAAGGGTCCACTGTATATTGGTGTACCAGGAGATTAACCTTAGATGTCAAGTTCTTGGCAAGGTGATGTTCATCAGTCATCTCTGTCTCTATGAGACAGGAAGTAGCAGGGCTGTTGTCAAGTTGCATTTGAAGCTGAGGATTGGATTTCATGCTTGTCCTTTGAAGGAGCATCTCTCTCTCTCTCTCTCTCTCTCACACACACACACACACACACACACACACACACACACACACACACACACACACACACACACACACACGGGGGGCAGGGTTGATGCAGCAAACCTATGTCTTCATTTGGGGATCGGGGTATAACTTAGTAAACCCACTAGGTTTAGCCATTTGGGACCAGATTAAAGAAAAAAGCACATTTCCTCACATTTGCAGGCTTGCTCTGCTGCAGCTGAGAGTCCATGTGACTTCTTCTTGGTACCTGGGGGGGGGGGGATGAGGTGGCAGTGGGTCTTCCTTAGTATCCTCATAGTTCCATTGATTCTAAAGTTGGAGGCCGTGTGGCCATTGCGAAGTACGCATGCCAAGCCCACAAAAGCTCCCATTAAAATATAATTAGTCTTTAAGGGGCCACATAAATTTTCTTTTTTGTTCCATGCTTGGGAATTTTGCCTGATCAAGAGCTGTGTGTGTGTGTGTGTGTGTGTGTGTGTTTTCACAACTCGCTGATAGCTTCAAATCTGACTTACGCTACAACCATGTCTGAATAGTGAAAACTCTTTCCTGGGGGAAAAGGGCACCATGGATCGCCATGAGCACATACATTCGGACAAAAATACACCTGGTCCTAATGCGCCTTACCTCCCATTTTCCTTCATCTATTCCAGGAATATCAGGATGGCTGGTGGAAACCAGTGCCATGTCCTTTCTCATGTTTCAGCTTAACCTTTCTAGAGGCCAAGGAGGCCGAAGTGGCTTTTGCCCTGCAGATAAAAATGGATGGAACTGTGAAACATGCACTTATTTTGGGGGGGGGGAGGGGGTTAATTTCAGGACTTTTCTCCTTCTTTTCTAGATTTATTTGAAAAACAAGCAGAAGCCAGCCTCTAGATTTGTGACTTAGAAGATGTGAAATCAAACTCCCAACCAAAGCCATGAGCTACCCAGCAGTTCTTGACAGAAGGGGCAATCCTGATGAAGTAGTCTAGTACTCTCAATTAATAACCAAGCTGACAATTATAATGCTACTCAGGGTCCTTTGCTATTATTGGGTATTGTTAATGACTTGTTTTATAGTTATCTATGCCTATGATTTTTTTGAGGGGAACAGGGTGGCTCAGTGGACTAAGGCTCGGCAGCTCGGCAGTTCGAATCCCAGGTGCCACGTAGCTGAGTGAGCTCCCGGTGATAACCTCAGCTCCTGCCAACCTAGCAGTTTCAAAGCATGTAAATGCAAGTAGATAAATAGGTACTGCCGTAAACAGCAGGAAGGTAAAACACTGTTTCCTTGCAGCCATGCCGGCCACGTGGCCATGGACTTGCACAACACTGGTTCTTCAGTTTGAATACGGAGATGAGCACCACCCCTAGAGTTGGACATGACTAGCACACATATGCGGGGAGAACCTTTACCTTTATGTCTATGTTTAAGTATGTACATGTATCTTACATTTTAGAAAATTTAAGTTTGATTAGAAATTTATTTTTCTCGTACAGTACTGTATTGTACTCTGGTGCTTTTATGTTGCGTATTCTGTGTTCTATGCAATCAACTGAATTGATCCATTTGATAAAGTGCTCTTTTATTTACCCAGCATAATTTTAATGTAACATTTTCATAATCAAAATGTAAGTCTTTGCTCCAAAGGAGCTTTGAATGAGTACAGCAAAATTTAGACGGGCAAACCCAACCGTGAATGATTGGGTTTGGCTGACTGTCTTGATCAGCCTATGAAATACTGTACACCCTCTTGCCAATCCAAGTGCCTAGTTGTAATGGGAAAAGAGGACAGAAATGCCCGCAGCTTATTTTTTTAGGAAATACCTATTTAAAAATAAGGAACCCACTGGCTGTTCTGACAGAAAGATATAGAAAAGGTAAAGCAAAAGATAAATTTTCCACACACTGTCTTTATTCTGAACTTGCTTCTTTATTCCACTTGCTTCTTGTTTCATTAGTTATTTATTTTCCCCCCCACTGTCACTCTACTTTTAAATCAAAAGACAGGTCTTGAAATCAGAGCAGCTTTATTGAGATTCCAAATATCATAAGCTGGGAAGTACAGAGAGATTTAATATTTCAAGAACACAAACATTCAGTTCTCTGTCAGTAGGGTGTTGGTTCTGAAACAACCGCAGCTTTAAGGACAACTAGTGCCACTTTGTTCTCTCCCACACATATAATGTTTATTTTTGCATTTGCAATAAAGTGACCTCAGCAGCAAGGTAGAATGTTTCTTAGTTAAGCAAAATGGACTAAGTGGACAGGAATGGCTTTCTTTTATTTTGATACCTGCACACTAGAACACAAAGAGAGAGACATGAGGGGCACACATTGAACTTTCTTTGTAGCTATTATTTTTTATTGTTAAAAATAGCAAAACAACTGAGGGAAAATATATATACAAGGACCCAAAAGGGCAGGTCTAAGTGCCATCAGAGCCAGTCAAAGGGCAGTAAATACATAGATATGCACACACACACACACACACACACACACACACACACACACACACACACACACACACACACACAATCTCTCTCCCTACTTTGTAGAAAAAGAGACCTCTCTCTCTCTCTCTCTCTCTCTCACACACACACACACACACACACACACACACACACACACACACACACACACACACACACAGACAGATTGCAGTCAGCAGGTCAAGACCCCCCCAATCCCTTTCTTGTTTCTTCATTCGAAGGAACGAATATTCATCGCGACCTCCAGGGGGCAGTAGAAACTGGCAAAAAAAGGAGTCCCATTCAGACGGTACTGGGGAGGCATCTGGATCCGGGTTACGGAGGAGGCTGGCAGTGGTAGTAACGCAGCATCCCGCACTGCAAGGAGATGACTCCCAATGGCCATCCCAGAAGCAGCAATAAGGTTAGGGAAGGAACTTTTGCACCAAATAAAAAGGGGGACGGGGGAAGACGGGGGAGTGTTGGAACCAGGGGGAAGAAACCTCTCCCAGGAGAGCAGCCCAGTCATCCGAAAGGGTGGGTTCCAGCAAGAGAAAGTGGCATCTCCTAATCCATCCCTCAAGCCGGCTGAGGTTCACCACGAGGGGGGGGGGAACCAAGGGGGCGCATGCGCAGGTCCTTTCCCATAACAGCTGGAGGAGGAGGAGGAGGAGGAGGAGGAGGAGGAGGAGGAAGCCTCTTGTTGCATGTGTGGTACTCTCGCTACCTTCCCGGAGGCTACCCCCCGCCATGTTCCCCGAAGTACAAGGTGCGAGGCGGGTGCCGCCTCGTGTGGAGAGAAAGCGGGCCGAGGCGACCGCAAAGCCGCCCGGGTGGCTCTTCCGGAGAAAGCCTGAGGAGACGGCTGCGTGCGGTTGTCGGGGACAGCCTCTTGGCGCCTGAGGAAAGGGGGCACCGTGGAGCTCTTGATGTGGATCACGCGGGTGTCCATCACCTCACAGTCGATCTGCATCATCACCTCGTAGCCCAGGGAGGAATTGTACAGACTCTCTGGAGGAGGAGGAGAAGGAGGAGAAGGAGGAGGAGAGAAACCATGTGGAAATGCCTTGGCATCCCGAGAGAAAGGTGATACTTCTCCCACAGAATGCATGCCCCTCCACCCTTGGCTCTACCCGCATGTTCATTCAACTTATTTCTTTCTTTGATTTATATACTGCCCATCTAGCCCAAGGGCCTTTCAGGACGCTGAAGAGCAAAATAAATACAGCAATACTTTGGTTTAAGAGTATTTTGTTTTAAGAGCGTTTTGCAAGACAAGCAAACATTTCTTCAAAATTTTGACTTGATCAACAAGCAATGTCTTGCAATACAAGCACTGGAGCAGGTCACATGATCACAAGTGAGCCAATGGTAGCTTTCTGCTGCTCTCCCCCTGCTGGATTGTGGGGGTTGTCTGGAACATTCCATCACAGGCAGCCTCCAAAGGGGAGGGAGGAAAAAGGAATGGAGGCCTCCCTTGCACCAACCAGGAGCATTTTCAAAAGGGAGTGCAGGTTAGGGTTTTATTGTTCTTTCTATTTATATTTTTATTTACTTTGTTTTCAACATTCTTTCTTATTTTTGAACCATTTCCAGTCATGGGACAGCTAGTCAAGTGTGCATAGGACTACAAATTGCACTTTATTATTGTCACATTAAAAACACAGAGCAAAATCTAGTTGTTAGTCCCAAGCAGAGCAGATTCTGCAGTCAGGTACCTAAACCAGGGTGTGGACATGGACTTCTAGCCAACTTCTTTTGTGAGTTTTGGCATTTTGTGTGTACATCATGAGGTTTGCGGGACCCCAGAATTAATCACCTGGGCTTCCATTATTTCTTATGGGGAAATTTCCTTTGATATAAGAGTGTTTTGGCTTAAAAGCATGTTTCCGGAACGAATTATGCTCCTAAACCATGGTATTACTGTAAACAAAAATAAAAATAAAAATTTGGGGAAAAATTACAAATGATAAAGCCATCAAATATCAAAAAACACATAGAGTATTATAATGTTTAAATACAGTGGAGCCTCTTATAACAAACAGTTTGTATAACATAAAATCTGTACAACATAAAAAATTCCGGAGATAGGGGACATTTGCTTAACAGAATCGCCTATGGGGCGAATCGGTACAACATAAAAATGGGATGACTCCGTTTTCAATGCATTCCTATGGGAGACTTGTATAAAGGAAAATTTGCTTAACATAATTTCATTTGGGACGAATGAATTCCTTTATACAAGGCATCACTGTAAGTCACTCCAACATCAAAACCAAGGCATGAGCATTAACAAAACATGAGCCCAAATAAACAACAGAAAGGGACCGGGAAGAGAGACTTACCATTGAGGGCCATGGCTGGCATCACCAGGGACATTTTAGGGCGGGAGGTTTTGTTGTGGCTGATGGCAGGCAGCAGTAAGTGATCCTACCGCGAGGAGAGAAAAAGAGAAGAATCCCTGATCGCAGCCGATCCGGAGCCAGCAATGGAACTGGGCTCCTTCCAGTCCCAAGCAGCTTTCTTTAAGCTGATGCCCACAGCCACACATCTTGGACCACTACCACCCCCTACTGTGGTCAGAACGGCAGTCCCACCCATCTGTAAAACCTCCCGAGTTGGGGAAGGCTGAGAAAACGTGTCCTTGCCACAAAGAGCCGACAGCCTGAGCGTCAACAAATGAAAAAAAAAAAGACTGGGTGGGATATAAATTCCGCTCACGCCACGCAGTTTCCAGAAGGGATAATAAGAGCAAAGGGGCTGGCAGCCCAGCTCTCAAAGTAACGGCAGGGCATTCTGTTTCTCCTGCGTAACACAACCTTGCTTATTATCTCCTTCCTCTTGCTTTAGGTACCTTACGACCTCCCAGAATTCTCCCACGGCTCACGCTGGCAGGCCAGGCCTTACGCCCGGGCCGCTCTGGTCCTTAAGATAGCAACAACGAGACCCATCCTGGAGCACCCGCTGCCACCCTAGGTAGCACCTACCCTCATGATCTGAGGGCTGCTGGAGCAACGGTGGACCGGTCGGCTCCCACACTCCCACAATTGAATAAATACTGCAGATATTCAAATATAAGTCTAGGTTTTCAGCCCTAATTTTAGGCTGAAAAAAGGGGCCCTCACTTATATTCAAGTAAATACTTTTAGCTACCGAGGCAAGCGCTTGGGTCGGTAGCTAAAAGTCATTTTAAACATCGTGCGCCGCTTCTCCTGACTCCCCCAACATCACGGGGGAGCGGCGCGCGAAAGGGGGCTCTTCTTGTCTCTGCTTTGTTTCGAAATCTCTCTCGTGCCAAGTCTCAAAGCCGCTGCCCTGAGTGACGCTCACCATCTAACATGTGCTGAGGGACCCCTGCGAAAGGGGCCACCGAGCCAGCAAGGGAGCCATGTAAGAGAAAGGTGGCCGTGGGGAGGGAAAACGCCATGGAAATCAGCCAGGCTTCCAGGCAAGTACAGGTGCCTTAAATGTGTGTGTGTGTGTGTGTGTGTGAAAAGTGCCTCTGTGCTAAAATAATGTTTGGCTAGTGGACGTGGAAAGGAGCCGACCCTGAAGCTGAGAAAGAGGATCCAGTGCCGCCTGCCTACAGTGTACAAGAACAGTTTTAGAAAAAAAAATAGTGTATTATAAAGAGAAAAATATGGTACATATTTTTAAATTTGCATTTTTCCATCACTAATCTGAGGACTCTTTTTTTTTTTTTTATTTCTGCTGCCCCAGGGGAGCTGCACCTTCTGACCCGGACTACCGAATCAGCAGCATGCTTTCTATGTTTGAAAAGAACATTCTGTGTTTGAAAAGCTCGGGAATGATCGGCTCAGCTACCTCCCGTCCGCCCCGGTCCCGGAGTGGGGAGTTCGGCGGATTTCCATCCCGCCTCCCCTTAGTCTGCGGCGGTTTTTTCCATCTGCCGCCTTGGGTTCGGGCAGCAACTCGGCTGCCGGTGACTGCCTGGACGCCGCTTTGCGGGGGTTCGACATGGCGGCGCTCAGTGTTTTTCCCGGCCGCCTCCCGGACTTGGAAAGGAGACTGCTGGCGGCTTTCCACCCCGCCTTCCTCTCGCTTGCGGCGGGTTCTCCATTGCCAGCCTCGGTCTCGGGTAGTATTCCGGCTGCCAGTGACTGCCTGGGCGTCGTTCTGCTGGGAGCTGACACGGCGGCGCCTGGCGTTTTCTTCCAGCTGCCACCCGGACCTCGAGAGGAGATCTTTGGCGGCCTCCCAAAGTTCTGTGCCTGCCTTGGTCTCGGGCAGCAATCCGGCTGCCGGTGATTGCCCGGGCCGTTTTGTTGGGAACCGACATGGCGGCGCTCGGCTTTCCCCTCGACCACCACCCGTCCGACTCGGACCTGGACCCGGAGTGGGGAGCTCTGGTGGTTCTCCATCCCGCCTTCCACTTGTAGTGGCGGTTTTCCGTCTGCCGCCTTGGATTCGGGCAGCAACTCGGCTGCCGGCGATTGCCTGGGCGCCGCCTTGCTGGGAGCCGATATGGCGGCGCTCAGTGCCCTCTCCAGCCGCCACCTGTGTGCTCCGGACCTGGAGCGGGGAGCGTTGCCAGCTTCCCATCTTGCGGCAGGCCAGCCGCGCTCTGTTTCGGGCGACGGTGTGCCGCCGTTGACCATATTTATGGGCGGTGGGCCGGTCTTGCTGTGCTGCCCCCGGATCCATCGGGGGTGGCAGCCTGGTCCTGGGGATCGGCCGCCGGATACCAACTCGGGTGGCAGGCCGGCCGCCGGCGAGCAGCCGATCTGTCGCCGACGTCCATCGATTGGCGACGCTTCACCCGTTGGCTCCCCCTATCGATCACCAGCTCCGGGGGTAAGGAAGGACGGTCTGATAGACTATCCGGGCATGGCCTTCGGTGCACCTTTGCGGGCGGCATATTGGCCGTCGGGGTGCCATTGTCGTTTACCATCTGGGGTAGTGGATCGACGGGGTGCAACCATCGGAGACCATCTGAGATGGCAGGCCGGCTGCCAGTGTACTGCTGCCTTTGTCACCTGGGCGGCGGGCCATGCTGCGGGCTGTTGGGTGTCCCCTCTTTTCCCCTCATTAGTCCTTTATGGTGTCCTTAGTCCTTTCCTCCTTCCCCCCTATCTAGCCTCTCCCATGATTCCATCTTCCCTCTGACGGTTATATCTTTTATGGTCATTTATTATTTATTGTTGTTTGCTTACTTATTACTTATTATTGTATTTGCTGTATTTTGGGTGTTTTTATTGTAGGGGTGTTTAGTTGTTGATCTTATATTATAACTTAGATTTGTGTATTTTGTTAGTTATTATTATTTTTTTTAAAGGGGCCGCCATGTCCGCAGGGACTCATATACCAACTGTGTCGGGCCGTGGGCGGTACGCTTGTAGCCGTGGGGTTAGTCGGTTGAGAAGAACACGGGTCAGACAACTTGTGCCTGTCCCTCGTTCTGACCCCCCGGCTCCCTGTCACGTGTCCAGGAGTCACTCCCCCAGCGCCCCCGGCCTTTTCTGTCTCCTGTTGAATGCCAGGTCAGTCCACAATAAGATCCCCGTCATATATGATGTTATCTTTGACAGGCGGGCTGACCTGGCCTTCATTACCGAGACCTGGGTGGGTGATGATGGGGGGGCCTCGCTCTCCCAGCTTTGCCCGTCTGGGTATCTGGTTCAGGGGGTGGGAAGGTTGGGGGACAGAGGGGAGGGGGGTCGCCATCATCCATCGGGATTCTTTACATGTTAGCAGGACCTCGACATTGGTTAGCCAGGGTTTAGAATGCCTTCACTTGTCAGTGGGGCAGCGGGACAGATTTGGCATTGTGCTGGGCTACCGTGCTCCCCGCAACCCAGCTCAATCCCTACCAGAGCTCGCGGAGTTCATCGCGGCTGCACTTTTGAGGTCCCCGCGCCTTTTGGTGGCGGGTGACTTCAATGTGCATGTTGGCGGTGGACTTTCCGGTCCAGCTCTGGAATTCATGGAAACCATGGCTTCCATGGGTCTGTCCCAGCATGTTGTATGTCCCACCCACAGGTCAGGCCATACCCTGGATCTGGTGTTTTCCTCCATGTCGGGGACCTCGAGTCTGGAGGTGGGGGATTTTATCTCCTTACCTGTGTCATGGTCGGACCACCACCTGCTTTCTTTTTCCCTGGCGATCACGGCCCCCCCTCGCGGGGACCAGCGGCCTCCTGTCTTGGCCCGCCCCCGTAGACTGATGGACCCCCAGCGATTCCAGGAGGTCTTCGGGGAGCTTTCTGGTGGACTGACTGGCGCTCCGGCTGAGGTTGTGGCCAACCACTGGTTTGAAACAGCTGCCAATACCATAGACCGGACCGCCCCTAAGCGCCTTCTCCGGTGCCGAGCCCGGCGCTCACCGTGGTTTACGGGGGAGTTCCGGGCAATGAAGCAGGTGAGGAGAAGGTTAGAGCGCAGCTGGAGAAAAACCCGGACGACAAGTAGTAAGGCTGCAGTTGACTCCCAGACTAGTCGCTATTCCAACGCGATCACGGAAGCCAAGTCATCGTTTTTCTCCATGAGAATTGGTGAGGCCTCTAACCGCCAGGCGGAGCTCTTCCGGGTGGTTCGGGAGCTCACCAATCCTAGTCTGGCTAGGCCTCCTCCTACTGATTTCAGTAGTGAGAATTTCGCAGCCTTTTTTAGATCTAAGATTGAGGCCATCCGTGCCGGCTTTGACTCCGGTTGCGGTAGCACTGCCCCGGCATCCCCGGTTGCTGGTCCGCCTTCGTCGCCTCGGTTGGAGGAGCTTGGGCCTGTTTCCGCTGTCGAGGCCTCCAGGGCTATGGCGCACTGCCGGCCGGCGTCCACTCCTTTCGACCCTTGCCCCTCCTGGCTTATTAAAGCCGCCAGCGGGACCATGGCTGAAAGGGCTTCTGCCATCGCCACCGCCTCTTTCAGCGAGGGGGTATTTCCCTCTCGTTTGAAGGAGACGGTGGTTAAGCCCATCCTCAAGAAGCCGGGCCTTGCGGCGGACGATCTAGGCAACTATCGTCCGATCGCTAACGTCCCGTTTATGGGCAAGGTCATCGAGAGGGTGGCGGCGGTCCGGCTGCAGTCGTACCTGGAGGATTGGCAGTGCCTCGATCCATGCCAGTCAGGGTTCAGGCCCCGTCGGGGGACCGAAACAGCTTTGGTCGCCCTGCAAGATGACCTGCTCCGGGCGGCCGACAGGGGTTGCTCTACCCTGTTGGTCCTCCTGGATCTGTCAGCGGCCTTTGATACCGTCGACCACGGTATCTTACTGGATCGGCTCTCTGAGGTTGGAATCGGGGGCACTGCTCGCAGTTGGCTCCGATCCTTCCTGGAGGGCCGTCCCCAGTATGTTCAGCATGGGGGGGAGCTGTCGGCCCCGTGGTTTCTCCCTTGTGGGGTCCCGCAGGGGTCGTCACTCTCGCCGTTGCTGTTTAACATCTATGTAAGGCCGTTGGCTGGGGTCATTAGGAGTTTTGGAGTGTGCAGTCATCAGTACGCTGATGACACGCAGCTCTATCTCTCCTTTTCCACCTCTGCAGTGGAAGCTGTGAAGATCCTTGATGGGTGCCTGGATGCCGTGCTGACTTGGACCGGAGCGAACAGGCTTAAGCTCAACCCCGAGAAGATGGAGGTCATGTTCTTTGGGGGCTCGCCGTCTGGGTACGGTGGCCCTTTTCCCTCTCTGGGGGGAGTTTCCCTCCAGCCTGTGGAAAGGGCGCGGAATCTGGGAGTGGTCCTGGACCAAGGGCGCTGACAATGGAGGCCCAGGTGGCGTCGGTTACCAGGGCCGCGTATTACCATCTTCGCCAGATCGCCCAGATCCGCCCGTACCTGGACGGTGACTCTCTGAGAACAGTGGTCCAGACGCTGGTGATCTCGAGGCTGGACTACTGCAACGCCCTCTACATGGGGTTGCCCTTGACTCTTCTCCGGCGTCTGCAGCGGGTGCAGAATGTGGCGGCCAGGCTGGTTACGACCACATCACCCCAGTCCTGGCCCGCTTGCACTGGCTGCCCGTTGCGGCCCGGATTAGATTCAAGGTCTTGGTTTTAGTTTATAAAACCCTCCATGGCTTGGGACCGGACTACCTGACAGAGCGTATCGCTCAGCGATCCACCTCAGCCCGACCTGTTCGGCAGGTGCGAGCGCACTCGCTGCGGGTTGCCACCCCTCGAGAAGCCCGGAAGTCGGTCACCCGGAACCGGGCTTTCTCGGTGGCAGCCCCCTCCCTATGGAATTCCATCCCTAGCGAAGTGCGCTCTGCAGAGTCCCTGCTGGCCTTTCGAAAAGCTGTAAAAACTTATTTATTTCGAGAGGCCTTTGGCGAGCCCTGAAATTCCTTTCCCCCCCCCTCGTTACGTCCCGCCATCTTTAATGCCCAAGCAACCATGTTAAGTGTTTTATGTTTATGTGTGTGCTTGGTTGATAGCTATTACGCTGCCGGGTTTTTGGATGCACCGGGTTTTAATTGTTTAGTTATTTGTTGTATATTTATAATTATTGTTTGTGTTTATTGGCGCTTGTTCGCCCGTGTAAGCCGCTTAGAGTTTCGTACGAAAGATAAGTGGGGTATAAATACAATAATAAAATAAATAAATAAATAAATAAATAAAGGAGTCTCCCTTTGTTTGCACCACTGAGCCCTGGGGCGCAGTGGTTAAATGCTTGCACTGAAGCTGAAACTGTGCTCACGACCTGGGGTTCAATCCCAGGTAGAAGGCTCAAGGTTCACTCAGCCTTCCATCCTTCCGAGGTCGGTAAAATGAGTACCCAGCTCGCTGCTGGTGGTGGGGATGTGTAGCCTGGATACTGTAAGTAAAAACTGTGAACCGCCCAGAGATTACTTGAAGTGGTATGGGGCGGTATATAAGCAGAACACTTTGCTTTCCTTTCTGTCTGCTCCAGAATGCCTTTGTGTGCAGTGACCTCTTCTATCCATCTTCAGCCCATCCAGATGTCTGAGGAATTTTAGTGTGACTCCAAAGCTTTACTCACCACCCTGTCAATTCCAGGCCGACCTTGATGGAAATAAGGTGGTCACCCCCCTCCCTTCTCATGCCCCCGGCTACTCACCCTGCGGAAAGACACCACGTAGAATGTATCCTCCCGTCGATCAATGGCACCCATGAAGTCGTGTTCTGTGTGGTCAGGGTGCTGATACACCTGCAGCTGATGCACGGAATTTCTGGAAACCCAAAGAAATAACGAGAGAGGGTTGACCTAATTGTAGCGGGGGGAGGGGGAGGGAGGGGAACAAACTGGCTCCCCAATCGGGATCGAGGGACAAAAGGAATGGAGTCTACGACAGAGAAGGGGATTAAAAGAGGGGCCAGCCAGAATCGAAGCCTGTTGACTTCCAGGCTCGGGATGAAACCCTGCCTCCTGCACACAGGTGGGCGAGGCCCCTGTGCAGCTGAGATGGGAACGCTGAGGGAATGCTACTGCGGCCCCCAACCCACAGCTCCTCTGCAGCAAAAAGACCCCAACTGAGGAGACAAGTCATTGCAAATAAAAGGGAGGTGGCACTCTTGTGCTATGGAAGTTAAAGTGGGGGTGTCCGATGTGTGGGAAGGGATTGCCACAGAGCTAAGTTGCTCCTTGATATTGTTGCAGTGATGACTGGCAACACCAGAGTAGCCTTGCTGCCAGATGGGCGGTATTAAAAAAAAACACCAAATAAATAAATAAAAATAAATAATAAGAAGAAAAAATCTGGGAATAGGCACGCTTTGCGTGACCAAAAAAAATCCCTATGGGATGCTTTTCAAGACAAAAAAAGTTCCACATGTACCTAGGAAAGAAAAAAACCCCCAGTTATTTTTGTCTTTATTCTAGCCTCCGGAACAGATTAATCCATTCCCAATGCATTCCTATGGGAAACTGCATTTCTTAAGACATTTTTCCCATTAAAACAAAGCGACCCACAGCCTCCGGAACAGATTAATCCATTTTCGGTGCATTCCTATGGAAAACCGCATTTCGTAAGACAATTTTTTTGTCAAACAAATTGACCCGTAGAATGAATTAAATTCATTTTAAGCGTTACCACTGCAATGGCTACTCTGGCTTGAAAGACCTACAGACTGACCAACCAGTCAGGGCATTCGCCCAATGGTAAGTTGGCTCTCAGCTTCAAAACCTGAAAACATCAGCCAAAGCTTGACCGCCAAAATGGAAATCCAATAGTGTTTTTTTATTTATTTATTTATTTATTTATTTATTTATTTATTTATTTATTTATTTATTTATTTAACTTATATGCCGCCCACTACCCAAAGGTCTCTGGGCGGCTTACAATCCAAAGAATAAAACAATTTAGAATAGTTAAGAGTAAAATATCAATAAATCATCAATAAAAACCTTATACTAAAACCATTATTCTAAAATTGTCATCAGCGGACCCACAATCTATATTATATCAATTAAAAACCTTCTGGAACAGGAAGGTTTTTACCTGGCGCCGGAATGTAATCAGTGTTGGCGCCAGGCGGATCTCGATCGGGAGGGCATTCCATAGCTTGGGAGCAGCTGCCGAGAAGGCCGTGTGTCTACAGGCCATCCCTCTCACCTCCTTGAGGGATGGCTCTTTCAAAAGGGCCCCCTGGCTAGATCTTAATTGCTGGGTAGGTTCGTATGTATTAGTAGAATGATCCCTATTTATCAAGTAAGTGTCAGGAAAGGAATGACTAATCTAGTTTCTTCTGGTGTGCCCAGGACTGCTAGGCAGAATTAAGCATTCCACCTAAGAGGAGATACACAAATCGAGAGCTACGCAGTTGAGATCATGCTTAGACATTACAGACCCATCTCATGGAGAACCAGCAGCTCACAAGGCTGGCTCTTCTGAGCGAAAACAACACTGGTCGGGGGGGGATTGCTCTCGAAGGCACCCAATTCCACAAAAGGCCCACCACAAAATGACCTCAGGAGGATTCCATATCCAAGCTTGCTTACCTCTCTGTGTGTCTGGGGGGGCTAGCAGGTACATAGCGCGAGGAGCTTGGCGGCTTCCCTTCCGGCTTCACCTAAAATACAGAAGCCGCAGATTTGAGTCAGGGAGGGCAGAAGCTGTTAGCAAGACAGAAACCTCCAAACATAAGAACATAAGAAGAGCCCTGCTGGATCAGGCCAAAGGCCCATCTAGTCCAGCTTCCTGTATCTCCCAGTGGCCCCCACCAAATGCCTTTCTGGGAGCGCATGAGACTAGATATCTGTCTCCTGATACCACTCCCCTTGCATCTGGCCCTTGAAGTACCCTGGTTTTAAGCCTGGAGATGACACATCTCCATCATGGTTGGTAACCTGTGATGGACTTTTCCTCTAGGAATCTGTCCAATAACATTGGCAGGATATTGGGGATATTGGCAGTTTATCAAGTACGAATATCCCCGGCTGTTTTGGCAAGCTGCAGCACGATTCTTGGTACCCTTGTCCTGCTTCTGACAATATAAAGGCCATGCCTTTATTAGACCACTTAAAAAAATCAAGTCATGAGCAAAGAGCAAGCCTTTGACGATACCTTAATGGGTAGCCGGGATAATTGCATGGACTACATCACCCCACTCCCACTGCAAAGAGTGCTTTAAGCACTGCGTGGTGGTAGATCCAGGAACACAAAGACTTTATTGTCATTGTACAACTAAATTTAAAAAGTCAGGCTGTGGATCAGGTACTTGCAGAGGGTTCAGAATATTTATATATTCGAGTTTTCCAAAGTCGAGGACACCTGCGTAGCTTGTGGTGGTTTGCGCGGCAGCAAGGGCTTCCTCCGGTTGATCTGGTGCCGACGGACCCACCCGCTGAGCTCATCGGCCAACCTGGAGAGGGAAGAGGAGGGAAACGGAGGTCAATCCCGTATCCTCCCAAGCCAAACGGCCTCCCGCCCGTCCGGCAATGGCATGGCTTGGCAAGCAAAACCACCCGTACAGGGCGCGCGTCCTAGCCCCTAGTGGTTCAGCCACCACGTTCATAAGATCCGCTGGCCGACCACCGGCCTCTGGAAAGACACCCTTCCCCACCGCAGGAGGCGTGGGCTTCCCTCCTGGCATTCCCCAGCTACTGTCCACCGAGAGACTCATGCCGGCCCTGGTACCGGAGAGACTGCGGAGGCATCAGAACCGACCGCCAGCCTCCCTGTCCCGGGACCCACCTCAAGGATTCCGTCCGATTGAACTGGCGGCAATCGGAAGCGAGGAACAATTTGTCCAAGTCCCTCAGCACAAGGTCCTTCATGTCCGAGAAGGACACCGAGAGGTTCCTGGGGAGAAGGCGTAACAAGGCAGACACGTGATGAATCGTGAAGCGGGGGAGCGACCAAAGGAAAACCAAATTTCTGCACTTGTACAGTATATCGTCTCATTGATAGGCTGCCTGAGTCTTGATAAGGGGCCTCAAGGCAGTTCACAGTGGGAGGGGGGGGGAACCAGAATTAAAATCCTCAATCAAATGCAAATTTTAAAAAAAAGTCCTAACAGCGATTGAAATACAAAGAATTTGAAAACAGACAAACCCAACTTTAAAAAAACAGCATTCAGGGACTCGGTGAGGATGATTAAAAGCTTGCCCGAAGATTTAATTTCTTTATATCCAAATTTTATAGTGTATATTTGTATATTGGATTTTTATTTTATTTAATCTCTATTTAATCTCTTTCAAACCCTATTTAATCTCTATTATCTATTATCTTCTTCTTTCTCACCTTACACTTTTCTTTGTGCACCTACTCTTCTTTATTTGTTCTTTATATTGGGAGAGGTGTAACAAGTAAATTTCCCCGATGTGGGATTAATAAAGATTTATCTTATCTTAAGTGGTTCTACAGGTATTAAGGGAAAGATCAGAGGGTGTGTGTGTGTGGGGGGACAAGCATGCCGTCACCAGGGAGGGTCCACCGAGAAGGCCCTCCCTCAGGTCCCTGTCACCCGCCCCATGCCCTGGCAATGGGGCTGAGATAAGGGTCTCCACTGACTACCTTAAATGCCAAAGAGACTCTCACATGGGGGAGATATGATCCTACAGGCCACTGCCTATTAATGCAGTACAGCCACTGCTGAATCACCAGGGATGGGGGGGGGCTCTGGAAGCAGCTACTCCATCCTACGCATGGGGACATCAAAGCTGCAAGGAGCCTGGAAGGTAATTTAAAAACACCCCAACATGACTTGGTAGACCATGGCAGCATTCCTTCTTTGGAGCAACTCCCAGAACTGCTGGGGGATGCTGGGAGCTCATGTTCCAACCTGCAACTTCCTGAAACTCCTTTATCTAGCTGTATTCCCCGTTTGTTTTGTCATCTTAAACCACAAGTTCTGGTTAGATGTCAAGGCACCGTCCCCATTCGCAACCGAAGGCGAAACAAGCAAAAGCAAAGTGGTCTGGTTATATACCGCCCCATACCACTTCAAGTGGTCTCTGGGCTGTGTACAGTTTTTAATGACAGTATGCAGGCTACACATTGCCCCCCCCCCAGCAGCTGGTTACTCATTTTACCAACCTCGGAAGGATGGAAAGCTGAGTGAACCTTGAGCCGGCGACCTGGGATTGAACCCCAGGTCGTGAGCAGTTTTGCCTCCAGTACAGGCATTTAATCTACTGCACCACACGAGGCTCCTTGTGGCAGTCCCACCTTTTTTGTTTTTTTAAGAAGAGCCATGCTGGATCAGGCCAAAGGCCCATCTAGTTCAGCTTCCTGTATCTCACTGTGGCCCCAACAGATGCGTCCGGAAGCACACGAGACTAGATATCTGTCTCCTGATACCACTCCCCTGCATCTGGTCCTTGAAGTACCCCGGTTTTAAGCCTGAAGATTACACATCTCCATCTTGGTTTGTAACCTGTGATGGACTTTTCCTCCAGGAATCTGTCCAATCCCCTTTGGAAGGCATCCAGGTCCGATGCCATCACCACATCCTGTGGCAGGGAGTTCCACAGACTAACAACGCGCTGGGTGAAAAAATATTTTCTTTTGTCTGTTCTTACTCTCCCAGCCCTCGATTTGAGGGGATGTCCCCTAGTTCTGGTATTTTGTGAGAAGGAGAAGAGTGTCCCTCTATCTCATGCCCTGCATTATTTTGTACGTCTCAGTCATATCCCCCCTCAGGCACCTTTTTTCCCAGACTAAAGAGCCCTAAATGTTTTAGCCTAAATGTTTTAGGTCCCCCTCCCTAAACCCTAACCCTCCCTTCATTTACTGGAATGGTGTCCTCCCTGGCCTGTCTGGCGTCTCCTCCGGCCGCTCCTCCGGCTCTTCCTCCGCCGCCGTTTCATGGGATTCCCCTACAATCCCGAGGAGGTGCCTCTGCCCCGGCCCGGGTTCCACTTCCTGCTTGGGCAGGCCCACGTCGCTTGCCTTGCGTTCGCTGATGCTGCGGGGAGGAAAGAACAGAGAACAGCTCCATGGAGATCTTGAAATGACCGGATCCATGAATTAATGCGGCTCCACAGAACAACCTACAACCTTCTCACACCCAAATTCTCTCCCCCCCCCACCACCACTCCCTTGAAGTTAAAATGGAGTCCTCCACACCATGCAGCTGACAAGTGAGAATAGCGATTCGGCAGCTGTACTTACTCTAGAATCTGTTCCAGAAGTTTTTTAAAAGGGAAGCAAGGTGATTAACAACCTCCTGAGAATTCTCCTGTTAAAATACCTTGTAGTAAGAAGGGAATCTGGCGGCACCTTTAAGATTGAGATTTAATTTTGAATGAGATTGCACAGTAGCTCAGTCTTTCGTCTGGATTTTCTCATGGTAGAAAGATGGCAACACTTAAAAGGAGCCCTGTTGTATACAGTAGGACCCCCTGGGGATCGGGTCCAGGCCTTCCCGTGAATAATGAAAACTGTGGATAATGGAGAACACCAAACACCCCTCCCCCCAAAAAAACCTGTTTTGTGACAGTGGGTTGCTTTATGGCTGCTATTTTGCGACAGTAGCTTGCATTGCAGCTGCTAAATTATTTATTATTTTTTTCCTCTGCCAGCCGTGGATAACTGAATCAGTGGTTAATGAATCAATGGATACAGGGGTCCTACTGTACGAAAGACTTGGTGGCACGTGAAACAGGCGGTGGCCGGGTAGCATTGGACTGGGTGGGGAGGCAAGTTGCCCAGCCTTGCCTCACATGGCATTATTAAATAAATAAATAAATAAATAAATAAATAAATAAATAAATAAATAATCAGACAACCTCCACCTGAAAAGAGGGACCAAGCTCCAGGGAAAAAGAGAAACAACTCTACATTAGGAGGCTCTCAAGGGACATTTAAGAGGACTCAGTAGGTCCGTAAGCCCCAAATGGTGGTTAAGTAAGAACAGGGGATAATAACTTTAGTTCTCGAAGAAGGGCTGTGTGGAGGCAGGGGAGACAGGAACGAGTCATTATTGGAGAGTGGGATTTCAAAGCTCTGGAGCTGTGTGAACAGACCGGGTAGGCTGCCTTCTGATCCTCCCACTGAAGTTTCACTAACGTTTCATCTCAAGGAAATTAGACAAGGCTTCCCTAACCAGTCCGCCAAGTCTAGCTCGGTGTCGAGCCGGTACACACGTGCTCCCCACACGCATACACACCCACACAGATGCAACTGAATTCCCCCGAAGCGCTGGCAACTTCAAAAGGCTTTGGGACAGCAAGTGGCTGCTAGGAATATGTCTGTGAAGATTCTCAGTCATCCAGGTGAGTTTATCTGGAAGTTGAGTCATGGCAACTGGACTTCTTTTTTGAGAGATAGAAACGTTTCGCTGTTCATCCAAACAGCTTCATCGGACCAGATGGCTGCTAGGAAGGTTGCTGGTGAGCTAGCGCGAAGGAGGAACGCAGCTGCCGCGCCCGGGAACCTCACCTGACAGGCCCAAAATTGAAGGCGATGAAGAGGAGAACCACCATGACGCAGATGACCTTCCGGTTTCCGGAGCCGAACTTCAGCTCGCTGTTCTAAAAAAGAGAGACATCAAGGCCAAGAGTCAGCCTGGAAAAGCAGCCCACCTGTTTAGGATCCCCACCTTTTCCTCATGGAAGCGCAAACCCCTGTGACTTCCGCCCTGGACCTAACGTCATGAGACTGTCGCTAACCTGCCTCGCCCGGAGGCTGAAGCCAGAGGCAGACTTTGGGCCGAGCCAAAAGCTCCCTTTCCTCTCTCAGCCGCCTCTTTCTCTTCCCCGCCTTATTCTTGCTCAGATCTGGAAAGAAGGACCGCCGATTACACCTGAAACATGTTAAGGTGGAAGAAGGTTGGAAGAAGCAAGTGGCCCGGCCTTGCCTTACCAGACGTCCCACCTGAAAGAGGGATCCAACTGTGCACAGCTCACTCACTCCACCCGTTCCTCAAAATGGGAGACAAGTGTTTCATGAACCATCTTTGCCTGGCTTATACTCTTTCACTTTCATGAAAAGAGGTCTCAAAGTGGGCCATGTTTAATACAACAACAAGCATGTTTTGGTCCATTATATGATGAATTCCTGCTGGAATAAAACTTACAATCCCCCTGTGTTTTAAGTAACATAGCTGCTTCAATTAGTGCTTTAGGTTCCTTATTGCATCTTAATGCAGTGGTACCCCGACTTAAGAGCAGCTCGACTTAAGAGCGGAAAACTGTTGGTGTTTTAACTGCTGCCTTACAAACTTTAGATATGGTCTGCTCGAGTTACAATTTTTTTTCATTTTTTTAAAAAAATAACTTATTTTTTCAATTTTTTTAGATAGGTACCCTGACTTAAGAGTAGTTTGACTTAAGAGCATGCATTCGGCACAGATTAAATTCGTAAGCTGAGGTACCACTGTATTGAATATTTTCTGCTTCCCACCATCTCAGAGGTGGGAAAAGAGCTGGCATTAAAACTCCCAGAATCCCCCGCCTAGTATGTCAGGCTGATGGGGGAATTCTGGTATTTGTAGCCCAGATACACCTCCCCCCCCAAAAAAAAGCTCCCTTTGAGACTACGATGGAAACC
The DNA here is from genome assembly GCA_029282475.1 of Phrynocephalus forsythii. NCBI lineage: Eukaryota > Metazoa > Chordata > Lepidosauria > Squamata > Agamidae > Phrynocephalus > Phrynocephalus forsythii. The sequence goes on along the minus strand of JAPFRF010000011.1, from coordinate 184,352,787 downwards.
TTGTGTCAGTCTTGAAAACAACTATGTCACTTTTTTGGACTTCCACAGTTGATGCTGATGGGATACTAGTTGGAGAAATGAGTTATTCCTAGTCGCTGAAACACATCCAGCTCAATCAACCATACACCGGGCTGCCACGGGAGCAAAAGGAGGCTGCTTTATTCTGCCACGTCTCCAAAAATGAGAGGAGACACATTGCCCGGATTGGAAAGCAAGTACTCTAGTGCCAAACTCCTCAGGAGGTTGCTCCAGGCCTCCAGTTGTGGCGCCTTCCCTCCTGAACTCGGTGTGCACATGAAGCTGCTTCTCTGGAAACAGTAAGAAAAAGGGCAGCCCAGTTTTCCAGGCAGTAACACGCCTTGTGAGAAGTCGCATCAGCTTTCAGAAGCAAGTTAAAACCAGGCCTTTAAGCCGGTCCTTTACAAGCCTCCCCTCTTTGTAACATTAATGTTGTAGCAACTTCAGATCGGCCATCTTGAGTCCTGGAATACTTCCCAGAGTGGAGGTTTTATGAGGGGTTTTTTTTTTTTGGCTTTATCTATGTTTATTGTTATTATTTATGTTCCATAGTTATATTGATTTTTGGAAGCCACACAGAGAAGAAGCTTATCTACTGGATGGATGGATGGATGGAATGGATGGATGGGTGAAATGTCTGTTTACAAAATGGAAGAACAGGATCAGCAGCTAAGGACAGATCTTTACCATGGTCTCTCTTGCTAACTCCTAAATGGATGTCAAACAGCACTGCAGTCTAAATGGGACCACGGGGAAGGGTTGGCGTGGAGAAGATTGGTAGGCAGATTGGAACCAAAGAATTTTTAAGATGACAGCACGCTTGGAAGCCCCATCCCCACAAAAGCTGAATACCACCTAGAAAGGGAAAGCAGAAAATTGAGCCGTGTGGGTGGAGTGTGGTGGGGGGAAAGAATGGAGAGTGTTTTGCTTATATGCCACCCCACAGCACTTAAAGCACTCTCTGGGCTAGTTTACAATTCATTTATGCAGGCTACACAATTGCCTCCACCCCCCCCCCAGCAAACTGGGTACTCATTTTGCCAACCTCTGAAGGATGGAAGGCTGAGTGAACCTTAAACCTACTACTTGGGAGTTGACTCCCAGCACAGTTTTAGCTGCACCTCAAGGCTCTTCATGGAACCATGATCCCCATAAAATAAAATAAAATAAAATAAAATAAAATAAAATAAAATAAATAAATAAAGCCACAGGGGCTATTTCTGGCCAGCAGGCGCTCACCTCGTTGAGGACGCAGTCCAGCCTCCGGCGGAGGAGAGCGTTCTCCCGTTGCAGTCGCTCGTTCTCCGTCAGGGCCTCCTTCAGCCGGGATTCTAAACCCTGCAGGTATTCCTTTTTTTTCCGCCGAGACTGGCAGGCCGATTCCCGGTTCTTAATCATCCGCTGCTGCCTTTTCAGGACCTTGATCTTGGGGAGGGAACCAGCAGCAGCGGTGGGGGGGGGGAGAGAGAAAAATGTTATTTTTACAGCTAGACTCTAAAAATGGACAAACGCATGGCCTTCTGTTACTAGAAAACCAATCAGGGCATGATATATAGCAGTGATGGAGAACCTTTTAGAGACCGAGTGCTCAAACTGCAATTCAAAACCCACTATTTTTCCCCCGCAAAGTGCCAATACAGCAATTTAACTTGAATACAAGTGGCTGTAAAGGGGTGATCTTGGGTGCCCACAGAAAAGGCTCCGACTGCCACCTTTGGCACCCGTGCCATAGGTTCGCCAACACTGATATATAGAGTAGGACTAATCAAATATACTATTTTCCCTGAAACCAACTGCTAGATAACTTTGTGGGTTAGGCCTCAGGCTGTGAAGCAAAGGGGTTTTTTTTTTTGGGGGTTTCCATTCCCCACTGGGACTCCTTGTCAGGGGCTGGACCCCATGATCTGTAGGGCCTCTTCCAACTCTGCTAATCTGAGGCCATTTTAATGAGTCCATGAGTTCTAGAGTTTAGATTATATGCATCGCTGACCTGATTTGTCAGCAACAGGTGTGGCAAGGCGGAGTGGCAGGCCGAGGGGGGAGAACAGGAAGGGAGGTCCCACGGACCAAAGGCAGCAGGGTCGAGAAGAATCGGGAATGTTAGGACTCGCGGACGAGACTCACGTCTATCTCTTGGTTACAGGGTCCGATCGGCGTCGGAGCCGGGACGATGGTTTTGGCTTCCGGCTTGGGGGCAGCGGGAGCTGGCTTTGCGGGGAGAGCTTCCTTCACGGGAGACTGAACCTGGATCAGTCCAGACACCGGGAGATGTAGCAGCTCAGGCTGGGAGATGACCACACTCTGCGCTGGAACTGAGTTTTTTTAAATAAAACAGCAAATCCATATCAATCGGGTGGCCCTTGCCTGCAGTCTTTATCTCAATGGGGGAGAGACTCTTCCCCCCAACATTCAAGTGAAGGGAGCAAATGACTTGTGGACCCACAGAACACATGGCTTGGCCCCTCCTTTTATTATGACAACCGAGACCTCGTCACCTGAAATTCCCGGCTTGACTGCCTGTGACTGGGTTACAGGAACAGGTTGCAGTAAGATGGCATTGCTGGAAGTGGTTGTTGGTTGCAACGGAACAGTAGTGACCACAACGGGCTTGGGTTGGATGGGGGGCTTCCGGCTGAGAATGCTCTCCGCTCTGTGGGAAGCGACTGGTTTCCCTGTAAGAAGAATGAATCTCTCAATGGAGCAACTGATACTCCCTTCTCTGATGGCCTTAATAAAATATCATGGCTGGATCAGAAACACAACCCCTGGGCTGTCATGAATAGAAGAGCTGTCTGCAAACCGGCCAAGACGTACCTCTCTCAAACGGCTGTACAGACGGGCCTGAACTGCTGGTTCGGTGGTTTGTACCATCGTTTGTGACTCTCCCCCTCTGGGGGTACCCACTCAGAGGCAGTGCCAGGAGGAAGGGGGGCAGAGAAGGCAGGGTCCTGTTTCTAAGGAGGTGCCTGCCAAACTGTGGAACAGTGGGTTGGCTGTCATCCGAACAGGCACGAACTGCCGAACCAGTGACTGGTGCCCATCTCTAAACAGCTGTGTCAGAGGAAAACCCAAAACGGATGCTCCCTGCTCCTCCATTTCTTCAAGGCAAGTTCTCTTCTTCGAGACAGGCAAACAGGAGGGGAACTGGGGACTGAACGAGATAAGACACCTCATCTATTTGAGCCACAGGAGACTCGACACAGAAGGACCAGAGGTGTGTTCAATACTATTCATCCATTAGGAGAATTCAGTTAACTAACATACAACACCTTTTCCAGAAAATTTCCCATTCCTAGCAGAACAATTAGAACTTCTAGAACTTTTTCTTGCCGGACTTGTGTGTTTGTGGTGTGGATGCGGTTGTCTGCTTTATCGTCATATCTGTTGTTGCTTTATTGGATTTTTAGTGTTGTCTGTTTTATTTCCCTGGATAGGTTGTTTTGTTATAATTTGTTGTAAATTGCCCAGAGTTCCCGTGGGAAAATTGGGCAGTCAACAAGCGCAAATATAAATAAATATAAATATAAATAAGAGTCCTGAGTGCTGGCATCAAGTAACCTGCAGAACACTTTTGTCAAAATTCCATTTATTTTACATTGTATAAATCTACTGTATCTGCCCCAAACAGCTCGCTTATTACCAAGAGAGAATAAAAAGCAAATGCCAGTCAATGAAATAATCTAAAAAGAGAAAAATTACTTTCAATTTTAAAGCGTTCTGCTTTCTGGCCTGTCTAACTTCTGTCGTTTAATGAACACTTGTGAACATTCTAGCTCATAAAGAGGGCATGAGTTATTCAGACTTCAACGAACAGTATGTTTCTGTATAGGAAGTAAAATTCAAAGTGTCTCATTTTTTTTAAAAAAGAAAGAAACTACACATGGCTGAGAAGAGGAAGAGCAGTATCCTTATCCAGAAAAAGCTGTGGAGGAAGTGATGAATTTGCTGAGTAGTGAGCAAGATGAAAAGAATACAATTTGATTAAAACGTCTTCAGGGTCTTTTCATACCAGAAGCTAGGCATCCACTTGGTGTTACTGGTTTTGGATTCAAACTAACCTAATCAGTTTTTTGTAGCTTTGTTCCTCCATGATGTTATTTTCTGTGCACTCGCTACAAGAAACATAGACTACCAAAAGCCCGAAATGTACATAAGAACATAAGAGCCAAGTTGGATCAGGCCAAAGGCCCATCTAGTTCAGCTTCCTGTATCTCACTGTGGCCCCACCAGATGCGTCCGGAAGCACACGAGACTTGATCTCTGTCTCCTGATACCACTCCCCTGCATCTGGCCCTTGAAGTACCCTGGTTTTAAGCCTGGAGATTACATATCTCCATTATGGTTTGTAACCTGGGATGGACTTCTCCTCCAGGAATCTGTCCAATCTCCTTTGGAAGGCACCCAGACCAGATGCCATCACCACATCCTGTGGCAGGGAGTTCCACAGACTAACAACACGCTGGGTAAAAAAATATTTTCTTTTGTCTGCTCTTACTTTCCCAGCCCTCAATTTGAGTGGATGTCCCCTAGTTCTGGTATTTTGTGAGAGGGAGAAGAGCGTCCCTCCATCCACTTTACTCATGCCCTGCATTATTTTGTACGTCTCAATCATATGTAAGATTGTCCCCTCCTAGAGCTGGTATTTGGTTCTAAGGGCTAGGCTGAATCCCAGGGTCAATCTGCCCTGCACGAAACTACCCATACATACCTGCCTCGGGAGCTGGGACTACCCTGATCTGCACAGTGCCGAAGGGGGTGAAAGAACATCTCCAAACGTGCATGGAGGGGTCGGGGGTTGCTCCGCCTTCACTCCAATCCCGTCCGATGGGCTGGGGGCCTGAAGGATAAGCACTGGGATCAGGCACAAGCGTTCAAAGACAAGAGGGACGGTTTTATATGTGAGGCCATCTTTGATGGGACATACTGTACCTGCCCCGGGAGATCGGAGGAGGAGGAGGAGGAGGAGGAGGAAAAGGACAACGTGGAGGAATCAGAGGATGCGCCAGACGAATCAGAGCAATGAGAGGACGCAGGGGAGACGGGCTCCGACTTCACCTGCAGCTCTACAAGGAAGGAAATGTGTTTGTGAAGATGTGTGTGGAGGAAAAGAGGAACCACTCACGAGGCTCTCCCCTTTCCCTTCTTGGAGATAGCAGGACTCTGCCATTCCCATGGGAAGGTCCAGCCAACGGAGAGAATAAGCTCTGCTCTTCTTCCTGGAAGCAGCCCTCCTGGGGACAACGGTCTCCGGCAAGAGCCTCACCCTTGCTAAGGGTGGAGGAGCTGCTTCAGCAGGTTTTCGTGGCCATTCCCATCTCCGCTGGTCCCTGAAACCAGTCGACGTGAATTTTAATTCCTCCCTTGCTGATTCCTAATATGTTCCATGCCTTACATCAGGCCTGCCCAACAGGTAGACCGCGGGATACCAGTAGCCCGCGAAGGGTTCAAAAGTAGCCTGCTGGCCACCAATAAAAAAGTGAGGAGATAAGTTCTCCACCCCATCCTCCCCCACCCCAAGGACCGCCACTGCCCCAGCAAAGTTCTGGGTCTGCCAGCCCACTGTCTCAGCCGAGCGGAGCAGTTCAAGGGCCATGGCGTGGTCCTGTTTCCCCCATTGGCCAGATGATCGAGCGGGTGCAAGGGAAGTGTGTGCATGGTCAGCCTTCCCATAGGAATGCATTGAGAATCAATCCATTCCAGTGGGAACAGATTTCAATGCATGCCTGTGGGAAACTGCTGCTCTACTTACAATTTTTTTAACTTATGAATATGTGCTTGGAATGGGTAAATTTCGTAAGTAGAGGTATTACCGTAATAGCTCTCAGGCACTTTGGGCCAGAAAAAGTAGACCTCGGCCTGTTCAAAGTTGGACAGCCCCGCCTTACATGAAAGCGATGGGAACATGGCCTGTCATTCAACTCTTTCTCCACGGCTCTGGCTATCCCGGGGCACCCTTTGGCTAAAGGGCGCCTAGGAATGCTGCCAATAAATAAAGGAGGAAAGGTGCGACTGATCGCTGTTGGGAGTTTTTTCGGCCTGTGTGGCCGTGTTCTGGATTTTTTTTCTTCCTGACATTTCACCAGACTCTGTGGCTGGCATCTTCAGAGGGCAAGGAGGCAAGAGAACCAGGAGTACCCAGAGCATGGACAGAACTCCTTGTTCCCTGAGCTCCGTGCCCTCTGAAGATGCCAGCCACAGAGTCTGGCAAAACGTCAGGAAGAAAAACTTCCAGAACACGGCCACACCGCCCGAAAAACTCACAACAGCTATCGGATCCCAGCGGTCAAAACCTTTGAGAAGACAGTGCTACTAATCCCTTCTTGTCAGAGTAGGGAAAAACTCTCTACTCCTGGAATGTGTGTGCGTGTGTGTTGTGTCGTTACAGTAGTGACCGACTCTATGTGACTCCATGTCCATGGAGTTTTCTTGGCAGGAGTACTGGAGTGGCTTGCCAGTCCCTACTCCAGGCACCTACAGCACCTGGTCTTCCCTGGTGGTCTCCCATCCAAGTACTAGCCAGGGCCGACCCTGTTTAGCTTCCGAAATCGAGTGAGATTGGATGTGCTTAGGGCATCTAGGCAGCTACTCCTGGAATATAACTCCCATAATCCTTCACCACTGACCATGATAGATGGAGCTGGCTGTACCATTTGGAAAGGCACAGCTTCTTCATTTGGCTTCATAGTCTACCTCCCCATGGGCTTCAGAAATCAAACTACCCTGCAAACTCTCCCTTGGGCAGCAGAGGGAGGATCTTTCAGGACCGCCCACTGTGTCGGCTGCAGTCCCTTGGGGACGTGAGCTGGCAAGTCCATGTCAAGTCTGTGAGGGCCTCTCTTCCCCGGAGGGAACAGATGCCCCCAGCACTCTCGCTGAAAGTAGCAGGAGGCCTTCAGGACTAGTGAGGTCTCTCTTCTGCTTTCTGGAGTCTCTCTATAACAGGGGTGGCGAACAAGTTCGACAAAAAGAGCCAAAATTTTAAACTGTGAGAGTCAGAGAGCCACACCACGCAGTGACCTGCCAAAACAGACAAACACTCACACAAAAGCATATAATTTTAACAATAATATATTAAACACATAATATAACATGCTCAGCCAGGTGTTTTTTGTTACCTTGTTGGAGTGATGGGATGATCATCTCAGTGGGATTTCTGGCATCTTTTGTTTTCAGTAACCTTCTGCAAATCAGGTTTGTATTCAATTGTAGCCACTCGGAGCAGTTCCTTTACATGAGTGTCAGTCAGAATGGACCGGTGCTTTGATTTCACGTGTTTCAAAGTAGAAAACAGCTTCTCACAGACGTATGTTGACGAGAACATAGACAGCAGCTTGAGAGCGGCTCTTTTTACACACGGGTATTTTTCAGTTGGCACAGCTCTCCAAAACGTAACATGGCCTTCCTTCAAAAGAGATTTCAGTCTATCGTCCTCGCGTAGCTCAATCATTTCTAGTTCACTCGCTGCCTCATCAGTAACAAGTGGGGTTTTCAGGCAGTCGGTGTCAGCATTAAACGGGTCGATGAGAAAAGTGATCTGTGGTCTTTTTGGTCCAAGTCCTCAAACCGGAAAGTAAACTTCTCTTGCAGTTGTGTAAGTTGTTTCACGTATCCAGCTATATCTGTTTTAACACTGGTCTTCTGCAGGGTGCTGCGCAAAGAAGGAAAATGGGATGGATTGCTGTTTTGAATGTGTGCTTTCAAAAGCTTCAACTTGTTTACAAAGGAGAATACACTTTGTGTCAGCTCAGGAAGAGTTTTTAATTTCCCCTGCAGGTCCACGTTTAGTTTATCCAAGTGTGAAAGCATGTCCACTAAAAATGCCAAATCCATAAGCCACAAGGGGTCTGAAAGCAGAGGATACGTTTTGTTCTTCTCTGCCATAAACAATTTTACTGTTTCCAAAAGCTCAAAAAAGCACGAAACTACTTTGCCTCTTGAGAGCCATCTCACTGCGCTGTGCAGTGGCAGGTCACCGGGCAAATCTGCGTCAAGTTCTGCAATGAGGTTCTTGAATTGCCGGTGATTAAGGGCGTGCGTACGGATGTAGATCACAATCTCCATCACAGGCTTCATAACGTGGTCTAAATTCAGTGTTTTGGACACAAGTTGCTCACGATGGATGATGCAGTGGAAGTTCCAAAATTCAGGAAAGGCGTCATCACCTTTACAAAGACCCACAAGTCCATTTACTGAGCCAATCGTCGACGGTGCTCCATCCGTGATTATTGCGGTGAGTTTTTCAAAAGACATATTCGCTTTTTTTAAAACGGCAGTCATTGCCTCTTTTATGTCAGTACCGCGAGTTCTGTCGTTTAATGCGACAATGTCGAGAAGCTCTTCTTTAATCATGCAGTCCTCAGAAACCATTCGCGCAAATATTGCCAACTGTGGCTTGTCTTGTATGTCGCATGACTCGTCTAATGCAACACTAAAATAAGCACATGCGTCTGCATGTAGATCTGACTCAATCACATTATTTATGTCTGCTATTCTGGTTTCAACTGTGTGCCGTGACAGCTGGAGATCATTGATGGAATCTTTGAGTTTTTTATTGTCTGGAGCCAAGGTTTCAATTACATCTGCAAAACACAGTTTTAGAAACTCCCCCTCATTGTATGGTTTTTTAGTTCCACGCCACTGTATAGGATGCAAGGGTCACAGTTTCTCCATGCTTGGTTAATTGCTGAAACATTTGAGACTGTCTTTTTACCTGGCTTTTCAAGGTGCTCAATTTTTGCTTGCGTAGTTCAGTACCTTTGGGTAATTCCTTGTTGTCAATATTAGCATGGAGAGTTCTAAAATGACGCTGAAGATTTGAAGCCTTGAAATGTGATATCATAGTATTGCATATTAAACACAGCGCTTTCCCATTCCGTTCAATAAAGAAGAAAGCATCTTCCCATTCTTCCAAAAATGTCCTGTGTTCATCTTCATATTTTCGTTTAGCTTTGCATTTTGCCATTTTGAGTGAGGGTAAAAATCCTGCAGTGATGGTGAGGGTGTGCTGCGTCCTCCACACTAAGAACTAACGGCAAGATGTGACACAACATGTGACACACGGGTCCCCCCGCTCTCTGGCCCGTGCAGTTATTTCCGGGGGATGGGAGACATGATGACACAGCCTGGGGGCGGGACTACGCGCTCGGAGATCTCTCCTCAGAGGTCCCTCCTCAGAAGCAGCATAACAAAATCCAAACTTGGCAAAGAGCCACAGTATACATAATAATGATAAGAGGCAAAGAGCCGCATTCATTTTGGCCGGGAGCCGCGTGCGGCTCGAGAGCCTCGTGTTCGCCACCCCTGCTCTATAAGCTAACTACTCCAAAGCCACAATTGTTTTTCTTTCTCATAAATGCACATCAAAGCCAGTCATTCAGTTTAAGAATTAAAACCAGAGGGCCTTCAAACGTCCCCCGTTTGCGTTTTAAAAACCAAAATATTTGCATTCCTCTTGCCAGTGGAAATAACACCAATATTATTACTTTTTATTTACTGCCCATCTGACAGCAGGGCCACTCTGGGCGTTTTACAACACAGAGCGGCAGACAATACCAAGTGGACTTAGAGCGTGTCCATTTTACCAAGGCACAACAGCCCACTAAGGATGGCTCCAGCCACAGGGTCTTGGCACTTCTGCATTCAGCCTTAGATATAGCTCACCTCCACAATAAGAAGCACACTATGAGCCAGAATAAGTAGCACATAAACATCTGCTTTTCAATCAAACCCACAATGTTTATTTCAGGGGGAAAGAAAAAGCAACTTCATTCATTCATTCATTCTCTATCCTGCCCATTTGGCAACATGCCCAAACTCTATGACTTTAAGTCATCTCAGCTGACATTTGGTAGAAACCTAGAACTAGAACAGGCTGACTAAACTCAGGAAACTTACTACAGTGCCCCTACTTGATGCAATGTCCCTATTCTAGCGACAACGTAGTTCTGGATTTCAGTTGCTGAGCAGAAATATTGTTAGACATTTACAATAATATAAAAGGTCCACATTGACCCTTACTTGGCCATAATTGCAGAAACCCAGCCAATTTTACGACAACACCAGGAGAGAAAAAAAAACATGCATTTTGGCTTGAAGCAAGGCCTTTTCTGGACTGCTGGATGTCTCTCCTCAAAACATTTGCAGTACAATCAATTTCCACTCTAAGAGGAAGAGATTTTGGGGTGGGTGGGAAACAGGTGGCAGACCCCATCCAAAAATACATCAGAAACCAGAAAAAAAAACTAAGACTAACAGCTTTCGGTTTTCAGTTTTTCATATACAGTGTTTCATGTTGCCTATTTCATAAGCTGCTGCTCACAGCAGGTCCTGGGGGTGGAGAACTGGTACCGAAGCTGCCTGCCGTGGCCCACCTCTGCCATAAAATTAGGTGCCTCAGAGAAGAACCACTGATCCCGCAGGCTTCTAAGATCACTGGTCTTTTCTAGAACACAAAGCCCGAGCTCACGGTGCCTTAGTTTAACTTGAAAGGAGGCCGGGCAAAAGTGAAAAGAAAGGCAATTCAACGGTGTGCTGAAAATAAGAGTGTAGTCCCTGCTGGGATCTAGGGGAGTGAAATGGGCTCCTGGGGCCACCGCATGGAGTCCCCTCTGAAGGTTTGCACTGAGCAATGGACATGTCTTAGATAGAAAAGACAACTGATCCTTAGCCCTAAGCCAAACATAGCTCTTATATGGCTGTCATGCAGAAAACAGCTGTTCCCTCAGTACCTTCTAGAGGTAGAATAGGAGCCAGGTGACCCCAGCTAAGGAAACTTCAAGGAGGGACAAATAATCATCATTCCATCACCTTCTATCAGGAGGAAGCCAATAAGGAAAGCATAAGGTGGAGGAAAGACAAGCAAACAACCTGGTCTTGCAATGAGAACCTTTCTCCTATGATTTCTAGCAAGAACTGGTGACAACCAGGAATATTAAACGCAACATGCAGTGTGTAAACCTGGACAGCTGACCTCAAGGGCTCTTGACTTCCAGTTATCGAGACAGAAGAGGAATCACGGACTGCGCTATGGCTCTTAACGGATAACTGTTTTGTCTAAGCAAGCCGTGTCATGGGCTCAGATGAATATCCCAAAGGCGAGATGTGTTTTGATTAACTGCCCTGCTGAAGCTGAGCAAACGTTCCAGCGAACCAGACCGTCTGCTTTCAACAAAAAACAGGCCAAATGCCTTTGGGGACCCAGGGCAGGGACATGATGGCAAAAGCCTTCTCCTTCCCGCTAAAATAAAGCCATCGTGGAAAAAATTCCAGGCTGGGCAAGGAATTCTGGGAACTGTGGTCCCCGCCACCCCACTGAGCCATGGCAGCCCTCTTCCAAACTTCCTTCCCTTATGGAACACGCGGCCACTTGACAAGCCCATCAGTTCAGTTGGCTGGTAAACACCACATGTTAACCTGAGAAGACAGACCGGTCTCACACGTATCTCCTCCCTCAAAGAAAAAACAACTAGTCACAGACAAGCACATATACATTTATTTCTGAGACTCTCAACAGGGTCCCACAGCTTGATGAGGGATGTGTGTTTCTGCTTACCTGGGAAGATGATGTCTTGCAGGGGGTCCCAAGGTGGGTCTGGGGGTGACGTTTCCATACACAAGTCAAAACCAGCACCGAGCTATTGCCCAGCAAAAGAGGGTGAGGGACAAAGGAAATTGAATTAGTCATGCATGTACGTTCAACTTCTATCTATTGAGGTAGTCCTTTATGCCAGGCATGTCCAAACGTTGGCCCTCCAGATGTTTTGGACCACAACTCCCACGGTCCTTTGCCACTGGCAATCCAGGCTTAGAATTCTGGGAGTTGTGATCCAAAACATCAGGAAGGCCAAAGTTTGGACATGCCTGCTTTATGTAGAAGGACAAAAGCTGGCAAATGATGTTCTCAGGAGCATGCTATTATTAGTGTCATACGCAGATAATTATGGGATCTGATAGATGCTGTGGATTTTTCAGGCTGTTTGGCCGTGTTCTGGAAGTTTTGCTTCCTGACGTTTCACCAGACTCTGTGGCTGGCACAGAGGACAAAGAGCTTCAGAGGACAAAGAGCTCAGGGAACTAGGAGTTCTCTCTGTGCCCTGGGTACTCCTAGTCCCCTGGGCTCCTTGCCCTCTGAAGATAACGGCCACAGAGTTTGGGGAAAAGTCAGGAAGAAAAACGTCCAGAACACAGCCAAACAGCCTGAAAAACTTACAACAGCTATTATTATACTTTGATGTCAATGGGGTTTGTGCCTTTCTGTGCTGGGACACAGAGAGAGCTCCTAGTTCACTGAGCTCCTTGCCCTCTGAAGACGCTGGCCACAGAGACTGGCGAAATATCAGGAAGAAATAACTTCCAGAACACTGCCAAACAGCCCAAGAAACTCACAACAGCGATCAGATCCCAGTCGTAGAATCTTTCGAGAATATTTTAAATTATGGGATTTATTTATTTAGATTTGTCATTACCCATCTCCCCAGAGGGGACTTTGGGCAATTTACAATATAAAACTCAATAAAACAATGGATATTATTATCCACTGCCCTGTGGTGCAGTGGTTAAATGCCTGTACTGCAGGTAAAACCGTGCTCACAACCTGGTGCTCAATCCCAGGTAGCAGGCTCATGGTTGATTCAGCCTTCCATCCTTCCGAGGTCAGTAAAATGAGCTTGCTGGGGGCAATGTGTAGTCTGCTTTACTGTAATTAAAACTGTAAACTGCCCAGAGAATACTTGAAGTGGCATGGGGTGTCATATAAGCACAACACTTTGCTTCTGCTTTGCTATTAAAAATCTAAAAACCACCCAAAACTAACAAATGAATATAAATAATTATTAAGTGTAAGCAGTGAAGCTTTAAAAGGGAGCGAATCTATGATATGACCCATCTCAAAGAAAGGGAGGAATGTTTACCAAGAAATATTATCCTGAGCACTGGTACCCTATTTGGTAACACAGACTTGGAATATTTAATCAGGAGATGGGGCTTTGCAAATTCAACTTAAAGCTGCAAATGTAACATGGATTTGCACCTTTAGGTAGCTGGAAACCTAATTCACATTAAGATACCAAGCACAATGGCAACCCAAGTGATGGAGGTGAAATGACAACGTTCAGGAAGAACAAAGCAGCAGTAGTCGGCCTTTATACAAAACTTTTGGTGGTGAGAGAGAAAAGACCATGTGCAATAAATGAAACTGACAGAGAAAAAGCATATGGCGGTGGTGGCGAACTTTTGGCACTCCAGATATTTTGGACCACAACTCCCAGAATTCCAAGCCTGTATTGTCACTGACAAAGGACTGTGGGAGTTGTGGTCAAAAAGCATCTGGAGTGCCAAAGGTTCGTCACCACTGGCATATGGTGATTGGAGCTTTGAACTGAACTTGGAAGATAAAGATACAAAAAAAGTGTATCTAAGACACCATTATTCAGTAGGCATGTGCTGGATGAATGTTCTCACCATAGAATGGAGACTGTCGTCAGCTGCCATGTTTTGTTCAAGGCAGGGGAAAAGCTCAGCAGCCACATCGTCACCATTATCCAGGCAGCTGTAAAGACCTGCATCTGGGGAGAGACAGTAATGCACAAAGGACTTGAACATTCATTCAGCCATTCAAAATATTTTATCCCACCTTTCTCCTGGAAAAGGACCCAAAGTCCAGAAACATATGTCTGTTTAACTCAAGGACAGAGACTTACTTGCATGATTAACTAACCCAGTGGTGGACAAACTTCGGCCCTCCAGAGGTTTTGGACCACAACTCCCACGGTCCTTTGCCATTGGCAATACAGGCTTGGCATTCTGGGAGTTGTGGTCCAAAACAGCTGGAGGGCCAGAGTTTGGCCACCACTGAACTAACCCATCCTTTCAGCCAAACTATAACCTACCAGCTACAAACTTATTTAGTTCTCACTCTGACTCCTGTAACCCCATAATAAAATGAATTTAACGACCAACTGTATAGTCATTCTACTCTTAATTATACAAATGTGCCTGCTTTTGTCAGCTGAAGTTTCTGCTTTTCGGGTTTCCGTTTTGCCCTGTGCCTATTTTCCTGTTCACTCTTGTGGTTGAGCAATGTGTTTTGTTAATTTCCCCCCCAAAAGTGGACCTAGGGACAGAGCCTATTCCTCTCGTGCTCAACAAGAGTTCTCCAGCTTCAGCAACTGCTACGTAATGTATAATGAAGTTGCACAACATGGTTTTATAAAGACTAAGGGCAATGAGGTGAGTTACAAATGTAAGCCATTGATTGATATAGTATTGGGTTTATTTATTATTTATTTATTAGATTTATAGACCACCTATCTGGAAACAAGGCCAGTCTGGGTGGCTGAAATGGTAGCCAAAGGAGTCGGGGTGGGGAGAGGAACAAACAACAATAAAAAGACAGAAACGACATGGCACCGTAAAGACTAGCCATTTTGATGCGAGTTTCCTTTATTTTCTTTTTATAAGTAGTCAAGGCATAGCTCAGTGGTTTAGGTCTCTGGCTGTGGAGCTACAGGTTGGGAGTTCAATGTCCCTCTGTGCCTCCTTGCCATGATCCTTAGGGTCCCTACTTTGAATTATAGAAGGTTTTCACGGCTGGGATCTGATGGCTGTGGTGGGTTTTTGGGCTGTTTGGCCATGTTCTGGAAGTTTCTCTTCCTGACGTTTCTCCAGACGCTGCGGCTGGCATCTTCAGAGGGCAAGAAGCTCAGGGAACTAGGAGTTCTCTCTGTGCCCTGGGTACTCCTAGTCCCCTGGGCAACTTGCCCTCTGAAGATGACGGCCACAGAGTCTGGGGAAACGTCAGGAAGAGAAACATCCAGAACACGGCCAAACAGCCTGAAAAACTTACAACAGCTATTATTATACTTTGATGTCAATGGGGTTTGTGCCTGTGCAAGTGATATCATGAGAAATCGGACTCCAAAACATTTATTATAGATTCTGGCTGGATAAATTATAGGAATTTAAATACATTAAGAACGCAAATTTACTGAAAGTATACAGGGTCTCCAGGATGTGGCAGAAGCTTAAATTTAGCATGTGGGAGAGAGGATTATCCCCAGGGTAAACTGTACCCGAGGAGCAGGAGATTAAGAGTTCCCTGTCATTGTCTGGAACTCCACAATCCCAAACTGGACCCACTCGAACAACAGAAAATCAATCAATGGAACATTTACTCAAGAACATGGACCATCAACAGCTGAATGACTCAGGACATTAGATCATCAGGACACACTGAACAAGAACCCATCAACGCCCACCAAGGGAAATCTTGAACTGGTTTGTGTCTATAAAAACCGATGCTGTATCACAGATTATTTGCTCACCCACACTGAGTGAGACCACAGACTCTTGTCTGTCGGCTCAGCTTGAATAAATCAGACTTAAACAGTATAGTGTTTGGCCTTCCTTCCTTTATTTCAATTTGATTATTAGTCACTAGTTCCGAGCCAGGCACAGACTCAGAAAATATTCTGTAAAAAACAACAACCCGGTAACACAAGGGTATACTATTTCCATGGGTGCAACCTTACAAAAAAAACACGGGCAAGCGGAATAAGAGATAAAGTGGAATAAGGAATAAGAATACAGTGCTATTTATTTATTTATTTATTTATTTATTTATTTATTTATTTATTTATTTATTTATTTATTTATTTATTTATTTATTTTTTATTTATTTATTTATTTATTTGACTTGTATCCCGCCCATTTTTCCAAAGGGAACTCTGGGCGTCTTACAGCAATAAAAGCAAATAATAGAAAACAAAAAAATGAAGGAGAAGGCAATGAGGCAAGATGGCGGCGAAACCCAGGGCAAAAAAAAAAAAAAAAAAGACTAACAGAGGGGGTCGCCAAAAGCCTCTCTCAAGAGGTGGGTCTTCAAAGCCTTCTTAAAGGCGGGCAGGGACTCCAACAGGCGCAGCTCACTGCGGAAATGATTCCAGAGTGCGGGGCCCACCACAGAGAAGGCGCGGTCTCGCGTACGCGATTTCCGCGCCTCTCTGGGTGTGGCCATCCTCAGTGAGCGCGCCTGAGCCAGTCTCGTGGGTCTGGACTCAGTTGTCCTTTGAGAGATATGCTCCGCCAAGTACTGAGGTCACAAGCCGTGGAGGGCTTTGAAAATCAAAACCAGGACCTTGAACCTGATCCGGAGGACAACGGGAAGCCAATGCAGGCGAGCCAGGACTGAGGTGATGTGCTCGTATCTCCGGGCACCCACCACCAGCCTGGCCGCTGCATTTTGCACCCGCTGCAACCTCCGGACCAGGGTCAAGGGCAACACCACGTAGAGGGCATTGCAGTAGTCGACCCTCGAGATCACCAGGGCCTGCACAACTGTCCTCAGGGAGGACTCATCAAGGTACTGGCGGATTTGGGCGATCCTGCGGAGGTGGAAAAAAGCAGCCCTGGAGACGGTCATCACCTGGGCTTCCAGGGAGAGGGCCGAGTCCAGGACCACACCCAGATTCCTGGCCCTGTCTGTAGGCTGGAGGGAAACACCCCCCAGACTAGGGAGGGGGCCACTGTACCTTGTATAATGGAATTAATTCATTCCAAATTGAAATGTTAAGCAAATTTTCCTTTATACAAATTTCCCATAGGAATGCATTGAAAACAGAGTAATCCCATTTTTATGTTGTACGGATTCTCCCCATAGGCGATTATGTTAAGCAAATTTCCCCTATCTCCGGAATTTTTTGTGTTGTACAAATTTTATGTTACACAAACTGCTTGTTATACAAGGGTTCACTGTAATGGATTTCTCGTCCATAACAGCCATTTTTGCCTCCAGAAGTATATCATCACCACCACTGGAAGCCACCAGTGACAGGCAGACATTCAATAGGTGAAGCTTCTCCGCCAATGTGGGCAGGAACAGGGGCAACTATCAATGCCAAAGGAGACCCTGCAATGTAAAAAGCCCCCCATCTCCTCTCCTCCTCTGACACACACACACACACACACACACACACACACACACACACACACACACACACACACACACACACACACACACACACACACACACACACACACACACACACACACACTCCTGACTTGGGGCCGCCGCGGCCGCCGCTCACCCCAGTCCTCGCTGCTCAGCAGGTTATCGGCGCGGAAGCGACTCGAGTCACTCAAGAGCAGCAACTCCGAGGCCATGGCCGCCATCTTCCTTCCGCCTTTCCCTTGCGCTCCTCCGGCTCCGACGACTCGGCCCACTTGCTGCCATAGCAACACCGTGGGCCAATAGGAAGCCAAGCCCTGCGCGGCTCCGGCCAATAGAACAAAGGAAGAGGCGGGGCGCCGCGGGAATAACCCCCTCCGGAATGGAGGAGAAGGGTTTTGCGGAAGCGGAGAGAGAGAGAGAGAGAGAGAGAGAGAGAGAGAGAGAGAGAGAGAGAGAGCGCATGCGCTCAAAGCGTGTGACGGCAAACCGCATGGGCCGTGTGTACCGTAGTTTATCAGCAAAGCGCATGCGCCTTGCTGTACTCTTGTTTTAATATATGGGAGGACGAAGTACGCATGCGTTAAGAGAATGCTGACTCGCCATGTCTCTATGATCTGGCTGCCGGTACTGTACAAGGGAAGCTTCCCATGGGCGACCATATTCTATAGTCGGGAGCAGGGAAGTAAGAATTCGACGCATGCGTATTCCTGAATAGCTCGAGCGCTTGCGGGAGGCAATGTTGTGCGCATGCGCTCGAGTCCCCATCCCGCACAAGTACTGCTGGGAAATGTAGTTTCGCGGTGCGTTTTCACTTGTAGCCTCTATTTAGGCATCTCTTTCTAAGAATGGATGGATTTTTCCTTCGTGGTTTTTAAAGAAAAGGGAATAAGGAAAATCTTTGACTCTTCGGAAAGTGAACCTGACTTTGTCCAGCAGACTTCAAATCCTGTCTCGTCCTTGCTGCCAGGACCTACTCTTGGGTAAGTGCCTTATCCCTTGGTTTCCCGAGTACTGTATTTCTAATTAATCTGTTTCAGCAAATGTCTCTGACTTGGATCCCAATATCCTCTCTCTTTTCTCTCGACTGCCCCTGACCCCAATTCCTTATTTCACAAGGATCCATCCCTTCCCACCTGAGACCCTATTTCCCTGGCGCCAATGTTAAAAATCCATTGGTCCTTCCCCTGGGCTCGATCTTTATTTCTTTCCCCGAGTTTTCTCCCCACCCCCAATGCTTGGTTCTCTTTTCCTCCCTCCCCACTCACCTTTTATCCTGTTATTCAGACAGCTAATTACAGAATAGAAATGTTTAGCATCTTTGGACTACAGAACCCAGAATCCCCTGGCCAGCACAGATGGCATATTTATTTATTTAGAGTATTTTTATTTATTTATTTAGAGTGTTTTTACCCCGCCTTTCTCCTTGGAAAAGGACCCAAGGTGGCTTATAGTAATGTGGGATAATATACAGTCCAGTACAATTAAGACACATTCAAGTTTGAGAACAGGGAATTGAGGAATATCTTACACCATTAAAAGACAACATTAACATTAAAAGAGAACATGAGCAGTTAAGAAAGGAGTATACATTCCATGTAATTATGTTCAGTAGACCATCTAAAAGTTATAAGGGATGGGAATTAACTGTTGATAACATAGGTGTCAATGTGATCACACAAGGAGAGATACAGGCATAAAGTTATAAGTGGTTATAAACACTTCTGTGTAGCCATGTTTGGTAGTCCCTCATTCAGGGAAAGCTTGCCTGAAGAGAAAGGTCTTTGCCTGTTTCTGGAAAGACATCAGAGATGAGGCAGTCCTGGCCTCCAGCGGGAGGGAGTTCCAGAGTCTGGGCGCAGCAGCCAAGAAGGCCCTTTCATATGTTCCCACGAGACATATTGGAGAAATCTATATTTGGTTTGGTAGCCTTTTGGCTTACAGCAGAGTAAGAGAGTGCGGGAGCCAAGAACGCAGCTTTGGAATGAGAAATTGAATTCAGGTAGTTCCCCAAATAAGCATACTCATGCACACTCCCCACAGCATTTAATGTAGCACCTTAATATCAAAGAAAACACTCATACTGTTTTAAGGTAAAAAAAGGAAAAAAGGTTCTTTACCCACAATACATAATTTGCTATTGCAGACAGTAATCTTGCTTTCACTGGCCTAGATGCCCTAAACACATCCAATCTCGCCTGATTTCAGAAGCTAAGCAGGGTCGGCCCTCGTTAGTACTTGGATGGGAGACCACCAGGGAAGACCAGGTACTGTAGGCGCCTGGAGTAGGAACTGGCAAACCACTCCAGTATTCCTGCCAAGAAAACTCCATGGACATGGAATCACGAAGAGTCAGTCACGACTGTAATGACACAACACACACATACAATCTTGCTTTCAAGTAGTTGCATAGGTAGAACAAAACACTTCAGGTAGAAAAGTAGTCCAAACAAGTAAACAATGGATTCTCTCAGAACACATGGTCAAACATGGCTAGACAGAGGATTGCTCATCATACCACATCCTCCTTGTTCCTCTCAGGATGAAGCAAAAGGTAGAAAGAAGGAAGAGGCCAAGACAAAGGCAGTAAACAAATTAAATTGTGTAGGTGTGTGATCAGCTTTTGCCTACCATACAAACAGCTGTTGGTTGATTGGGTAGAGAGAGGAAGTGTTTATACAGAACTACATAACCCAGCATACATTGTGTGCATTCTCCTTCCTTCCAATTGTCTGTAAAGATTCATGTGAGCTTTGAAAATCCCTCTCTCAACAGAGGTGGGGGGCTCAGGCACAGTCTATCCGCTACTTACCAGGCAGTGATTTCGACAATACCCAGACAAATAAAAAAGCCTTCATGCCTCCACCACCAAGGCCATAGCTAACAACCCATACCTTATGGTTTTCAGCAGCTTAGGCCACTGTTCACCTAAAGGCCTATTGAGACCATTGCCTACCTAACGAGCCTATTCAGGCCATTGTTCATCTTACGAGCCTATTTCAGACCAGGGTGACATGAGGTCAAAGTGAGCTATAAAATGGAGGACTCATAACTAGCTTTCTTCAGATTGACAAAACTGAAAGCTTCAATCTCTCAAGAAAAGAAGTCCAGTTGCCATGACTCAGCTTCCAGAATTCCTCTCAGTTCCCAATTCATGCATTAACCCTTTGCATGTTGAATTATTAGAGGGTGAAGCAACAGACGGCAGCGTGCCTTCAGTAACCCTTGCTGTATTTTTTTGAATAGACCCCACATGTCTGATGGCTGTTCCCACTGCGTTCTGGAGATGAGGAGCACGTGTCTCTTCAGATCTTGTTGGGATTGCGACGACTATAGATCTCTGCCATTGGGATGGAGGTGCCATCCAACAAAATCTGGAGGAATCTATACTCTGTACCAGTGGTTCTCAACCTGTGGTTCCCCAGATGTTCCTGGACTGCAACTCCCAGAAGCCACCACCCCTCGCTGTGCTGGAAGGGGTCTCTGGAAGTTACAGTCCAGGAACATCTGGGAACCCACAGGTTGAGAACCACTGCTCCATACTATCTTAGGATGGGGTGGGTATTTTTCTTTCATCCATGCGCAGCAGATAAAAACTAACCCCCCCCCCCAAATTACTGTTTCCCTGTCTGAGTGATACAAATGACAAATAACACTTTCCACTGCCCTGGTAGATGTAGTCCAATTTTTCCATGAGTACAGTACACCAAAAATGTTACATTCCCAAACTCTAGTGTCATGTTCTAGTGCCCCCTGCAAATATTCTGGCCTTTCTTCTCATTTCCTTTGCTCTCTTTCCTGTTCCGATTCTTCTACAGTGAACATCATGTGTGTGGGGGGGTGGGGGGGAGCCAGAGAGGTGACGTTGAAACCTTACAGCAGGAGTGTCCAAACTTTGGCCCTCCAGATGCTTTGGACCACAACTCCCAGAATTCCAAGCCTGTATTGCCAATCACAAAGGACTGTGGGAATTGTGGTCCAGAACATCTGCAGGGTGAAAGTTTAGACACTACTGCCTTACAGCTTGAGCAGACACTGTCTGAAGGATCACTTCTTTCTGCTGCTACTTACTTCCACCCTGGGATTGTGAGGGAACCCATGTTCCCTTGCATGAGGAGATGTGATGGAAAGGAAGGGAAAGCATCAACTCAGCCGTGGACTCATCTGGCACCTCCTTGGCAGCCATTTATGGCACCCGGCAAAAAGCCCTGGAAATGTGCACCACCTTTAAAAATGTGATACGTTTACACCACATTTAATGCTGGCTTGTTTCATTCCCTTGAACCCTGTTTCAAGTATAAAAGCAAAGCACAAAAGGTGCTGCTTATTTTCACGCCCCATAGTGCTCAAAGCACCCTTTGGGTAGTTTACAGTTAGATTATGCAGGCTACAACCTGCGCTCCCATTGAGCTGAGTTTTCAATTTAGCTGTCTCAGAAGGATGGACGAGCGAGTCAACCTTCAGCTGGCTACCTGAGCCCATTGGATCGAACTCGGGTCATGAGCAGAGTCACTGCTGCTGCACTGCAGTTTAACCACTGGGTCTATGTCTGTTGTTTAGGGGCAACTGGACTTCTTTTCCTGTGAGACTGAAACATTTCACTGCTCATCCAAGCAGCTTCGTCAGTCTCCTCGTCAGACTGACAAAGCTGTCTGGATGAGCAGTGAAACATTTTGATCCCACAAGAAAAGACGTCCCGTTGTTATGACGCAACTTTCTGACCCCCATATCTGGATGATTCAGAATCTTCACAGACATCTTGTTTAGGGGTTGTTCCTCTGTTTTATATTGGATTACTTGTCAATCACCATCATCATTTTAGAACTGTGGAGCGGGAAAGGGACTGTATGGATCACTGAGTCTAGCCCCTCTTAGAATGCAATTGTATTGCTTCCAAGATTAAATCGTTTTGTTACCTTTTGTAAATTACTCAGGGACTTGCTTGTGGCTAGCTTACAAAATGAATATACACCCTGTTTTCCCCAAAATAAGACATCCCCTGAAAATAAGACCTACTTACAGTTTTGCCTCTCGCTGAAAAATAAGGCATCCCCCGAAAATAAGGCCTCCATGATAATAAGATAACAATAAATGTGTACCATATTCTTCTTCAGGGAAAAATAAGACACCCCCTGAAAATAAGACCTAGCACATAATTTGGGAACAAAAATTAATATAAGACACTGTCTTATTTTCGGGGAAACATGAGTGTTAGGTAAGACCTTTCCCATCCCTGTTTTACCAACCGAGCCCCAAACTACCGTTTACACACAACACAAGTGCCTCAGTGTTCATGAAGTACATCTTTATTTAAAGCTTTCATCCAGAAAGAGCAAAATGAGAGAGAAGCGAAAAGGATTCTCAGGCCCGCTCAGTTCCTGCGTGCACAGGAGTTGTCGAACGAGCCGTCATTTCCCCCTTTGCCATCTCTTTGTCTCTTCCATCAGGATTCAGGCTTTTGGGTCACCACCACGTCTGAGGTGGCAACAGGAGAGCATCCCTGATCAACAGGAGGTGGGGTAGATGGCGGCATTTTCCCCTTTTGCGGGTTGCCTGTGAAGAAAAAATGGAGAATAAGGTCAGGCAGGTGCTCTCTGGCTCTAGGACATTCGTGGCGAACGTTTGGCACTCCAGTCCTTTGTGATTGGCAATGCAGGCTTGGAATTCTAGGAGTTGTGGTCCAAAACATCTGGAGGGCCAAACGTTCGCCTCCACTGCTCTAGGACGTTGATATTGTGGACTTCGGGAACAAACAATGGTGATTCTATTTGGAAAGAGGGGTTTGGAGGACTAAGGTTAGGGTTAGGGTTTGGAGCTGAGTTTGGAGGATTAAGGTAAAATCTCTTACGTTCTTTAGTTTTGGGTTCAGGTACATAAGAATAGTGCTAGGCAAAGGGGAACCTTCCCTATTTTACTGGGCTGTAGATCAGTAGTGGTGAACCTTCGGCACTCCCTATGTTTTGGACCACAACTCCCATAATTCCAAGCCTGTATTGCTAATGACAAAGGACTGTGGGAGTTGTGGTCCAAAAGATCTGGAGTGCCGACAGTTCGCCACCACTGCTGTAGATCATCTCTGCCATAGCTAGCATAAAGAGTCTAAAGACCAAGCGTGTCCCAATTGCTGCACTCTCCTGACCTCTGCAGGCAGAATTGGGTATTACGGACATGAAATCCAATTGCGGTGTTCTGCTTGCACTGAGGCGTTCTGGGGCTTGCACATGGAAATCACCAGTATATCCTTGCGCGGGCATAAGCCCCAATGAAATCAAAGTGACCTTCTGGAGGCCCCAACATGGCGTCGCTGCGAACCGGAAGCGACTTCCGGTAAACTGGAAGTGACTTCCGGATCGCTGAAAATCATTTTTGAGACCTCCGACAGGCCTAGAAAAGCCCTTGGAGGCTTCAGAAATGATTTTCAGCGATCTGGAAATGACTTCCAGTATACCCGAAGTGACTTCCGGTTCGCAGACCCCTTTTGGGGCCTCCAGAACACCTGGGAAGGTCCTTGCAGGCCCGTTTGGAGCAGCGCCAGTCCTGGGGTAAGTACGGGAGGCCTGAAACAGGCCTCTCCCCCTTACCCCAGGGGGCCTTTTTCATATACTGCGGTCCCGCGATATAGCAGGACCACAGTATATTAATTGCGAACGGGCGGGGGACCATTGTAATTCCTATATACAAGGTACCACTGTAATACTAATACAAAAGAAATAAATAAAACATAAATTATAAACATAGTCAATAGACAAGCACTAAATAAAGCTAGTGCTAACCAGCAATGACAACTAAAAAACACTCACTATTCCCAGGGTAAACAACAACACAAGAAATCATATAAAACAAGCACATTAATGGTCTCCATATGCCTCTTTGAAGAGCAAGGTCTTACGTGCTCTCTTAAAAGCTGGCAGGGACTGAGCCAGATGTATCTTGCTGGGAAGTATGTTCCATAAGGTATCTGGAAGTTGAGTCATGGCTATTGGACTTCTTTTGAGAGAGAGAAACGTTTCGCTGCTCATCCGAACAGCTTCATCAGTCTGAATACAGCTAGTGCAAGTCCTCCATCTTATAGTCAGCTTTGACCTCTTGTCACCCTGATCTGAATTAGGCTGATAAGATGAACAATGGCCTGAATAGGCTCATTAGGGAGACAATAGTATCCATAGCCTTAAGGTGAACAATGGCCTAAGGTGCTGAAACCTATCAAGAATGGGTCGTTAGCTATGGCCTTGGTGGTGAAGGCTTTTTGATTTGTCTGGGTACTTTGGAGAGCACAGCCTGATAAGTAGCAGATAGACTATGCCTGAGCCCACCGCCTCTGTTGAGGGAGGGGTTTTCAATGCTTACATGAATGGCTTCCCTTACTCCTCTCTCAAACCACCTCTCTTCTTTGTCTAATATGTGTACATCCTCATCTTTGAAAGAGTGGCCTTTTTCCTTCAAATGGAGGTGTACTGCTGATTCTGGTCCTGAGCTGTTACCCCTCCTATGTTGGGCCATCCTTCTTTTTAATGGCTGTTTAGTTTCTAAGAACTAAATTATTGGTGCTTACCAAAGTGGCACACCCGATTCTTGCACACCATCACAGGTCCCCCTGGCTCCTCGTTGCGCAGCGATGCGGCTATTTTCCTGGCCACATAGCGGCAGGCTGGATTGGGAAGGAGGAGATCTTTAGGGATTACAGTGGTACCTCAATTTACAAATGTAATCCGTTCCGAATGCATGATCTTAAGTCAGATTACTGTTAACTCGGGGTACCTATCTAAAATATTGAAAAAATAAGTTAAAATGGAAAAAAAAATTGTAAGTCGAGCAGGCCATGTCTAAAATTTGTAAGGCGGGAGTTAAAACGCCAACAGTTTTCCGCTCTTAAGTCGAATTGTTCGGGGTACCAGTGTATTTATTTAAAATGCTGATAGGCCATGAGAAGGGTGTGTGTGTGTGGGAACACACACACACACACACACACACACACACACACACACACACACACACACACACACACACACACACACCTCAGTTCAGCGTTAGGACCATCCCACCTTTAAGGGGGTGTGTTCACCTGGCTCTTGCCAACCTAAGCCAGTTCATCCCAGTCTTCCCAATTTCGGCGTCCAGTCCCTTCCCCCCTGTCTGTCTGTCACCCATCCCAGCTCCTCCTCTGGGGAGAAGGCCAGCCTTTCCCCGTCTGCGGCCTGCAGACCCCTCTACCTACCACCAATGATGAGTCAGACCATGTTTTTAGGCTGGTTAGGGTCCAGGTCCGGTCTGCAGGGGCTGCTCTGTTCCTTGCGTAAACTGTATTGCATAAAGGCAGAAAGGGTGGGGAGGTTTTGTAAGGGAGAGAGAGAGAGAGGCATTGTGGGAAGTGTAGTTTTGCTCTCTGCATCGCCCGGCTCATTTGTCTGGTCAATCCATTCCAGCAGAAAGGAAGGAAATACGGGGGCAGTGAACAGGCACTGTAGAAAATTTTCACAGTTAAAATTAAGCCATTTCTCAAGAGGTAGGCATGTATGTTTGTTCCAGGAAATCCATTTGATGGCAATTTAAAACACAAATGTGGCTTCTTCTTCTTCTTTTTTAAATTGAATGAGCTTTCCCTGAAATAGATGGTAACTTGATGTCCTTTCTATTTTTGCACTTCTACGATTTTGTCGTTTTTCAAAGCCAGGGTTGATTTGTTCCAGATTTTCGGAGGGGGGGGGGAGTCCTGCTTCTCCCACAAAAGAATAACCTATAAACAGGATGGATTAATTTTTTAAAAAAAATGGTGGGTTTTTTTTGGGACAATGTAAATTTAAATTTTGATTTATTTAGAAAAATCATTCGGATTTAAAAAAAAATGTTTGATTTGTCTCCACCTTGCCCAATAAGCTATTGGATGCTGTTTATAAAAATGCCGTAAGATGGTATTATAATAAAGGTAAAGGGTCTTATGGCTTGGTTCCGTTCTTATACAGGAGTGAGGGTCAAAATGCTCCGTTTTTAGGTCCTGGAGGGAAACTACCCCACCCACCACCCAGCCCAGGTCGTTGGTAGCAGTGCATGGTTTTCTCTATGTGCATTTGGCATGTGCAGAGGGGAGTGATTTGGGGAGGGAGGCACACAGTGTGTGGGATGGTGACGGTGAACTGTTCCCTCTCCATTTGCACACTCATGCAGAAAACATCCCTGAAAGCCTGCAAAAAACCCTTCACTTTTACAGTAATTGAGGTTTTCCCTGCAAAACATAATGCAAGGCCTCTCCCCAGATGCACTCTCTTTAGAAATTTACACGATGGTTCACTCAATATAGTACATAGTTCCTAGGAAATACATAGTGTTGCCCTTTGGCATACTGAATTTTAGAGAATTCTCCCCTTCCACCCCCCAAATGAGGGGTTTGTTTGTTTGCTTTATTTATACTCTGCCTTTCTCCTGATATGGGGACTAAGGCAACTCATAATTTTAAAAGGAATGGAACTAAACATGTAACAAGCTAAACATTAAAAAAAACTATTTTTAACGTCGCCTGTTACATGATGCCATCCTCTTGTGGGATGGGCAAATACTGTCTATATAGACCAAGAATGTGGAACAGGGAAAATGTGGACCTCCAGATGTTGTTGAACTACAGTTCCCATCATGCTTTGTAACAGATTGTGTTGGCTTGGGCAGGTGACAGCTGCAGTCTTTTCAAGCTCTCTCAAAGGCCCTCTCTCTCTTTATGAGCCTGTTGAGATTATCCCGGGAGAGCTTTCTGTTGGTCCCACTACCTTCACAGGCATGCTGGATAGGAATACAGGAGAGGACCTTCTCTGTCATTCCCCCAGACTCTGGAACTCCCTCCCACTGGAGGCCAGGCTGTCCTTCTGCAAGGAGGCAAAGACCTTCCTCTTCATGGAAGCTTTCCTAGACTGGCTGGTTGTCTGAGAGGGTTTCTAAAATATATGGGATGGGGGGGGTTGCTTTTAAATTTGTAGTAATGCTCTTATGTAACGTTTTAATGAAATGTTCGTGCAATTCTTTTTAAATATTTGAGTAATTTACTCTTTTTAGCTTTCAAATATTAGTTTTTAAATTACTAACATCATTTATTTGAAGAAAGGTGGGGTAAAAATATTTTAAATAATTCAGTAAATCCAACACCAACAGCCAGTGGGCCGCATGTCCAGCCTGCCTCTGGTGTAGACTAAACTAACCCCATACTTGGGTCTCGGAGGGGCCTCACTGGCAGATGGGTGATAGAGATGGGCACGAAATGAACTTTTAGTTTGTTTCGTTATTCGTTTCATTACGTAATGAAACGAATAAGGAACCCCAGAGTAGATTTAGAATGAAATGAAAAAAAAATTGGTTCAGTTCGGTTTGGTTCGTTAGTGGTGGCGCCGGAGATGTCTCCTATCTGGTGCTGGTCCTGGAGGTCCGGTTTTCCTGGCTTCAGGGAGGGCGACCGGAAAAAAAAAAGCCAACAGCCCGCGCTACAGCTGTAGTGCAGGCCACGTGGTCAGCAGTAAAAAATAAATTAAAAGTAAATTTAAAATAAATAATTTTAAAAATGAGTGCCAACCTGGCCCCAGGGGTGGCTGAGTTGGTGCCATAAAATCAAGAAAAATAAAAAATAAAACCAGCGGCGACTGGGCCCCAGGAGCTGTGCAGTCGGCACTTGAAGAAAACAAACAAACAAACAAACAAAAGCTGTGCTACAGCTGTAGTGCGGGCCAGGAACCTGGAAGTTTTTAAAAAACAAAACAAAAAAACAATACAAATCAAATTTAAAAAATAATTTTTTTTAAAAAAGGAGCGCCAACCCAGCCCCAGAGGTGGTCGGGTTGGCACCCTATAATCAAGAAAAAAATATTAAAAATAAAACCAGTGCCAACTGGTCCCCAGGGGCCATGCAGTCGGTGCTTGGAAAAAAAAAAAAAAGCCCCGTGCTACAGCTGTAGCGCAGGCCAGGAACCCAGAAGTAGGAAAAATGAATAAAGAATCAACAAACCAACAAAATGAATATTTTCTAAAAAAATCATTAAAAATGAAACGAAACGAAACCTACAACGAACCGAAATGAAATGAATCATTATTTTTTTAGTTCGTGCCCATCTCTAAAAGTAATAAAAAGTAAATAAATAAATAAATAAATAAATAAATAAATAAATAAATAGGAGTGGTCTGGGATGGGTGCTGTGCATCAGAGACAGTCACTTATTTTTTCAACCAAATTCTCTCTATATATTTTTCTCCTGGCAGTTTTTGTGATTGCGTTTTTTCATCACAAGCAGCCCTGCTGGTATACGGGCACAACCCATTACGGGTATAGAAACCTTTTCTGGACTCTAAAGCAAATGGCAAGTATGGAACCAGGCAGAAAAAAGGCACCAGCTGCAGGAAAAGGGGAGGGTAGCAAGACGACAAACCAGAAATCTGCTGGAGGCCAAGGGAACGTCCAAGAGCCCCTTGTGGTGGGTGGCCCAAAGGCAAGGGAGCCCGAGGTGGAGAGAGAAGCCCTCAAAGAGAACTTGCCTCCACCCAACCAAGCAAGACCAGCCAAAGAGAACAGCCCTTGGGCCTGCCCAGACGGCACGTTTACCAAAGTGGTTCTGGAGACGGGCAGCGGCTTGGATAAACCCAAGGAAGGCTCCCTCTGCCAGGTCTTCATTGAGGCCGATCCAGGAGGCCCTTTGAGCTACCCGTCCCACAAGTGGGCCGAGGTGGAACTGGGCGGGGGCGACTCCGAATGGGACGGAGTCGTGGACCGTTGCTTAGAGACCATGCTGGCCGGCCAGCGGGCCGAAATAAGATTGACGGGAGGAGGCATGATCACCATCCAGCTGGCGAGCTTCACGGCCACCAAGGACTCCTGGGAGATGAGCGCCAGCGAGAAATGGGCATTGGTGATTGCCCACAAAGAGCGGGGCAGCGAGCTGTACCGAGCCAGAGAGGTGGGCGCCGCTGCCCGGCGTTACGCCAAGGCCTTGCGCCTGCTGGTGGTGGCCGCTCCTCCCCCAGACTATGACCAAATCAAAGCGGAGCTGCACGCCAACCTGGCCGCTTGCCAGCTGCGGCTGCACCAGCCGGACAACGCCGCCGCCAACTGCACCAAAACGTTGGCGCTCCAGCCGGCCAACACCAAGGCGCTGTTCCGACGGGGCTTGGCTTTCGACGCCATGAATGACCTAGAGGGGGCCGCTCAAGACCTGAAGGGCGTTTTGCAGGTGGAGCCGGCCAACCGAGCGGCCCGCCGGGAGCTGGACCGGGTGATGGAGAGGATCAAGGCTCGGGATGCCAAACTGGCCCAGGCCATGCAAAAAATGTTCGCTTGAAGGAACCACCGAGCCGTGTTGTTGTTTATAGGTTTGATCATGCCCTTTTTGCTCCCCCCCCCCCAAGTGTCGAGAGGGAGAGAATATGTGGCTTTTCAAATCACCTTGGTCTTCTGTGAAGAAGACTGTCTGGGACGATACAAAATGGCGGAAAGGCATTGAGTGGCTTCATGGCCAAAGGGGGGATTTGAACTTGGGCCTCGTTGCTTAAAATCACGCACCTTTCACTAGACAACACCAGCTTTTATATGTGTGGAAAGATAAAATGAAGGATGAAGTCCAATCTTGAGTCCCAGCTAGGCAGGCTCCCCTGAATGGAACTTGGCCTATTAATATTGATTAATTCCCCTTACACTTACTTTGGGACTCACCACTGGATTTAACCTGATGACTGTACTGTATATATATTCATTGCCACCAGAAGGTCTTCTTCACCCATCTGGACGTCAGTAGTGTACTAGCATGGAATTTGCCACCCCAAGGGGTTCTGTGTCCTTAGCATTCTTAAAAAAGAAGCACGTCCCTAACCTTTGTTCTGGATAAGAGAAAAGGCTTCACAAAGATATGGCTTGTACTTGGTGGAATCTTAGCAGGTAAAGGAAATCTGGGTAGAACATCTAGCACAGTGGTTCTCAACCTGTGGGTCCCCAGATGTTCCTGGACTGCAACTCCCAGAAATCCTGGCCAGCTCGCCTAGTGAGGAGGATTTCTGGGCGTTGCAGTCCAGGAACATCTGGGGACCCACAGGCTGAGAACCACTGGATTCTAGCAGGAAAGGAGCGGGGCTGAGCACAGCTTCCATTCTGTCTCCGTGGCACGTATATGGGACTCCTGTGTTTGTTGCTTCTCGAATTAGCCCATGCCAGTGAGTAATTTCCTTCGAAAGGATGCGTGGAAGTCAACATCCTTAAAATATCACCCTTCTTCTTGCTTTAATATGGAGTTTGCACCCAAGTGGGTGTTTTCGATGGCCCTTCTGTTCCTTATGGTTGACAATCCTGGCCAGGAGCCCTCCGGTCATGATGAAATCTCTGAACCTGGAGGAGGAGGAGGAGGAGGGTTATAGGCCTCCCATAAGGAAACCACTTTAATGGCGTGGCTTTTTTAAGTTTTTTCCTGTGGTTAAAGGTTGTATGGATTGTTCCCCATTTGGGGAATATTTTCACTAATCTTCTTAAAAGTCCCTAGTCCTCAAAAAGTGCATGCCCTTCTTTAATTCTGGTGTCATAGGCGGAATCCGTTTTCCTGGAAACCAGAGTTTTGGAACGAAAATAAACCATGCAAAAATAACAAAAGATGCAGGCATCGTCGTGTATGCCGGTGGGAAAGCAGGCCGCTTGGGCATTCCTCCCTTCTGGGTGGGGATGGAGAATTGTTTCGAATGAGGGACATAGCTTGCTGATGAGGTTGATGTTATTTATATTGTTGTTACTGCTGCTGTTGCTGCTGTTGTATGTACCCTGCCCTGAGACTTCTAGATGGGTTATGAATCGTTTTACTCAATAAATAACCAGTAAGGTGGGTTATGAGTTTTTTTACTCAATAAATGACTATGAAGTGGCCTCTGAATGTATAGAACCCCATTAAAACAACAACAACAACAACAATAACAAAGACTCCAAATTTTGGAATGAAGCAGAACTAGTGCATTGCTGATAGGGGGAAAAGAGGCATTTAGTGGGAGTTGATTATTGTGCACCCCCCCCACCCCCAGTTTTCTAGATAAACAGTAAGGTGGGTTATAAATCGTTTTACTCAATAAATAACCATGAAGTGGCATCTGAATGTATAGAACCCCATTTTAAAAAAAAAAAACAATAACAAGGACACCAAATATTGGGAGTGAAACAGAACTAGCGCATTTCTGATAGGGGGAAAAGAGGCATTTAGTGGGAGTTGATTATTGTGGTGCCTCTCCCCCCCCAAAAAAAAAACACTCCCTGCCCCCTCGCCCGTGCCTTTACCCAGACCTGTCACATGCCCAGCTATCACTTGGAATCCATACATCTCCCTCGTGCTGTTCCTAAGCAACCGTCTCCCGAGAGACTGCAGAGCCAGAAAAGCTCAGATTGGGGGTGGTAAAACCAAGGGGAAAGAAAATGGGATTGGGGAGAATGAACGGGGGGGCAAGGAAAGGAAGAACTGGTTGGGAAATCAGGGGAGAGGTGTTTAGGGAGAAGAGACACAAGGCCCCTCTGGAAGGTGCCACCGGAAGGGGAACGAACCGGGCCGGCAAGGCACTCAAAGCAAGGGTCTTGATAATCAACGGAGTGTCTTTATTAAGTCAGAGAGATTTTCGAACCATGTCACTTGCAAACAGCGATATTATAATATAGTCAAGAGTCCCAAACATCCTGAAAAGTAAAAAGGGGGAAAGGATCGGAGCGTTTGCATGGCAGAATCGTGAGGTTGGATACAGGGGATGGGGGAAGACTGTGGAGATCAACGGAAGGATCAGAAAGAGTTCTGCCCCAAAGCTGTTCGGATTCTGCCTCCAAAGAACAAGAATCATACATAGATACTCTGGGTGGGTGGGTGGGTGGGTGCGCGTGTGCATGCATGCATCGCATGCATGTACACACACACACACACACAGGTGTGCATACTTCTTGCCTCTGGCCTTGTTTTCTGGTTGGTGCTGCCTGGAGCCAGTTTGCACGCTATAGTGGATGAGATGGTATAATTCTCTCATTTTGGGTAACTGATGAGAGGAAGTTGTGTTTGTGAATGCTCCCCCCCCACACACACACACGTGATATAAAATACAGCAAAACACACCAAATGCATTCCCTGCATTTTAGCAAGTTATCGTATCAAGAAGACAGGGCAGACCTCTTCCTAATGTGCTGCTACTTCACTACACACAGGGAACTTGGTACCTCAAGAGAATATTCAGAAATACCCCGGTCCCTGCTGTCTCAAGTGACACAATCCACATTCTGACCACATTACTGGGCATTATTTGTGCGATGTCTCTTCAAGTATCTGCAACTGAAATGGACTGTATCATTTAAGAACCCACAGGTAAGACCCCTTCTTGAACGATCAGCACTCTTTCAAATCCTCATAAACAAACAATTATTACTTCAGGAAAGAAAGATTCCCATCATTCTCCTGCCTTGCTGTCCTGGCTTGCTTTTTATGACATTTCTAGCCCATTCTTTCTCCAAGTACGTTATCCATATAATCATCTCATGGATACAAGCCCGAAAGGTGGTCACAAACCAAAGACTGTGGCCACAGTAGAATTAAAAACCCTTGGTCATGTCCTCTAACCCCCAAACCTCCCTCGATCTGTTTAAGGAATGTATTTAAGAAAAGCAATTTTTTTAAAAAGTACAGAATGTGCCATTTCAATTCCATTCTGGTGCAGTTGGTCCTGCCTGCATCATGTCTGGACCAGACTGGCTACACAAATCACAAACTTCCATGTAACCTTGCCTTCGATGCAGCCTTTGGTCCAATACTAAGTGCTGACTGGAAATACTGATATCACACCTTTGGTGCAGTGGACAGGCCAGTTTCTCCTTCCAGATATTTTTAATACTCGCCCCTTCTTAAATAAATAAATAAATCTTAATACTCCGTTTCCCCCCTCCCTTCTGCCTGCTTTCATAGGGTTAACTATTGATTGCTCTGATATATATTTATACATTTTCCTTCAAGAGACGTGCTTGGAGTGAATCTGCAGTTCCGTGTGAAGCAATCCTAAAACCCACCCTCCTTCTGCTTTGCGGTTGAGAAGCCGTATGGGTATATTGGCAACTGCTTCAAGCATCCTGAAGACTGTAGGAAGGAACTGCAATAAAAGATGAGGCTTTGAATAAAGTTTCACCTTCCCCTACTGCAGGAAAACAGGTTGAAAGGAAGAACGGTGTGAGGTGGTATGAAGAGTACGTATTTGTTAACAATACGAAATGGAGTGCTCTTAAGAGAGATCGCGATGAGCTACTTGGTAGAAGTTTCTAGAAAACGGGGCATCTCAGAACAGGTAGGAGGAAATATAGACCTTCTTTCCCATGGCCATTTCAACAGTTCTCCAATATTCCAGGAAGGGTTAGGAGTCAACAGGTTTGAGGAGCAATTGTGCTTTTTCCCCACCTAAAATGGGAGAAAACCGAAAGGAGAGAGCAAAGCCGGAGAATGTAGTGCCAAAGGGAGGGGACTTGGTTGTGTAAACAAAAGAAAGGGAGGTTGAAAGACTTGGGGCGCCTCCTTCAAATACAGAGCAGCTCCACCCACTTTAAATGGAGGTCGTGGTGGTTTCTGACTCAGCAGGAGAGAAAAGGTGGAAGGAAGAAGAGCGACAATAACATTTGCCGAGTGTTATGAGGGTACATCTTATTAGAGGCTACTGAAGGAACGAGGGCAGGGCCTTTGAACCAAGTCACCAGAGGTGTGTCACAGGCAGCATCACGCATGCAAAGGCAGCCGGAGGAAGATGGTTGTCGCCATGAATGCAGAATGTGGAGCCGACTCCTCGGAAAGGAAGGTCCGCAAAAACGAGGGATTCTGGGAAAGAAGTGGCAGGAGAGGAAAACACGTTGCTAGGAGCCCAGGGTTTATCAGCCTTCTGTCTGAGTTTATCATCCTCTGGAAGTCCTCTGCTGAGTAGGTGCCACGAACGAGGACGGGGACCAGGAGAGGGAGAGGGAGAGATGTTGCCAAGCGTTCCACTTTTGCTGGCAGGAGAGGAGACGGCTGTCGGGGACCATCCTTGGGAGTGATGGTGGCCAGTTTTTTTTTTTTGTTTTGTTTGAGGGTGGCTGTCTCCAGTTGTCAGGGGACAGGAGTAGGCAGAAGGCGGGCCTCGGTCGCTAGGGGTCCCAGTCGTTGTCATGATGCTGGGCAGCAATGATGATCACCACGGTGAGGATGGTGCACAGGACCATGGCGGCGATGCCCACGGCCAGGCTGATGAAGGAGAAGTTGCGGGCCTCCCGGGAGGCGATTTCGGCCGAGACAATGTCGCCACGAGCGATGGCCGTCCGCACCTGAGGATGAGAAAGGGCAGCTTGGACCACTCAGTGGGAAGCGTACAGGTGTGTGGCTCCTACATTTTTCAAATTCTACCCCTACCCTTCCCAACCCTCTAGGTAGGAGCGGGTGTTCCTCTCTAGAACAAGGCCCAAGGTCTCCCTTCTGCTGCACTTTCTTTCGCTCTTGAACATTTACCCAAACTTGCTTCCAAAACAGGAAACGGATTTCCATCAATTTCCCACTGGGTGTCGTCCTGGATCTGTCTCTATCTTGGGATTTCCAGATGGTAGCTGTATTCAGGTCAGCCTTTAATCAGTTTAGGGTTGTGGCCCAGCTCCATCCCTATCTAGACGAGGGATCCCTCAGGACAACGGAACATGCGCTGGTGGTCTCCAGCACGGACTGCTCTAATGTTCTCTGGGGCTTTCTTTGAAGTTGACCCAGAGACTGCAGCAGGTTCAGAATGCAGCTGTGAGTAAGTTTGATACCACCTCTCCAGTCTTGGCTCATCTGCCAAGATGGTTCCTTTTCCAAGGAGAAAGGTGGAGTAAAAATATTCAAAATAAATCAATAAAATAAATAAGTTCTTGGTTTTGATATTTCCATGGCTTGGGTGCCTGTAACCTGTTAGAGCCCCCGATCATCTAACACCGGCCACCAGATCCTTCCAGGCAATGTTCCTCCAGACAGCCACACTGAAGGGGGCCAGGAAAACATCTACTCAAAGATGGGCCTGCTTGACTGTGGCCTACAGCCTTATGGAGCCAACTGGCCAAGCTGTGCCTGGCCACCTCCCTGACTACTTTTAAGAGACTGCTGAAGACCCATTTCTTTATTGATGCCTAGGGCAGCTACTTGAGGAAGGTTTTCTTGCCAGCTGCCTGTTACTATATATTACAGTAGGACTCCTGTATCTGTGGGGGCTTGTTTCCCCCTTTGTGTGGATACTGAAACCCATGGATAATAACTAATGGTAAATATGTAGTACAGTAAAGGGAGAGACCCAGAAAACATATTTTAATGTGCATTAGCAAAGTTGGCCACTAGAGGATGCCAGATACCATACTATGTACTGTATAACAGGGCTGCCCAATGCGTCGACCGCGGGCGACTGGTAGCCCGTGAGGTGCTAAGAAGTCGCCCGCCAGGTCCCCGCCCACCTCCCAACCCGGGGGCGCTCCTCCTGGTGGGGAAGAGGGTGAGCACCTCACGGGCTACAAGTCGCTCCTCCTCCTCCGCCGCTGCCAGCGCCATGGAGCTTGGGGGGGGGGTGAGCGGGCACTCCTCCTCCACCACCACCACCGCTAGAGCCAGAGCTTGGTGGGGGAGCGAGTGGCCGTTCTTCCTCCTCCTCCTCCGCTGCTGGGTGGCTGGGGAGCGAGCGGGCGCGCCGCCGCCGCTGAGTTGGGGGGGCAAGCGGGTGCTCCTCCTCCGCTGCCAGGAGCTTGGTGGGTGGGTGGGGGAGCGGGTAGGCCACAGCCACAGAGCTTGGTACGGGGGGGGGGAGCGGCACTCCTCCTCCGCTGCCGCCACCAGCACTGCAGAGCTTGGTAGGGTGGTGGAGCAAGCGAAGCAGTCCTGAGGACTGTGTGTGTGCGCACACACGCTTGGGAAAGGAGCCCACGTGGACGTTCCATGAGCAAAAGGAGCCCTCGGGCTGTTCAAAGTTGGACAGCCCTGCTGTATAATATTTTCAACCCACAGATGAGTGAAACTGAATCCACAGATAATGGATGTTCCAATTTATTTTCCATTCTTTTATGATTTAACTGCCCAGAAGTGTGCCCAGCACTAATGGGTCCCTATATAACAGTGGTGGTGAACCTTTGGCACTCCAGATGTTTTGGACCACAACTCCCACAGTCCTTTGCTATTGGCAATCTAGGTTTGGAATTCTGGGAGTTGTGGTCCAAAACATCTGGAGTGCCAAAGGTTCACCACCATTGCTATATAACACAAGTAAGTAAAGTAAGTAAGTAAGTAAGTAAGTAAGTAAGTAAGTAAGTAAAATAAGCAAGTAAGTAAATCAATGTAATTCAGGTTGCATCTCATGGAAGTTTCTGGGAGCAGAAAAACTGGTGAGTCAACCAGTTTAGAGCTGGCCTATTCTAGATGTTTGGATGACAACTCCCAGAATGCCATGTGGTTGGCCATGACAATGACAGATGCTGAGAGCTGAGGTCAAAATTATCTGGAGGGCCAAGGTCCCCCAGCTTGTCACACTCTCATAATAATAATCACTTGCCATTCATTCTGACTTATGGCAACGATTTTCAGGATTTTCTAAGGAGAGGGTACACAGAAGTGGCTTACCATTCCCTTCTTTGGGGGTATCCTCTGACTGTTGCTTGCCCACAGCCATGCAGGCTGGTTCTTCTCCCAGAAGGCAAACTGGGGGGAAGTGAGCTCCCAACCTCCTGCTCCACAACCAGATACCTAAACCACAGTGCTATCCAGATAACTCCACTCTCAAAGGGCCACTTTTAAAGGGACACAGAAGACCTTGACAACCAGGTCTTGGATAGTAGCAGCCAAGTCTTGTGATGTGGCATTTGCTGTACTAACCATGGATCCTGTCGAGTCAAATCTCCCTGCTTTTATGCTGGGAGGTATGTGTTTTTAATGGGAACATTGAGCGTTTGGTGTTCTGAACTGCTTCCTCTAGCATAATTTTGCTGCTAGGGGTAACTCGACGTAGGGTATATTTTAATAAACCAAGTGTCTCTGATGACATGGTCCATTTCTTTCAACGTAGAAAAGAAACAGGACAGGAAAGGGATGAAAGAATATCTGGTGAAAAGAGGACCTGATGGAATAAACAACTGTGCAGAAGTGCAGATTCCAGAATTCTTGAGAAAAAAAGGAATGATTATGAACAGCACAATCTTAGGCATTTGGATCTCGAAAGAGGTCCCATGGTGCTCAGTGCTTCGCTTCATAGTACAGTTGTTTAGTGTTGGAACTTAAACCATGTTGTAGTGCAGAGCTGTGGGTTTTTAAGGGTGCTTTCTTTTGCCACCAGAAGATCATCTGAGCACATATCCACAGTACTGCATCCTTATGGCAGGTTCTCTGGATCTCCCCCGTCTCTGTGTAGGCGTTCTTCTCTATAGCTGCCAAATGTTGGTTCTCTGCATACCGTATTCTATCCTTTAGCCAAATAGGCAAAAAAAACAAACAAACCCAAAAACCATTCAGTGCCTCAGAAAGAGGCAAGAGACCTTGTGTTCGCCCAGTTGGACAAAATGGCTGCCAGGCGCCTCAAAGGACTGGCTTCTTTTCAAAACACCGAATGGAGTAATTGATGGTGGAGTACAAAATATGTGCATGCGTGGGAGGCACAGGGCGCCAGCCAGACATGAACAGGGAATATATTCAGCATATGTTTCTGAAGCATTCAAGTTGTTCCTTCCCCCTCATCCCACCCATGCTTCGAATCTGCAACATTTCTATGTCTGGAAAAGAATCATAGAATCATACAGCGGGAAGGGACCCAGAAGGCCATCGAGTCCTACGCCCTGCTCAATGCACAGTTATCAGTCCCATTTCCTGAAAAAAGCTCTTCTAAGTACTATCAAGTTGTTTCCAACCTGTGGTGTCCCTGTCCATTAAGGACTTCCAAAAGCTCCTGTCACAAGTTGGCCTGTTTGAGATTTGCCAACCCAAGGCTATGTCTGCCTTTTTATATAATCACAAATTTTAGATATTTTTATAGAATAAATAAATAAATAATAAATAAATAATCAATCAATCAATCAATCAATCAATCTCAGATTCAGGATTCTCCTTTTCCTGCTGTCTTCAATTTTTATGAGCATAGTTGTCTCATGTGGTGCATCATGAGGTGTCCAAAGCAAGACAGCTTCAGGGCTTGGTTACACTCATTTTCTCTCTTTTGCCATTTTGCCGGGGATTTTTCTTTTTCTTTTTATTTTCTCCGTTATTTATAGTATTGTGTGTTTGAGATCTGCTTTTATTTACTGTTGTTCTTAACCGCCCGGAGTTCCTTTGGAAAGACAGGCAGCAAATAAATAAATAAATAAATAAATAAATAAATAAATAAATAAATAAATAAATAAATAAATAGGGTCACTAAGGAGGTCTGGTATGTTATTTAGTATGATCTTCTCACTCAAATGGCAACCCAATCTCAAATAACCCTGTTCGGTTCCAGCCAGCCCACAGTCAATTTGCCAGTATTGTACAGTGGCTGAGGAAAAGAGCCACTTCAGGATATTAGCAAATGAGGGCAGCACAATATGCTTTAAAATAATCATAATAATTTATATTAAAAAAAAAACTTCCTCAGAAGCTGGAGGAGATAGGTTGGAGCAATGAGGGAGATTTTTTTGTTTGTTCTTCCCTTCAGGTTCTGGTTGAGAATTGGTTAAGTTCTCAACCAAACCTTTAAGAGAAAATCAAATAAAAATACACCTTGTTGGTGCCTCTTGCTTCTGAGGAAGTTTCTGATTTAGTTTTTATTTTTTTGTAACGTGAGGCAAAGCCTATGTGCTGCCATAATGAACTTTTTTTAAAATTCACTTCCTCTGCCCCCTCCACAGATATATTTAATTTGCTAATATCCAAGGTGTCTCTCTTCTTATGCAACTTCATGATACTGGGAAGCTGACAAATGAAAGCAAGCTTTTGGTCCATTTTCAATAACTGCGCGAGCCAGAAACGAATCAAAACAGAGAGATCCTTCCTCCACTGAAAAAAGTAGAAGCCTCTGAAAGGAACCAGAAAGGTACAGATAAGACCACCCTGGTGTGTGTGTGTGCTGGTTCACTCCAGAAAAATCATCATCCAATTGCCATCCTTAATAGGGAACCATTTCATCTCTTCAGCAAACCAAGCAACATGGTCAACACCTGTGACCTTCTCGGACTGGCCATCCCCCCGAGAGTTCTGACTTGATTTGATATAGCACCCACTTATTTATCTTTATGTCTCTCCGTGGCATCATTAAAGCTCCCCTCCAACCAACACCATGTTTTGAGCTCCAGTGGAACTGCCACCCCCTCCTGGATGTACATCTTAAAAGGGAAGACAAGACCCATGTCAACAGGAAGCCAGGCATGGATGAGCCTCAGCTCCTAGCCCAGTGGTGGCGAACCTTCAGTACTCCACACGTTTTGAACCACAACTCCCAGAATTCCAAGCCTATACTGCCAGTGACAAAGGCTTGTGGGAGTTGTGGTCCAAAACCTTTTGAGTGCTGAAGTTTCGCCACCACAGTCCTAGCCTGATGACCCAAGGCAGTGGGCCATTTCTCCTCATTTAACCTCATTAGCAGGCTCAGTATTAGACCACTGAATACAGATAGTGTACTGTATTAATGTATCAACAATGTCTTATTATTGAAAACCGTGCAAAACCAGTCATGAAAAAGCAAAATGTGTCATCGTAATTATGGTTTCTTTATTTTCTCCTATGTTTCTTTATTTTCTCTATAAGCAAATAAAGCAGGCATGTCCAAACTTTGGCCCTCCAGATGTTTTAGACTGCAACTCCTACAGTCCTTTATCATCGGCAATCTAAGCTTAGAATTCTGGGAGTTGTGGTCCAAAACATCAGGAGGGATGAAGTTTGGACATGCCCGAAATAAAGTAATTAAGACTTCCGAGTTACTTTCTGTTCCGGGCCAACAAAATTCCTAGTCCTGGAATCAGAAAAGGCAAAACTCATTACTTGTTACAGCTAAATGGCTATGAAAATGTCTAATTCTAAGTCACACATGCTTACTTGAAAGCATGATCTCTTTATCCTTTTTGTTATTTGATCTTTCTGTTTATATTTTAAAAACTGCCTGTTTTTGGATTTCATACCTACAGGCTTGAGCGTGGGTGTATTTTCTCCACTAGGGTAATAAACAGCCTTTCCTATGCCTCCTGTCCCTAAGGTTATTTTTCTGAGGTAAAAGGTCAACAGCAGAATGGTCCAAACTAAGATTCGAGATTAGGATGCATCTACCTTCTTCAGGAACCACATCAGGGGAAGAGAATTTATAGTTCCAATGGGGACAGGAGAGCAGCAGGTGCTGGGCCACAGTCAAAAGAGAAGATTCTTCCACAAACCACAGCAGTGACACTGATGTTAACTCTCATTAGTACTGCCCAGAAGGAAGTGGTAAATAATTTCTGAATGCTTGCACCTTGTAAAGGATGTCAAGATAATCCCAAGAGCAATGGCTGCAGCTTCAAAAAACGTTGTCCCATTATGTCGACATGTCAGTGCACTCAAACTGTTATCAAACCAAAAGACGTAAAAGACAAATTCTAGTGAAAAATAGCAAAACAAGAACTAAAGAAAAGATTCAGCTCTGTCTCCTGTGGCTGGAAGACTAACAACAGCTTTTTAAAAATCACACTACACCTCTCAATCCATCCCTTGGTGTAAGAATCTCTGTGTTAACACTCAGTTTGCGGTTAATGACCACTATTAAGATAACGATCACTACTTATATTTCTCACATCTCTATTCCTTCTGCCCCAAAGATGATAATGTTGAATCACCAGGCACTACTACATCCAGACATGAGTATTATGTTCTACCTAAGGTG
Source organism: Phrynocephalus forsythii (assembly GCA_029282475.1). Lineage (NCBI taxonomy): Eukaryota > Metazoa > Chordata > Lepidosauria > Squamata > Agamidae > Phrynocephalus > Phrynocephalus forsythii. Next base: position 184,311,983 of record JAPFRF010000011.1, on the reverse strand, counting down.
GAATAATGCCGAAGGGCAACACTCCTCAGATGGAGATCTCCCCCATGGATATATTTTGTTGGTGCTCTCTTCCTTCCTCTCCCTCTGCTCACCTGCACAGCCTTGATGATCGCAATGATGCCTGTGGGCCAGAAGCAACAGATGGTGGTGAGGACAGCGATGGGAAGGTAATCATGTGGTGGGCGTCGTGGCTCCAGGATAGCAATGCCGGGGGTCATTGGTGCTGGGGATAGAGGTGGTGGAGGAGGGGGTTGCCTGGAGGATATGGCTGATAGCATGAGAGAGAGAGAGAAAGAAAGAGAGAGAAAGAAAGAACTTAGAAGACAAAGCACCTCCATTTTATATCCTTTTGGATTAGTGGTTCTCAGCCTTGTGTTCTTAGACTACAGCTCCCAGAAATCTTAGCCACCAGCTTGTGGCGAAGGCTTCTGGGAATTCTAGTCCACAAACACCTGGGAACCACATACTCCAGTCATTCCAAAGACACATTCAGCAGAAGATGTCACGAGAGGTGCTGCCTCCTTTTGCACTTCAATTGAGGGACTCCATCTTGACTGCTCCTTCAAACTTGAGGATGGGGAAAATACAGCCCTTGAAGGCGGTTTTTGTGACTCCCAATTCCACAGCAACAAAATTATGGAGTATTGCTATTCCTGAAAGGCTCCGGGAGCTGTTCTGCCCCTTCTAGAAAGGCAAACATTCTTTTGGATGCCAATGCATCATTTAATATTAATGTACAGATACCTATTTTTCAAAACTGGAAGTGAGGTTCTAGTCATCCCTGGTTCCATTCCTCTCATGAAAGAAGTATTTTGGCAGTCCCTCTGGCCTCTGGAATAACCCGGGGCAGACATGTGGTCCCTGGATCCATCAATGATAACCACCCTTGCTCTAAATTGAGGTGAGTGGCACAGCGCTCACTCACTTTGCGTTCCAAAAGAGCTTCCCTTCCAGGCATCTCCAGGGAATTAAGGAGGACTTTGAAAGCTTATCAGAAGTCCATGAAAGCAAGAGGTAGACAACACAGGGCAAGATAGAGTAACTTCCTGTCTCAGTATAAACCAAGTGGGAAAAGGTTCTCATAAGAGCTTTTCTGCAGTTTTATCTAATATAGTCCAGTATCCTCTTGCGTAGCTACGGAAACAGCGTGACTTCTCTACACAAACTACTACAAATTAAGAATCTCTGTAGCCGTGAACAGCTGCACATTAAGCCATTCAACGTAGTATGCGACTGATTAACATCCATGCTGATTTCTTCACTTCTTTGTCTGAAAAGTTACGCTGTGTGTGCTATGCTGGCATAAGCAAGTAAGAGGATCCGGTCCACAGTTTGCTATACGTGGCCTGAAAACACATGAGGCAGCCACCTTGTTGGAGTCAACAGGTCTGGGTCCCTCTGTGCTTGAATGGGAGACTGCCTGGGGTGTGTTGTCTCGCGCTTCCTGATGGAATAAAGAGGGGACACACAAGTACCAAACCAATTAACAAGGACGCATTGTATCATAAACCTAGAGGGGTTGGGGGAGTCTGCGAGGTGAAAGTAAGCAACTTTTTAGTGATAACTTCCAGAATCCACCGGTCACCCCCTAAGTTCTCATAAGGCTAGCATACCACATGGCAGGTGAGGTGGCCCAGAGGTGATTTTCAGTGCTTAAATAATTGCTGTATCTTTAAATCTATTGCTGTATTTTTTAAAAAAATTACTTTCCCACAAGCCAGGACTTTCATGAGCTGTGCTCTTCAGCACAAGCTAAGGGGTTTTGGGGATCTGGTGTTCGAAAAAGTAACTTTTTTGAGTTGTGTTGAAAAGTGGGGAGCCATTTCCCACTTGCCAAATAGTAGTGAGAAAAGCAAGTAGAAAAGTGGATCGCTATAACTTTGAAAGGGAAACAACCCTCTGATACTCCAATTAAATGGCACAAGAGTAAGCGGTCAGCTTATTTTGAAATAAAATAACATTACATTTTATTTTATTACTGATGAAATCTCAGTAAGCATGGCATGATGCAACTAGGCTCCCTGCATCTATGCTCTGATAGTTTGGGAGCTATTCCGTCTGCCCCCCCCCTTCCTTGCCTCATTTCTGACAATGGGGATGGTCCCTTGGAAGGGCTGTAATAGAGAACAAGCTGTTTTAAAGAGAGACTTGTGTGCCATTGTTGGTACTGTAATGAAGCAGTCTTCATTGCCATTAAGGTTGTAAATGGCCTTCTTACAAATACAAGTTCAAAGCATCATCTGCAAAGAGGAAGGAATTTGCCTGTTCCACTCCTAAGGACACACAGGCCTAATTCACATGTGAAAAGCAAATTTCCCATTATAGGTCAGTGGCTTAGGCCTGTGGCTGCGAGTTCAATTCCCCACTGTGCCTAGGACTCGATGATCCATCCAGTCCCTGCAGTTCAAAGACTATTTGTAATAATAACCCTAATAATTATTATGCTAATAATAACAGCATAATAATAATTATTATTCTCCCTCACCTTTCTTCTTTCTCCCTAAGAAGTGATCAGAAAGATCTAATTCTGCTTTAAGACAAACCATAGTTCCCTGCAATGTCCATTTTCTCGGAACTTTGGTTTCTTTAAGCTATGATTAGTGAAAACCTGTGAGGACCAAATTTTGATTTCCAGTCCTTACTTGCTCTAAAACCATAGTTGATAGAAACAACCATTTCCAATGTTTGGATGTTACATCTTGCTAGTGGTTGGTTGGTTTCTCTGAAACAGAACCAAATACTGTGCAGTATTTTCCCGTGTATAAGACTATATTTTTGTCTAAAAATTTTGACTAAGAATTGAGGCTCATCTTATACATGAACTAAGCCGAGGAAAGAACAATGCCATTGTAAAACTGTAATTTTGTTTGGAAAAGTGTGTGTGTGTGGGGGGTCATCTTATACATGGGGTTGTCTTATAGATGGAAAAATACAGTACAGTGGTACCCCGATTTAAGAGCAGTTCGACTTAAGAGCAGAAAACTGTTGGCGTTTTAACTGCCGCTTTACAAATTTTAGATATGGTCTGCTCAACTTACAATTTTTTTCATTTCTTCATTTTTAACTTATTTTTTCAATTTTTAGATAGGTACCCCAACTTAAGAGTAGTTTGACTTAAGAGTAGTTAAGAGCACACATCTGGAACTGATTAAATTTGTAAGTTGAGGCACCACTGTACTTTTGACTTTCTCCTTGAGAAAAACAGAGAAGGGGTCTGTGCGTAAGGCCCAAGCCGTATGATGGCTGAGTCATGTGGCAGGGAACTTGTTTCTCGTTACCTCTACATTTGACCATACTTGCCATGCCGTTCAGAAAACCTTCACAAACAATAGGAGACATTACTGATGCCCATTGGAAGACGTCTTCCAGCGGTAGACACTCACCGCCCCTACGGGGTAGACAGGTACGTATGCTGTGCAGGGTTGCAACTGGACAGGGTATCCGGGGTGCATATAGCCTCCGAGAGGTAGAGTCCCAACTGGTGGATGGGTCTGCACTACATAGCCCTGGGGACCCCCATTGAACTGAGTTTCCTGCATGTAGGGATCAGGGGGAAGTCGGGGCAGGGTAGCTGAGTGGTGACGGGGCGGCCGAGGTAAGGTGGCTGATGTAGGTGGAGGGCGGGGAAGGGTAGCAGCACCACCAAGTCGGGGCAATGTGGAGGTCCCCGAGTGCACAGTTGTGGGCGGGAGGTCACTGTATCCAGGGATGGGGGCATCCTGTGGGGGCGGAGGGGGAGGCTGCAATGGGGTGTTATAGGGTGGAGGAGAGGTGTGTGGGGTGGCATCGGGGAGTCCTAAGAAAAAAAGAAAAAGACAAAAAGGAGCATATGAAGAAAGGCAACTGAAGAAGCATCTAAGTATACTGTAGCATCATAAGTTTGGGAAAAAAATTTTTTTAGCTAGTAACCGTTCCAAATAGACTCACTTCAGCACCCAAAAACATAACATCCCCACAAAACCTCCATTTAATCTGTCTGATCTGTTCCAGGTCCAAGTGTCTGTGAAGATTCTCAGTCATCCAATTGAGGTCATCCGGAAGTTGAGTCACAGCAACTGGGCTTCTTGTCTTGTGAGATTTTGTTGCCATGACTCAGGTTCCGGATTGCCAGCTCTAAGATACAGCTGAATTTAAATTGAACAAAAATTGAACAAAAATATATTTCATGTTTTTAAAACATCTGATGCATTATATGCTTCCTATTAACACAATTCAGAGATAAAGACAACATCCAAAGTAGGTGCAGGCAGCAGTAGACAATTTATTTATTTATTTATTTATTTATTTATTCATTCATTCATTCATTCATTCATTCATTCATTCATTCATTCATTCAATATGCATACTGCCCATCTAGCCAGATCAACACCTGTTCTCCTCTCAGTTTGGTCTCATGCACACCAAAAGGAAAATTGTAACTCTCACATGCTTGACCTTTTTGATGCCTGCCCGGCACAACTTCAACGCCATGACTTAGGGCAGTGATGGCGAACCTTTTAGAGACCGAGTGCTCAAATTGCAATTCAGAACCCACTAATTTTTCCCAAAGGGCCAAGATAGCAATTTAACCTGAATACAGGTGGCTGTGAAGGGGGCAATGTCGGGTGCCCACAGAAAGGACTCCAAGGGCCGCCTTTGGCACCTGTGCCATAGGTTTGCCAACGCTGCTCTAGAGTGGGAGATGCACCTTCCCCACATGTTTTTTTTTAATTGCCCAGTCAGCTAGGAAGAAACAAAGGCATTGTCCTGTTGTGGTTCCCATTCCCAACCTCTGGTAAGCCATGTTTTCTTGGACTGCTGTTCCCAGAAGCCTCCGTCCCCGGCTGTTTGGGGGCATTGCAGTCCAAGAACACCAAGGTTGGGGACCACTGTTCTAGAAACTGCCGGGATGCCACTGCAGTACGGATTCTCAAAAAGCATTGTAGGGCATGAACGCCTCCATCCTTCTAAGACTGGCACACAGAATCCTATTTTCCCATCTACTGCTATTGTGGGGGCCCTCTTTGAAGTCAGAAGGCTGGAACAGTTGGCTAGTGCTCAACAGATAGACTATCACCTCAGCCCTGAAAAGTCCCTCCCGGCATCACACAAACTACAGACGGCATGCAAGATTGCAAACAAACTCGAACAAGGCCAGAGTTTCCACTTATACCCACTCTCCCTTTTCTCTCTCCTCCTCCTGGACTCCGGCCTGCTTGGGTCATACACTGTCTTTGAGAGGAATTACGCAAGGAAGACAAAGCAAAACTCAAACTGAGGGCTGGGAGAGTGAGAACAGACAAAAGAAAATATTTTTTTACCCAGCGTGTTGTTAGTCTGTGGAACTCCCTACCACAGGATGTGGTGATGACATCTTACCTCGATGCCTTCAAAAGAGGATTGGACAGATTCCTGGAGGAAAAGTCCATCGCAGGTTACAAACCATGATGGAGATGTGTAATATCCAGGCTTAAAACCAGGGTCCTTTTAAGGGCCAGATGCAGGGGAGTGGTATCAGAAGACAGATATCTAGTCTCGTGCGCTCCCAGACACATCTGGTGGGGCCACTGTGAGATACAGGAGGCTGGACTAGATGGACCTTTGGCCTGACCCAGCAGGGCTCTTCTTATGGTCTTATGTTCATATGGTATGTCTGAAACATGTAGCAATTCAGTTATATGTCTGGAGTGTATCTCCCAGAATCCCCCAGGGTTTCCATTGGGCCATGGTGAGCTCAGTTCTCTCACCCTTGGATACAGTATGTGCACAAATGTGCTGTTTCTAAAACAAGAGATGCTGGGTAGGAATTCTGACGGCTCGACTGTAGTCATCAGTGGCAACGTGAACATATCAGAGGCAACATTCTTAGAGGGCTAACTTCACTGCAAGGGTGTAGCCCAGGATTGGAAAGAAGATTCCACAACTAAAAGTTAGGGTAGGAAAGAATGAAAGAACTGGGCATGTCTAGCCATGTGAAAAGAAGGAGGGGAGATCATGATAGCACTTTTCAAATACTTGGAGGGGCAGGATGTGTTCTCTGTCACCACAGAATACAGGATATGGAATAATGAGCTCAAATTAGCAAAAAGCAAACTCAATGCTAGGGATCATTAGGAAAAGTATAGAAAATGAGTCAGCATGGTGAGGCCCCATCTGGAGTATTATGTACAGTTCTGGTCGCCATACCTCCAGAAGGATGTTATGGAAATGGAAAAAGTGCAGAGGAGGGCAACCAGAATGATTAGGGGACTGGAACACCTTCCTTACTATCTGAGGCTGCAATGGCTGGGCCTCTTCACTCTTGAATGACGGCGTCTAAGAGGTGACCTGATTGAAGTTTATAAAATCATACACGGTGTTGACAAATGAGATAAAGAAAAGCTGTTTTCCCTACCACACAACACTAGAACTAGGGGACGCTCCATTAAACTTTTGGGTGCTAGATCTCAAACAAATAAGAGAAAGTACTTTTTCACCCAGATAATCACTGGCCTGTGGAACTCCCTGCCAGAAGAAGTGGTGACAGCTGTCAGTCTTGACAGCTTTAAGAAAGGATTGGACAAGTTCATGGAGAACAAGGGTATCAATGGCTACCATTATGGATGCCTAAGGGCAACCTACGGGTTGGAGAGATAGGCAGGATATCTCTCAATGCTATTTGCAGGGAATCCTAAGCAGGTGAAGACATCTGCTTGGGAATACCCTGAAGCAAATGGTGAGCTTCTGTGTGAGACAGAATGCTGGACTGGATGGGTTGTGGCCTGTCCCAGCAAGGATGTTCTTATGTTCTTATCAGGAAAAACTTCCAAATCTTAGAGCAGTTATCTCTGGGAATGGTGAGCACTGCAGTGCTAGAGTCATTGAAGAGAAATCTGGACAACATTGTGTCAGATCTACTTGGATTTGGGTTCCTGCGTTGACCAGGGGGTTGGACTCTGTTGTGTTTGGACTATTTCCAGAACACTCTTGTATCAGAATAGCTTAGCCAAAAACTCCTGAGACAAGGGAGAGATCCATCAATCGGTCCATTTATTCAACTGAAAAGCGACCAAGCAAAATCTCCCATAGAAACAAGACAGGGAAAATCACACCCCAGTTTCATTATACACATTCTTAAATGCAAAGCTGGTTTCTGTCCTTCACCAAACAAAAACATTCCACAGCTAGTTTGTAACTTAACCAGAGCCATCCCCACCATCCTCCCCATCGCTCTCTTATCTGTGTCCTTGGCCCATATGCCCCTCCTTTTACATTTGCTTGCCTTTCTCCTTTCACTTTTGCGTAGGCGTAAATATTTCATCAAGGCATATCCTTTTTAACTAAGTGTAATTCTGGAAGTTGAGTCATGGAACTGGAAAGGTGCAGAAGAGAGCAACTGAAATGATTACTGGGCTGGGGGACCTCCCTTATGAGGAAAGGCTAAAACATTTGGGGCTCTTTAGTCTGGAAAAAAGGCGCCTGAGGGGGGATATGATTGAGACGTACAAAATAATGCAGGGCATGAGTAAAGTGGATAGAGGGAAGCTGTTCTCCCTTTCACAAAATACCAGAACTAGGGGAGATACACTCAAATTGAGGGCTGGGAGAGTAAGAACAGACAAAAGAACATATTATTTCACCCAGGGCGTTGTTGGTCAGTGGAACTTCCTGCCACAGGATGTGGTGATGGCATCTGGCCTGGATGCCTTCAAAAGGGGACTGGACAGATTCCTGGAGGAAAAGTCCATCACAGGTTACAAACCATAATGGAGATGTGTAATCTCCGGGCTTAAAACTGGGGTACTTCAAGGACCAGATGCAGGGGAGTGGTATCAGGAGACAGAGATGTAGTCTCGTGCACTCCCGGATGCATCTGGTGGGGCCACTGTGAGATACAGGAAGCTGGACTAGATGGGTCTTTGGTGTGATCCAGCATGGCTCTTCTTATGTTCTTATGTTCTAATGTTCTTATGACTTCTTTTGGTTGAGAGATAGAAACATTTTGCTGCTCATCCAAACAGCTTCATCAATCTGCATACAGCTAGTGCGAGTCCTCCATCTTAGTCTAAACATAAGCAATACCAACAAGGCTTATTTATTTATTTATTTATTTATTTATTTATTTATTTATTTATTTATTTATTTATAAGCCGCCCACTACCCAAATACCAATTAAAACAATTTAAAATAGTTATAAATAAAATATCAATAAATCATCAAACAGTAATAAAAACCTTCAGTTTGCTTCATTTAGCTTTTTACTAACTCCTGACCTTACAACTCAGTGGCCTGACAGGCCTTTTTCCCTGTACGGTTCTATGGTTCTACAAAAGGACGCAGCCCACAGGCATGTGAGGGGAACATCTTGTGTGCCTTTCCCACATTGCTTCTACCGGCACCGATCCATGACAAGAATACCAAGCTTCTATTTTCCTTTGCATCCTGTGCCAAAAATAGTGATTTGAGCACATGCTCCGAGAAACACCTTGTGACGGCTCCTGAACTGGAGAAGAACAAGACAAATCTGTGATAAAATGTCTCAGGAGTCAGGTTTTGATGCTGAGGATGCGTGCCTGCATCATTCCAGGCTCATTATTTCCTGCGGCTGGTGTTTCTCCTTAATCCTTACATCAGCGTTTCATACCCACGGGTGATCTCAGTCCGCACTGCAATATTTATTTGTTCTTCGCTGACATCCCCAGTGATGCTGTTTGGTTTGGAATATGTTTTGTTTTCTGGCAGCCCTTCAAGTAGAGGGATGCATGTGTGCGTTGTGTTGTTACAGTTGTGACCAACTCTTCGGGATGTCCTTTATGAAATGTGCCCAGGACCACCCTGTTGGTTCAGGACCCTACCTGTGAAAGATCCATTAACACTGGGCCAACTAGAGGGCCAAAAAAAAAAAAAAAAAAAAAAAAACCAAACCACCCCACATGCATTTTTGGCCCTTATGATTTCAAATTACATTATGGTGATACAGTATTAAGATTTGGGGTACTTCCTTATAAAGGTATGTCCCTATTTCAGTCATCTTTAAGATGGTTTGATCTGAGCCAGGGGACTCTGGTCAACTCCAATTTTGCATACCCATATATACTCGAGTATAGTCAACCCTAGTATAAGTCGAAGACCCTAATTTAACCCCCAAACTGGGGAAACTTATTGACTCGAGTGTAAGTCTATGGTGGGAAATGCAGCAGGGCCTGGCAGGTATTCCTTTGTGAGCTGGGGGAGCAGCATGCAATGTTTAAAATGACTTTTAGCCACTGACCCAAGCACTTGCCTCAGTGGCTAAAAGTATTGACCCGAATATAAGTCAAGGGCCCCCTTTTTCAGCCCAAAATTAGGGCTGAAAAACTAGACTTATATTCGAGTATATCCAGTAATTATTTCATAATACACCTCTCTGTATATCTTCAAAAGACCATCTTTAGGTCAGTTTTTCCTCTCTCTCTCTCTCTCTCTCATGCTCAGATGTGAAAAGTTGTGACCTGGCAAAGGATGGAACCAGATAATTTTTTACAGCAATAGAGTCAGGCTTAGTATTACACTCTGAAAAGGGTCACCATAACTATAGAATTGACTTGCAGGGACCTGATTATTATCAGCGGTATTATACAGAGTATAAGCCTGGTTCTCCAGTTAAAAGAAGAGAAATCTTATTCTGCCTGTAGTTCCAGGTTTTCTGGTGGTTTTAACTTGGGCCTTGGCTCCAGACATCCTCAGGGACCCTATAGAATACAGACGTCCTTCAGGACGGGATCTGATCACCCATACCCACAACTTTGGCCTGGTCCCAAATGCATGTGGATTTTTCAAGCGTCAACGGCTGGCAGTGCTATACATTGCCACCCCCTTAGATCAAGCCTCAGGGAAACCATTGTCCAAGCCTCACAAACAAACGCTTTCTTCTTTTTCTGAGTGTTTGCGTCACTTGGTGGTGAGGTTGGCTATTCTGTTTTTGCCTCCCACTCGGCACTGTCTTGGGTTAGGTCTGGGTGAACCCGGGACAACTTCATGTTGTTGTCAAGGGTGTTCATCCATCGCTGTTTTCGTCTTCCCCTCGGTTGGGATCCAGTGACCTTTTTGAACAGAGTTCCCTCATCGGCATGTAAGACATGTTTGTACCAATGTACTCATAAACAAATGCTTTGTTTGGGCTATTCTCTGCCGTATTTAAACACAACACAAAAGGACCAAGGAAAAAATAACAGACACAGCCTTGCATTATAAATGCTGCCAGAGAGCTCGACAGCTCCATCCCTGTTCCCAAAAGTGGAGAAACAGTGTGACTCTGGTTTCAGGCCAAGACTCAGTCAGGAGTTGTGGGTTCGAATCCCCATCTGGCCATGGAAGTTACTAGGGGACTGTGGTCCTCCAGCCAGACTTATTTCAGCTTGACTTATCTAAGCGAGATTGTGGAGGGAGTGATTGGAAGAAGAGGAGAGAGTGGTGCTGCCTGTAGATCATAATTGCAACTAATTAATATAGCAAGCCATTTCAGCTCTCCACAGCTTTGCAAAGTCAGAACTCATGACCCCCAACGTTCAACATATAATGTCTTATCCCAGTTTTCAAAGGTCTTTCCACACGTGGTTTGTTCATCCTTATTGCCGTTCAGCAATTAGCCCAGTGTTCGCAAGGGCCTCCTACTTTTCACATGTACAGTCACTTACGTCTGATCTCATGTCTGCCTTTGGCCTCTCCCCCCACCACCCTCCCACCCGTGGTCACCCGTTTCCACCAAGACCCTTTGATTATTAAATGTATGAATAGGTACTGCCTGTCCTTACGCATTTGAGAAATGTGAGCAGCCTGGCAGGGTGCAGGCGTGTAGGTGGGAAAGTCTGAATGGAACGCTTTGTTGCCAAGAGAAAATCCATTTTGTGGTTCCTTTCAGAGGCAGCCTGAGCTAACCTCGTCTCCTCTATATGATCTGATCATTCCATATTGTTAAATTTTAGGATGGATTTGGTGTCCTGCTGCCTCCGTTTGTTTAATCCCTGTCTCTCTTATTGCCCCCTCCCCAACCCTGTATATTGGGTTGTTATGTGCCAAGCGCAGCGGATTTCCACGCCATTACTCAGCTGTGCATCTGTAACTTAAGAGTTCAGTAGCAGAGTTTTCTTTAAGACGGAAGGTTAATCTGATTTGTCTTTGAATAGCAAACAGGAGACCTTAATTGTGCTACCTGCATCCATTTATGTTTGCATTGATCACAGCGGTAACTGGTCCTCCAGCATGGTGATTACATTTCTGGGGGTCTTTGGAGACAGGTGCGGGCAGGGCTGGTGCTAGGTTTTTTTGCACCCTAGGCGAGGGGTGGGGGGTGGCGGGGGGTGGCAGGGGTGGGGGGCGGCAGGCAGTGGGGGGGGCAGTGGGGGCGGGGGGATGGGTGTCAAGCCCCGCACACAGAACACACACACAAGCAGAGTTCAGTTCTTTGCCAAGATCTTTAGTGGAAAGCCAGATAAATAACAGATTCCAACTGTCAGCAATTACCAGTCCAAGTCAAAGCCAGAATATCTCACAGAAACCAGATGCCAAAACCAAGGGAAGAGATCAAGCCGTTATCCAGGAAGCCAGTCCAAAGTCAGGAAACAGAGCCAAGGTCACAGACAGGAACGTGGTTACAAGTTCAAATGACACGTTGCTCCCACAGAGAGCTCAAGGTAAGCTTGCCAGCTTTATCCCAAAACAGGGAACACACCCTTACGTCTGGAAAAGCTTCTGCTAGTACTCAGGGCTTCCCGACCTGATTCCCCGTCTAGCATCAAAGACCCTTTCCCTAGCTCTCCTGGTAGCACGTCTTTGCAGAATCCTGCTCATGGCCCTTCTAGGAGGAGGAGATATGCTTTCAGCTGAGTCATCAGACCCAGCTGCCTGCTGAGTTGAGCTGCAAGGCTCCTCCAACAGCTCTTCACCATTTAACCCCTCAGAGTCAGGTTCTGTGACAGGCAGGGTCCTGGCAGCAGGCAGGGGACAGCGACGGGGGTGGGTGGCGGCAGGGCAAATGGCAGGGGACGGCGACGGGTGTGGGGGTGGGCAGCGATGGGCGTGAGGGCGGTGGGCGGGCGGCAACAGGCGGAGGGGGGACAGACGGTGGTGGCCAGCAGCTAGGGGCGGCGGCGGGGGGGTGGCAGGCTGTCCAGCACCCTCTGTCCATTTTGGCGTCCTAGGCAACTGCCTAGTTTGCCTTAATGGAAGGTCTGGCCCTGGGTGTGGCTCATTGTCTGTGGTGTTATGGAGGCCCTGGCACTACTTTGTAGGAATGCTGGATGCTAAACGATTTTTCGAGCAATATTTGGTCCAAGAAGACTTTTGCTTGGAGGGGGTGAGCTTAAAACAATTTTGAACAATGCTTTGTTTCACATAATAATATAGTAATACCTTGGTTTAAGAGTAACTTGATTTAAGAATGTTTTGCAATACAAGCAAACATTTCTTTTAAATCTTGCCTTGCTCAACAAGCAAAGTCTTGATATACAAGCACTGGAGTAGGTAACATGACCACAAGTGAGCCAATGGTGGCTCTCTCTTCCTCCCTCCCCCTGCTGGATTGTGGGTGATTGTTTGGAGCCTTCTATCTCAAGCAAGCCTCAAAAGCAGAGGGAGGAGAGAGGAATGGAGGGTTCCCTTGCACTAGCCAGGAACAGTTTCAAAAGAGAGGGCAGGTTAGGGTTTTATTTTTCTTAATATTTATATTTTTATTTAATTTGTTTTCAACATTTTTTCTTATTTTTTCAAACCATTTCCAGTCATGGGACAGCTAGTCAAGTGCACATATGGCTGCAAACTGCACTTTATTATTGTCACATTAAAAACGCAGAGTAAAATCCAGTTGTTAGTCCCAAACAGAGCAGATTCTACAGCCAGTTACCTTAACCATGTTATGGACGTGGACTTCTAGCCAACTTCTTTTGTGAGTTTTGGCATTTTGTGTGTACAGGATGTGGTCTATGGGACCACAGAACGAATCATCTGCATTTTCATTATTTCTTATGGGGAAATTTGTTTTTGATTAGAAGCATGTTTCTGAAATAAATTATGTTCATAAGCCAATGTATTATTGTTATAAAAATGTCAAGTGTGACACTACTAATGAGAGTCTTCTTGTTGTAGGTAATGTCCAAAATCCAAGTGCATTTTTATGCCGCCATAATCCAACTGGTGTAAATTTCAGCAAAGGACTGCTCCCAGTTAAAATATCAGTGTAGGCCCTTTGCGTTATTGCAGGCTGAGTTGCCCAAACTGGCACGCAACAACAGATACCAACATGGACTTCTTAACCTATAGAAATTTGCTCCTGAAATTTATGCCTATTGTATTAATGCAAGAGGTTGAGGTAATAGGATTCTGGCCATTATGAATTTGATACCTTTTGTTTTTAAATCATGGATTAAAGGCAGTTGATAATCCCAATAATTCCATGTTTAATGAATTTATTTCAGTTAAGTCTTTAATCCACTTCTCCTTGTGGTAATTTAAGGCACTTTTAGAGACATTTGAGGAACAATTGTTGAGGTTTGATGTCATGCTCTTATCAATTTTTTGTTAGTCCTAAACAGCAACAGAAGTACAGTACTGTATTTTTTTTGTTACATTTTTTGTACTTTTTAGTATTTTTCAAGTGCTTTATCAGAATTAACCACTAGAGAGCACCACAGAGTATTTCCCCATGGTTTTCTATCCTGCTGACAGTGTGCAACACATTGAATTATTGATCCAATATCTGGTTTAAAGAAGAAGGAAAACGTTGCAACAAAATCTGGAATACTATTTTTTTGGAATTGCTGTTCCCCAGTCCGGGAAGCAAACTGCCCGGCTTTCAATTGTTACATTTCCAGAGTTCAGAAAGAAAAGCCACTGCAAATGTAGCCAAATAGTACTCCCACAAACACCTTTGCTACTGTAGAAAAAAAAAAAGAATTAGAAAAATGAGTTATTGATCATTAGTTACTTCCGAGCTCTGGACCAGACTGACAATCCAGCTACAGTTCAAGTGTTGATGAGCCGGCATCCTTCTGCCATACCAGCAGGTGAGTTTAGGGCAGGCATGCCCAAACTTCGGACCTCCAGATGTTTTGGACCACAACTCCCCTAGTCCTTTGTCATTGGCAACATAGGCTTGGAATTCTGGGAGTTGTGGTTCAAAACATCAGGAGGGACAAAGTTTGGGGGGAGCCAGCCAGCCAGAAGCATACCTGCTTCATCCAATTCTCCACTGCCCCACCAAGTCCAACATATCCCACTTAAGATGGCTGCCTTAACTCTGCTTAACTCCCAAGTGCAGGAGTGGGCTGACCCTGATTTCCACAGCCAAAGCTGAGCATCTGAAGACTAGATGCCTTACAACACCAATGTAGTTTCTAAGACTTTGCATTAGAAACAGAATGCTGGATACTCTCAGAGGGTGGGGAAGTTACTTAAAAAAAATACGGCTCTGGGTGTCAGCCCCCCAGGCTGACCACAGTTGATTATAAGAGCCCACTTTTCCAAACTCTTATAATTTCTTCCATGTTAATCACCCTCTGCACTGCCGGATCCTACACTGAGATATAGGCAGATGCTTAATTTCCCAATGTTTACGTAATTTCTAAAATGAAGGTTCTTTTGAAGGCAACCGGGCATTCTAGTTTTAGTTCTATTGTAAATGTGTGGAGCCCACTTTTGAAGGCCAAGGGACTCAGGACACTCAAAGCCAACATGAAGCAGCAACATCTGCTCTCCCGCCTAAAAGTCAAGATATATAAGCCTGTATTCTGTCCAGTATTTGTCCAGGCACCGAGCTCCAATTGCAGAAGCTGTAAAGCAGGTGTGTCCAAAGTCCGGCCCGAGGGCCAAATGCAGCCCGTTTTAAAATTTTGAGTGGCCCTCAGCCTCTTCTCCCTGCAGGCTCAGCCTGTCACTCATCCTCACCGGCTGTCCCCTCGCGGTGCCATCTGGAAATGTCAGTTTGCAGTTTTATGGTTTGCCTGCCCTCCCTGCCTCCCTCTGTCCCCCCAGCCACCTGCCCTGCCCACACACCCCTGGCTCTGTTGCTGCAGTGTCCTCGCCACCTCCTTGCAAGGGAGGGCAGCATATGCGAGCAGCAGTGCATCTTGGGTGTGCGAAAGCCGATTCTCAGGCCACGCAACAGCCCTTGGGCCCTTGGGTGCCTTGAAACTGGAGCGTTTGCGGCTGCTGCAGACGTGCACACATCCACGCTCTTCCTCCCCCATTCAGGCTGAATAGTCGGCCCACACACATTTTCACCTCACCAAATCTGGCCCTCCTTGCAAAAAGTTTGGACACCTCTGCTGTAAAGACTTCAGTCTAAAAGCTGATACTGGTTGCACTGAAGACCACCACATTGGACCCCTGCAGCACCTTTGAATCTTGTTCATGTAAATGCAGAACAGGATTTCACATCTAAGATCCAGGTCAAAGTTATTTTGGCCTCTGAAGTGGAACATCCCTCAAGCATCTCTCCACCTGTGTCGTAAGTAAGCATAACTGCAATCATAACTAAAATAAAACTGACAATCTGGTATGTAATGGAATTAGGATGATGGGACACAGCATGAAAGGAAATTAGCATGATGGGATATAGTGTGATTTATAAGGCTCAATATTAACTGCACATTTACAGCTTTGTCGCTAGACTCTTATCTAAGGAATGTAACAGTCCAGACATAATAAGCCAAGTTAGAGAAAACTAGACAGTTTCCATTGGTCAATTATTTCCCGTGACATCTAGAAACTTCTCAGATTTGGGAGAAGTTTGTACTTAAGTATGTGAGAAACTCTTGCTTTGCTTTTTGGCTTCAAGATATAGTCAGTCAGATTTAGACCTGGCCAGTTTAGGCTCGTAATTTTCATAGTATTAAGCTAGAGAGAATATCATAGGCTTTATTATTTTTCAGGCAATAATATATTATTGTATCTGATAAGTATTTTTATATTTTTCATTGATTTTTATGAGTTATTTTTTCATTTTTGTAACTTAGAATAGTGAATAAAAGGATTTCATTAAATTGTTGCTCTCAGGGTTTGTTTGTTTTTTTGGTTTAAAAGAACCCACAGGAACTCAGGTAATTCTCCGCTAGCTACACTCCTACTTCTGAGTTCTGTTACATGGTATCCTTTTAGAACCCCAAAAAAATCAGTTTCTAGACTGGTGCCCCACTCTGCCTAACAGTAGAGCCTTGAAATGATACATCCTCAGTCAGACTGCAAGCCTGATGGGTCTCATGGAGGGCATGGCGGGTCAAACCCAGGACCTCTGGACACCTCAGATAGGAAATCCAAATGCCATATCATCCTCCCATTCCCCCAGCATAGCCCAAATATATATTCACCATTCTCTGCCCTTGAACAGTGGCCCAAAACTGGCTACCTAAAACGGCTGCTTCGCTCAACTTAATGACAGACCTGACACTGAAAATCTCCAGCCATTCATTAGACTATGCAGATTTTTAGCCAGCTAATCTTTTTTTCTGTTTCTGTGCAGCTGACGCAGACAGTTTCCTTTTGAGCGAGAAGACTGCCAGTGAAGTGTGTCCCAGTTAGATATTGTCACACGTAATCCCAGGCTGATCAATAACTCATTTTCCCATTCTCCTAAATCTGTCACTCTTCTGTTCATATTCTTTTTACACTGTCCAGTCTGGGGGCGGGAGATACACATTACACATACACACACACATAACAGCAAATTTCTTGGTATAGTATGCTCACTTTGTGGTCCTAGAGCACTCCTGTATATACACAGAGAGACAGTATGCAGACTAGACAAATGTATTCCTTTAAAAAGACATATTTATTCTTGTTCTTTCTTTCCTTGTCTGTCTGTCTCTTTCTCCCTCTCCCTCTCCCTCTCTCTGTCTCTCTCACACAAAAATATACCTATTTTTTCTTCATTCCCCGAAGAGAAAATCAATAAGGGCAACCATTCCCCATCTTGATTAATATATTGATCAGTAATCTGAGGTAGAATTTGCCCAGTTTTAAAATACCTCCCCCATATATACAAGGTGACCACATATGGCTCCCCCTCACATCCTCTCCAACAAAATGGAGACCTATTGTTGCTTGAAGGAAGTTTCACAGGTACTATCTATGCAAGACTTCTGACGTGGCCTCTTTAATTCATTTGTTATTATTAGTGACTGCCAGACCGGACGTTACCTCACCCTAGTGGGCTGTCCATCAGAAGGGAAGTGCTGCTATCTCAAAATCTGGTATGTATTGTCTGCATTTATTGCTGCTGCTATGTGCTGTCAAACGGCCTCTGACTTATGGTGTCGCTCTGAATGAGTTCCAGGCAAAAATCAAAGCAAAACAAAATACAGTAAAAGACAAAAACATGTGGGACCTTAAAGACTATTATATTTTAATGTAAGCTTTTGTGGACACGTCCAGTTCTTCAGACATGGTCTCCAGACGTGTCCACGAAAGCTTACATTTTAAGGTGCCACATATTTTTGTCTTTTATTATGTTTTGTTTTGATTTCTGCTTGGAATTCCTGCACAGACTAACATGGCTACCACTCACAAAACTACAACTCTGAGCTAGTGTTCTCCACAATGCCCTGCCCTCAACAGCCTTGCTTGGTTCTTGGAAACTCAAGCCTGTGATTTCCTTGATGGACTCCATCCTTCTCATATTTGGTCTTCCTCCATTCCTGCTGCCTTCGACCTTTCTCAGCATTATCGTCTTTTCCAAAGAATCTCGTCTTCTTATGAGGTGCCCAAAGCACAATCTGCTTTTGTTCGAGGGAAAGAAAAAAACACAGGACTTTTTGTGGAAACACATAACCCCTTCCCCCCCCTCAAAAAAAGTTAAAACAAAAAATTAAATTTAAAATTAAAAAATTGTCCCCTCTTGGCATCCAGCTAAAGGTGCCAAATTTTAGCGAGATGCCTTCTGCCCTTCTCTGTATGTAGATATTTGTCATGGAGCCCAAATGTATTTATAAACAACAACGTAGTCTTCTAAGCTGTTGTTTCTTGTGCATTTTATTTTCTAAAAGTTAAATACTCCTAACGATAAATGCAACGATAATAATCAAAAGACACAAAGATGCCGCTTAATCTATCTGTAAGGGAATGGATGCCCCCCAAAAAAACACATGTATCCTTTTTCCTCCCCCCATGAAAGTAGGCCACCCTTCCGAGGGTGAACAAAATTTTGTTACTGTTCTTTTTTAGGTCACCTTGATGGTGTCTGCTTGCCTTCTATTTATAGAGGGAAAAGGAAGAAGCGCCTGGGGAAGCAGAGAAGATGGGGGGGGTGTAGGGAGGGAGGCAGGGCGGGTGAGTGAGTAGGTGCATGGGTGGATGGATTAAAAAAGCTCCATATAATAACAGGGTGGCTGCGGAGGTGGACAGAGAAGCCACTGCAGACCGACTCCTCTGAGCCTCCATCAGGGTCCTGTAAAAACTCAGAACATCCCTCATGTGATGGCTGTGAAAAAGAATGGGAGATGGCTTCCACTGAAGTATTAAAAGAGAGGGGTGTGTGTGTGTGTGTGTGTGTGTGTGTGTGTGTGTGTGTGTGTGTGTGTGTGTGTGTGTGTGTGTGTGTGTGTGTGTGTGTGTGTGTGTGTGTGTGTGTGTGTGTGTCAAATGGGGCATGAGAGTTGCAGGCTTGCCGAATGCACGGCCAGCAACTCGGAGGTCTTAAACCTATCTCAGGACCCGAAGCCCTCCCTCAGCAAATAAAATAAACCCGCCTACCCTTCTTAATATCTTGCCTTGTCAACCCATAAAGAGCCATAATCCAGGGTAGGTGTGTGTGTGTGGGGGGGGTTAGTTTTGCTCTTGGAAACGCTGAACTCTTGGAAAAGCTAAGCTCTTTTAAACCTTCCTGATTTCCGTTCCTCTTCTCCGTGTCGTGCCGCAGTCAGACAGGGCGAAAGATGGGCCAGCTTTGCCTTGAATGAAGCCCCCTTGATATTTCCAGACCTAGACACTCGCAGGTGCTCCGTGATCCTTCCCATGCCCACTTGATCGTTTAAATTGGCAATGATCAATGGCTTTCCGAGGTGTGGGATTCCACTAAATAAAAGACCCCCAGAAGCCCCCTTTTCAAAGGTTAACACATGTCATTAGTAGGTAGCATGATCGGGGGGGGGCAGGGGAAGGGTTGCAGCTTCCAACACAACAGGGTACCTCACGGTCTCATTACCCCTCTGTTGGTCGTTCCCCCCCCCCAGAAGATTGAAGAGACAACATGGGGCTGAGTAATGTGACAGAAAAATACTAGTATAGAAATACATGGCAGGCTCCTGTGGGCATAAAGCTTTTCATATCTTGTGTGTGGCAGGGCCTGCCTCACCATGAAGCAGCGTGATGAGGGGATGGCCTCTGGCAGCAGATGCGAAAGGGCAGCTTCCCTCCTTTCGGCAGTTCTAAGATGATGATGATGATGATGATTCAATCAAAATTATAAAAACACTGACTGGCATTATATAACAGATACAAGTTTTGACTAAGTAGATACTAAGTACAGTATCTGTTAAAATATCTGTGCAGTATGTGTTTGCTGTTCCTAATATTGCTGTTTTTTTCTAGCTCTGATGTTGTGATTTCTGAGATCTGCAACTGTTTATAATATTGTGTGAAATTTCTTCACATTGCTCCCAAAGCCCCAATGACTATGCAACTACAAGTGGTGCCTCGGATAACGAATTTAATTCGTTCTCCGAGGCAGCTCGTTATCTGAAAAAATTCGTTATCCAAAATGCGGTTTGCCATAGGAATGAATGGGAAACCAATTAATCTGTTCCAGAGCCTAGGAAAATGACACAGATACCTGGTTTTTTGCTCAAAACTCTTTATAAAGAGCACTTTAAAGGTACAAATATGATGCAGCCCAGGATAACTCTTTTTTACTGATGCATGCTGGGAATTCGTTATCCGAGGCAGCCCATAGGGAAAATTCATTATCTGAGGCAGCCCATAGAGAAAATTCATTATCCCAGGCAGCCCTATACCTGGAAGTTGTGACTCATTATTCAAAAAATTTGTTATCAGAGGCATTCGTTATCTGAGGTATTACTGTATCATCATCACCACCACCACCACCACCACCACCACCACCACCACCATCATCATCATCACAGCAAACAAGATAACTCTGCTAGATTTTGTATAACAAATCAGTAGTCGAGCACTTCCCAAGCATTTAGGACTATGTGATGTATCAGCGAATTATGTGAGCAGATCCCAGTAAGGTGGCCTTCTGCAGCTGACTGATGGTTGTCAACTCCAATTTCTTCTAAATACTTTTATTATTATTATTATTATTATTATTATTATTATTATTATTATTATTATTATTATTATTATTATTATTATTATTATTATTAACCACACAGCTAACTATGCTGGATTTTGTAATACAAATCACTAGTCGAACGCTTCCCAAGCATTTAGGACTATGTGATGTATCGGCAAATTATGCGAGCAGATCCAGTAAGGCGGTTTTCTGCAGTTGACCGATGGTGACTTCGTAAACTCCAATTTCTTCTAAATACTTGCTTAGCTCTTTAGGCACTGCACCCAGCATGCCGATTACCACTGGGACCACCTGTCTCGGTTTATGCCAGAGTCTCTGAAGTTCAATTTTCAGATCCTGATATGGGGTAATTTTTTTCAAGTTGTTTCTCAGTGACTCTGCTATCACTTGGTATAGCAACATCAATGATCCACACTTTTTTCTTCTCCACAATCACAATATCCGGGATATTATGCCCCAAAACCCTGTCTGTCTGTATTCGGAAGTCCCAAAGTAATTTTGCATGCTCATTTTCAGTCACTTTTTCAGGCTTATGATCTCACCAGTTCTTTGCTACGGGCAGATGATAGTCCTGACACAAATTCCAGTGGACCATTTGAGCCACTACATTATGATGCTGTTTGTAATCAGTCTGAGCAATTTTCTTGCAACAGCTCAATATATGGTTGATGGTTTCATCTGCCTCTTTACAGAGCCTACATGTGGGGGACTCAGCTATTATTATTATTATTATTATTATTATTATTATTATTATTATTATTATTATTATTATTATTATTATTATTATTATTATTATTATTATTATTATTAGGCACAGTCAATCAAAATTATAAAAACAGTGACTGGCATTATATAACAGGTATAAGTGTTGGCAAAGTGTATCCTAAGTACAGTGTTTGTTAAATATTGGCTGTACATGCGCTGTTCCTAATCTATTCTTGCCGTTTTCCGCAGCTCGGACTGTGTGATTTCTGAGATCTGCAACTGCTTGTGATATTTCTTGGCATTTTTCCCAAAGCCCCTGAAGAGTCAGGAGGAGTCACTGCTTGGGTAAAAGGCTAACGAACCAAAGTGAAGCCATGTGGATTTTGCCGAAATGCTTATGCTTTGAAATGCTTCTGCCTGCACAAAGGAAAAAGGGTAGCCCATCGTTGGGCCAAGGGATAAGGGAAAGGAACAGGGAGGATCTGTGATGAGGAGGAGCCCCAGTGGAGATGTAGACCTGCTGTGATTGGTGAAAGAAACAAACATGTTTTGTACTTAAAGTTGTGCAGAACAAAGGTGGGGCGTGATTTTCCCTCTTCTGCTTGTGGGGGGAGACTCACCCCGGTTGCTCACTCAGCTGAATAACCAAACAAATTGGATCTCTCCCTCGTGTCAGAAATTTTTGGCAAAGTTATTTTGATCCAAGAATGTTCAGGGATTAGCCTGGACTCCACCCCCATGATGATGATGATGATGATGATGATGATGATGATGATGATGATGATGATGATGATGATGATGATGACACCTCGCTCACCTTTTCCCTCACACACTGATAGAATGGAGGCACAGGGAAGATCACACTTCAAGATTCCCTCTGACGGCCAAGTGCATTTAAGTGGCTTCCCCAAAGCCTTTTTCAGTCCTTCTACATCTTTGTGCTTTAATAAATGCATTCGTCTTTCAGGGTATCACAGGTCTCTTTGTTGCTGCCACATTTCAGGGCTCTTTAACAGACCACTGTCCAGGACATACCGATCTCTCTGCTTGGGAACAGCAAATTTCCTAAATGGGGCTGCTCTCAGGGATCATGTGTAAACCCACCCACCCACTCTGTTACAGCAGCTCCACCATGATTAAAAATACAGCAGGACCCTGGATTATTAAAAATACAGTAGGAACCAATCCGCTGAGGATTGGTTCCAGACTATCCCATGGATAATGAAAACCGTGGATAAGAGAGAATGCCAAAAATCCCCAAAACTGCTGTTTTGTGACAGTAGCCAGCTTCACGGCTGCTGTTTTATGACAGTAGTTTGCTTTACAGCTGCTGTTTGTGGCAGTAGCTTGCTTTGGAGCTGCTGAATTATTTATTTAATTTTTTTCTTCTGCCAACCGTAGATAACTGAATCAGTGGATAATGAATCAGTGGATACAGGGGTCCTACTGTACTGATTCTAACCTATAAAGCAACCAGATCTCCAATGAAGAACCTGCCTAGATGATAAGGTCATTAGGAGAGGCCTTGATATCAGTCCCAACATCTTCACAAGTGCATCTGATGGGGGAAAGGAGAGGTCCATCTCTATTGCCGCTCCCACAATTCCCTCCCACAGGAGGCCTTGCTGGCCTCATCTTTCCTGTCCTTTCACCAGCAGGCAAAGACCTTTCTCTTCAGGGAAGCCTTGCCTTCATTACTGGCTGCCTGAGTGGGGCTCCTAAATGGTGTTTCGGTGTTGCTTCTGTTTACCGTCTTTGACTGAGGCATTGGCTTGATCCTTTTTAAAATCTTGAGATACTTGTTGGACACAGAGTCGCAAAGAGTCGGTCACGACTGTAACGACACAACACACATACTTTTTTTGCTTTTCGTTTTAAATGTCTTTGGATGACTTAAGCTGCCTCGGGTCTTTCTCAAGGAAGAAAGGGGGGATAGGAACAAACAAACAAACAAACAAACAAAATCCTGCCAAAAGAGAATCACCCTAACACAATGCCCAACCCATCTGCTTCATAGAGTTGGAAGAGACTTCAAGGGCGGTCCAGTCCAACCCCCTGCCATGCAGGAACCCCCATCACAGGACTCCAGACAGAGGGCCATCCAGCCTCTGCTTAAAAACCTCCAAAGAAGGAGACTCCACCACAGTTCTAACCGTCATGAAGTTCTTCCTAATGTTCAAATGGAATCTCTTTTCCTGTAGTTTGAAACCACTGCCCCAAGTCCTAGTCTCTGAAGCCATGGAAAACAAACCTGTTCCCTCTTCAATATGACATCCTTTCAAATATTTAAACATAGCTATCATATCCCCTCTCAGTCTTCTTTTTGAAAGGCTAAACATTCCCAGTTCCCTAAGCCGTTCCTCATAAGACATTTCCTCCAGACCCTCAACCATCCTGGTCGCCCTCCTCGGCACCAAGCTGCTTTCCGTTGAGACCTCCTGATGCTGATATATAGGCTGTCTTTCCACAGCACAACTTGGGTCCATCTTTCCTTTAGGCCGCCTGCAGCAGCATAAATAGAAAGAGCTCTGCTTGTCAAGTTGCATCAGATCAGCAACATCGTTCCTCATCACCCCCCCCGTTGCCTGCCCCATTCCATGTTGAGTGTCACACTTTGCCTGATACGCTGACAGTGTGTGTGTGTGTGTGTGTGTGTGTGTGTGTGTGTGTGTGTGTGTGTGTGTGTGTGTGTGTGTGTGAGAGAGAGAGAGAGAGAGAGAGAGAGAGAGACATCCCATCCCAAAATGATGAACTTGCTTTTGTGCAGACAGTATCTTTACAACAGAGGCACCTGGCACATGGAAGATTGCATCACTCTCCCATGCACACCTGTGACAGCAACTCATTCCCCCAATGCGGAGGGATGTCCCCCTTGCTGTGCAAGTTTGATACAAACCCATTCATGCAGACAAATGCATTGCCTTGCACAAAAAGAAGGGCCGGCCCTGCCATTAGATAGAAGGAGGCAGCTGCCCCAGGCAGCAGGTTTTGAGTGCCATAAAAGGGCAGCAAAATGGTTAATGATGGACTAATTGCAAACAGGAAGACTGAGACAGGAACGCCTAGCATTTTCTACAGCAGGTGACTAAAAAAATCTTAGAGGGGGTTTGCTCTGGGTCCCCCTAGAGGGGAGGGGGGGCTGTACTTGCTCTTCTGCCTCTGGCAGCAAGAGGTCTCGGGTCAGCTCTGCCCGCCCTGGATCACAGAACCAGCCCTTTGCATTTGCTTCTCATCCACCTGACTGGATGCCTCCCGGGCAGTTTTCCACATGTCCTCGAGTCTGCAATTTCCACATCTTTTCAAAACACAATAGCAGGAATCGAACAGCCCCCCCCCCAACGCCCTCGTTTGTGCGATCTCAGAACAGAGCAGAAATAGATTTGCACACGAGATGTAAAGCATCTCCCACCAAATGCAGACATGTACTCCCCCCCCCGCACCACACACAAATTCCCTCTTTCCCAATAGATGCATGCCCACCCGAGTGCCTTTGCACCCTTGACCTCAACCTGAAACTGCAACCAAGGGGCGACAACACACACACGCGTGCGCGCGCGCGCACACACACACACACACACACGAATGCACGCGCTTCTGTTTTGTGCACACCCAGTGCACGGCATTTGCACCAAATCTCCTCGGCGAGATCTCAACGTGCACAATTCTAAACACACACACACACACACCGCACCCGCACCCCACACCCCCTCTCTCCGACCATGCACACGTCTCGGTGGGCACATGCACGCACAATTTTTTTTTTGCCTGAGATCCATTTTCGGGCGCGCGCTCTCAAGATCTGACATTAAATAAATAAATAAATAAATAAATAAATAAATAAATAAATAAATAAATAAGAGAGGACCTGGACCGTGAAGAGTGTGAAATAATAAAAAAAAAACACAAAGCCTCCTTTCCAGAGTCATTCCAGAACACACCGGCCGGATCGGCTCGCACGGGAGCCACGGCTGGACAAAAAAACCGCGGACCCCCCCCTCCCCTCCGTGCCCACCTCAAGAGCCACACCGCACGGAGACACACACACACACACACACACACACACACAAACACACACAAACACACACACACACACACAAAAGCCCAGCGTGACCCTTCGCAACCCCCGCCACGAACCACTGCCGTCACCTGTTTTCTCCGAAGACATCGCTGCTGGTGGTACTGATGCTGCTGGTGTGTTGGAGGTGCACCTATGTTGGAGGTGAAGCGACCCAGGCGTGGTGGTGGTGATGATGATGATGGCGCGCGAGGGTGGGGAGGGGGGAAAGGAGCGATCTCTGCGTCACACACACACACACACACACTCTCTCTCTCTCTCTCTCACACACACACACACGGCTCCAGCAGCCTCCCTCCTCGCCTCTCTGGTTGCCTCTCTCTCTCTCTCTCCCCCCCCCGCCCCGATCTAGCCACGAGGGGTGTCTTCCCTTCCCGTTCAGAGGCGCTTCCTAATGATGGGGAGAGAGGAACCCAGGAACAGAGGCCCCTGCGGGGGGGGGGGGTGGGGTGGGGTTCAGAGAAAGGCAAGATTCCCAACCCCCCACACAACTAGCTCCTCAAACCACTCCACCCCACCCCCGGGATGCTTTTCAATCGCAAACCATCCGAAGAACCCCATTTTCACAGGGTGGGTAAGGATGGGACATTTTGGAGGTCAGCTGCTTCACACAATTGCCTTACATCTGTCTGAGGCAACCTCATGTGTGTGTGTGTGTGTGTGTTGTGTCCTGTTACAGTCGTGACCGACTCTTCGTGACCCCATGTCCATGGAGTTTTCTTGGCAAGAATGCTGGAGTGGCTTGCCAGTTCCTACTCCAGGCGCCTCCAGCACCTGGTATTCCCTGGTGGTCGCCCATCCAAGTACTATCCAGGCCAACCCTGCTTAGCTTCCGAAATCAGGCGAGATCAGAGGTGCTTAGGGCATCTAGGCAGCTCCTTCTCGGTTTAGTTTCCCATCCCAATTCAGGTGGTGGTGGTGGTGGTGGTGGAGGGGTTGTGTTCAGTTGCGCCTGCAGCCTGCACCTAGTTACCTGATAGCTCAGTGGGTTTTGGGATC
This sequence comes from Phrynocephalus forsythii, assembly GCA_029282475.1. NCBI lineage: Eukaryota > Metazoa > Chordata > Lepidosauria > Squamata > Agamidae > Phrynocephalus > Phrynocephalus forsythii. Next base: position 184,285,962 of record JAPFRF010000011.1, on the reverse strand, counting down.
TGGCTGCAGAGCCAGAAGGTTAAGAGTTCGATTCCCCCACACTGGGCTTCCTCCAAGGAGAAAAGCCACCCATCCTTGGGCAAGCTGCACAATCTCAGGGCAACTCCCCCCCCCCCAGTGAAATTAATGCTAAACCAATTCTATGCATCCCTTATCTAGAAAACCCTGCCAAGGGTTGCTGCCAGTTCCACTTGATTTGACATGCAGGTAGGGAAATGCACAGGGCAGGGCCTTTTCCTGGGAGCAAAAGAGACCCCAGCGTCCCCAGGCAAGGAGCAAACGTGTCCCTAAGCGAATGTCGTATGTACCCTTTGAGGTACACAATGTGTTAAGGGCAAATGTAATGTGTGAATAGAGACACCATCTGTTACAAATCTAGTATGATTCCCAGCAGTGGGGAAGCAGCTCGGGAGCATTGCCAGTTCTTTTCGCACTTTATTTTCTCACTGCAAGCTGCCTAGTTGCCCCTAATCACCTCCGATCTCGCCTGATTTCGGAAGCTAAGCAGGGTTGAGCCTGGATAGTACTTGGATGGGTGACCACCAGGGAATACCAGGTGCTGTAGGTGCCAGGAGGAGGAACTGGCAAACCACTCCAGTGTTCCTGCCAAGAAAACTCCATGGACATGGGGTCACGAAGAGTTGGTCAGGACTGCAACAACGCACACACATGTTCTCACTGCATGTGTATCCAGGAAGAGTTAGAGCAGGAGGAGGTGATGTGTTTCTCTTATACATGTTTATGGCAAGGACGAGGGGAGCTTCAGGCACCCCCTAAAAGCCTCAACTCAGCATAGCTAATGTTAAGGAACAAGGGAAGCTTTAAACCAGGCAGGTCCAAACTTCGTCCCATCTGATGTTTTGGACCGAACCTTGCTGAAAAAAATCAGCATGGCTTCTGTAAGGGTAAATCTTGTCTTACAAACCTTTTAGAAGTTTTTGAAAAGGTCAACAGGCACGTGGATTTGGGTGAACCGGTGGATATAGTCTATCTGGATTTTCAAAAGGCTTTGACACAGTCCTCACCAAAGGCTGCTGAGAAAATTGCATAGTCAGGGGATAAGAGGGCAGGTCCTCTTATGGATTGAGAACTGGTTGAGATCCCGAAACAAAGAGTAGGTGTCAATGGGAAATTTTCACAATGGAGAGAAGTGAAAAGCGGTGTGCCCCAGGGCTTGGTCCTGGGACCGGTGCTTTTCAATCTGTTCATAATGACCTGGAGACAGGGATAAACAGTGAGGTGGCCAAGTTTGCAGATGACACAAAACTTTTCCATGTGGTAAAACCAGAGAAGATTGTGAAGAGCTCCAGAAGGATCTCTCCAAACTGGGGGAGTGGGCTGAGAAATGGCAAATGCGTTTTAATGTAACCAAATGTAAAGTAATGCATATTGGGGCAAAAATCCAAACTTCATCTATCAACTCATGGCTCTGAGTTATCCGTGACGGATCAGGAAAGAGATCTTGGTGTGTTGGTGGACAGCTCCATGAAGGTGTCTCCCCAATGTGTGGCAGCAGTGAAGAAGGCCAATTCCATGCTAGGGATTATCAAAAAGGGGATTGAAAATAAAACAGCCAACATTATAATGCCGTTATACAAAACAATAGTAAGGCCCCACCTGGAGTATTGTGTACAATTCTGGTCACCGCATCTCAAGAAAGACATAGTGGAACTGAAAAGGTGCAGAAGAGAGCGACTAAAATGATTACTGGGCTGGGGCACCTCCTTATGAAGAAAGGCTAAAACAATTGGGCCTCTTTAGTCTGGAAAAAGGCGCTTGAGGGGGATATGATTGAGACATACAAAATAATGCAGGGTATGAGTAAAGTGGATAGAGGGAAGCTCTTCTCCTCTCTCAAAATACCAGAACTAGGGGACATACACTCAAATTGAGTGCTGGGAGAGTAAGAACTGACAAAAGAAAATATTTTTTCACCCAGCGTTGTAAGTCTATGGAACTCCCTGCCACAGGATGTGGTGATGGCATCTGGCCTGGATGCCTTCAAAAGGGATTGGACAGATTCCTAGAGGAAAAGTCCATCACGGGTTACAAACCATGATGGAGATGATAATCTCTAGGATACCCAGGGTGGTATAGTGAATAGAGAGAGGGATGAAGAGTCTGAAGAATAGAGTGTCTATAATAATAATGGTCCAATGCAGAGACAAGGGGCAATGGTCTCAAACTACAGGAAAAGAGATTCCATTTGAAAATCAAGAACTTCATGACGGTTAGAGCTGTTCAGCAGTGGAATCTGCTGCCACGGAGGGTGGTGGAGTCTCCTTCTTTGGAGGTTTATAAGCAAAGGCTGGATGGCCATCTGTCGGAAATACTGTGATGGAGATTTCCTGCATGGCAGGGGGCTGGACTAGATGGCCCTTGAGATCTCTTCCAACTCGTATGATTCTATTACATTGGAGAAACTAAACAGCCATTAAACAGGAGCATGGCCTATCACAGGAGGGGCAACAGCTCAGGACTAGAATCATCAGTATACCTCCACTTGAAGGACAAAGGGCGCTCATTCAAAGATGAAGATGTACACACATTAGACAGAGAAGAGAGGTGGTTTGAGAGAGGGGTCACGGAGGCCATTAAGCATTCCTACTTTCCAAGACTCCCGCTTGCCTTTCTCTTCAGGTACGCTCCTTGGGAACATTAGCTCCGGTCTTAGCCGCTGACTTACAGGCAGGCAGGGGAGAAGCCTCCTTCCCCTTCTCCTGCGCCTGGACAGCCCAACCATCCATCAAGGGTTTTAAACCCTTGGGCTCCTTTCCCTAAAGTCCGTAGCCATCTGGCACAGTCGCTTAAATCTGTCACAGAGCCTCGTGGTGCAGTGGTTAAAATGCTGTAACTGAGCTCACAACTTGGGGTTCACAATCTCACGTAGCAGGCTCAAGGTTCACTCAGCCTTCCATCTTTTCAAGGTCGGTGAAGTGAGAAGCCAGCTTGCTGGGGGCAGGGGCAATGTATAGCTTGGCCAATTACCTGTAAACCCCCTAGAGAGTGCCTTAAGCACTATTGAGTGGTATATAAGCAGCACATTTTTCTTTCTAGCACAACTGTTATGAATTTAATGCATACTTATTCCTAGTATACGTAATACCATTTTTGTATTAGCTTGTCGTATTCGATATTAAGAAATGCATCAAGCCCCTGGACTTTATTCACATAAATGTGTTGCATGTGCTGTTGAAGGAATTAAGGAAAACAAGTGTGCGTTGAGATGGGGAAGGTTCTAGATGAGATAGCAAGGAGAGAAGCCTGAACAAAGAGGGCAGAAATCAGTTACAGCAGACGTCAGCTATACAGTAGGACCTCCATTGATTCATTATCCATTGATTCAGTTATCCACGGTTGGCAGAGGAAAAACTAAATAAATAATTTGGCAGCCGCAAAGCAAGCTACTATCATAAACAGCAGCCATAAAGCAAGCTACTATCACAAAAAAGCAGTTTTGGGGATTTTTGTTTTATCCACGGTTTTCATTATCCACGGGAAGGTCTGCAACCAATCCCCAGTGGATACTGGGGTCGTACTATATTAGACAGATGAGGAATGCAGATAAGGTCAGTAATACGTGACTAGTAGAGTATATAAATGCCAGAGCACATTTGTAAACTCTGAGAATTGTTTTGAGCATCAGCCTTTGTGTGCTCCTTTATTCTTGAGAATCATTGAGGAAAAAAGTAGCCAACTTCTGGGTGTCACTTTGCGAATGGCAGCCCATTTTTAAAGTTAGAATTTGTGTTTGTTTGGGTTGCCCCCTCCTTTTAGAATTGCCTTGCAAAATGTTCATTTGCTTTGCTGCACCATAACACTGATGCACTCTTCCACAGCAATAAATACATCGGCCAACTTGTGCTTAGGACTACTTGCTCTCTGCAACAGGAAAATCCTGAATATAAATGGTTATCACAGCACAGGTTAGGGCAGGAGGTACAGGTAAATAATGAGATCTCCCGCTCCCCCGCCCCCTTGAGAAAACCTACAGCTTGAGGGTGTATCACACTACTCCAATACATACCTCACTCTTTCTAACAAACACCTCAAAAGATTGCATCTGTGAAGATTCTCAGTCATCCAGGTGAGGTTATCTGGGAGTTGAATCATGGAAACTGGACTTCTTTTCTTGAGATCAAAATGTTTTGCTCCTCATCCAAGTAGCTTTGTCAGTCAGAGGAAAAGTTAGTGAGAGGGTTCCAATTTAGAGTTCACCTTGGTTTCCCATGCCCCTGGTCTGAATAGGCTCGTTTGGTGGACAGTGGCCTGAATAGGGTGGTTAAATTCACAATTTTCCTCAGACTGACGAAGCGACTCGGACATTACGCCTCACCAACAGTTTCAAAAGCTTGCAGCTTTGTGCCAACCAACACAGCCAGAAATCTTGGTAGGGAAAAAAGTGCTTTAGTCAGGAAGGCTCCTTCACAACTGAGGCTAAAGAAGTGTTTCTGTATTGTGCAAGTTTTTCCATGCCTGCCCAAGTGTCAATATACCTTTATCACTTTTGTCCTTCAAACGGCATATAATCCCCATCCTACAGACTGACCTAAGGCTGAGAGGAATTAGCCCCAAAACATCGCACGATCCAGCAGGTGCTTGCGTTTCTAGTCTCGCAGTCCAACACTGTCTGCTGTATCACTGTGAAACAGTTTTTACCCAATAGGAGTAATCATGCTAAATTCTGTTAAATATTAAGTTGATTGGTAATATCAGTGTTGAATGTGTAACATGTATACTGTATGGGGTATCATGTATGGTTACTGTTTTTTAAATTGTAGCTTTTATGTATTGGTATGAATGCTGTCAGGTGAGAGTGTAGGACTGTGTGTGTGTGTTTGGTTTTATGTCAGTTTTAATATTCATTTATATTCATTTATTTATATTCATATTCATTTATTGTAGCTTCTTTTTTCTTTTTTCACATTTAATTTTTTTATGTCCATATTTTATAGTGTATATTTGTATACTGGATTTTTATTTTACTTAATCTTTATTATCTATTACCTTCTTCTTTCTCACCTTACACTTTTTTGTGCACTTACCCTTCTTTATTTGTTCTTTGTACCCAGCTTGCTGGGGGGGGGCAATGTGTAGCCTGCACACTGTAATTAAATTTGTAAACCGCCCAGAGACTACTTGAAGTGGTATGGGGTGGTATATAAGCAGAACACTTTGCTTTGCTTTGCTATTGGGAGCTGTGTAACAAGTAAATTTCCCCGATGTGGGATCAATAAAGGCTATCTTATCTTATCTTAAAATGAATACAAGTGATGTTCTACGTGTGAATGTAGGAGTATGCGTATGGAGGTTTGTTCTTAAATATTAGATTTTATGTTTTGGATTTTTACACTGGGGTGTGTGAATGAGCTGACTGGATGGCGCTTTTTAATCTTGTATTTTATACAATAACAATAAATTCTATTATATTCTATTCCATTTCTGCCACATTCTGTTTCATTCACCAGCAACAGGAAAGCCGGGATTTCTTTTCCTGAAAGAATCTTTATTTTATTTTTTTAATTTGACTTAGAAATAAGTTAGATTTGGCTTTGAACAGAGACCCTGTAAAAAAAGAAGAAAAAGAAAATAAAAATTAAAAAAAGAAAAGAAAAGCTGCCTTCCCATTGGTCCCTCTCTCTGAAGGCTACAAAGGACATCATAAGATAAGGAGCGTTGATCAGGAATGGTTGGGAGGTAACCCGGGTAACAAGCTTTGGTACAAAAAGAAAACAGGGTGAAAATTGGAGGAGGGGGGCCTGTAAGAAACTACAGGTTGAGGAGTGTCGGAACGAGGCAGTGAGCAGCACCCTTCTGCAAGCCACGGGTGGCGCCTGAGGTGGGGAGGCAGAGGTATGGGTTCTCGCTCAAGACCCTTCTTCCTCTTCTTCTTGGTTTGTGGCACAGCCAACGTTCCCCAGCAAGGCCCCCACATCATCCAGCGCTTTCTGGAGGCTTCTGGCCAGCTGCTCTGCGTCGGTCTCCTGGCAGCAGTTGAAGGCAGTGACGGCAAAGTTGATGTGAGAAGGCAGAGGGTTGTAGCAGACGGCGTAGCCATCGGGCACCAGGGGCCCGTAACACATCACGCAATCCGTGCGGGCAGCTACCTGTAAAGGGGGGGAGGGAGGAAGGAAATTTGGAATCAACAGGAGTATTCAACAGTCAAGGCACCACCCCTGGCCAGGCCCCGTTCCACTCGCTCCAGATTTTACAGAGCGGGATGTAAGCAGGATCTTCTCAGGTGAGCTTTGCTATTGGGGACAGAAGGTGCCTGAGGAGCCCTGGGACCACTCAAAGAAGAACTACAGTGGTACCTTGCATAAAGGAATTAATTCGGTCCAAATGAAATTATGTTAAGCAAACTTCCCTTTATACAAATTTCCCACAGGAATACATTGAAAAATGGAGTGATCCCATTTTTATGTTGTACGGATTTGGCCCGTAGGTGATTCTGTAAAGCAAATTTCCCCTATCTCCAGAATATTTTATGTTGTACAGATTTTATGTTATACAAGCCGTTTGTTATACAAGGGTCCACTGTAGTCTAATTTTAGGAAGGATTGAAGGCATAAGGAGGAAGTTCAGTCGTGCGATGGAATGATTCTGTGTGGAAACCACGGCCTTCAGACTGCAAGGGAAATACAGTCTTTTAGAAAGGGCTAACTGTTTAATTTCGCGTTACACAATTTCACCTGGTGACTTAAATCCAGATGGTTCTGCATTACACTTCTACCACTGCATTGCACGGTGTAGTATTTTGAATACAGCGGCTTAGCATTCAAAGCTATTTTGTGTTTCATTTTACTTTTATGTACTGTTGACTGGTAAACTGTCCCACACTTGTGTATCGGTACTCATGGGGCGGTGTACGCATTTAATAAAGGAGAAAAATTAAATGGAATGTGCTGGTTTTCATTTGGTTGCTTTTATATGGTGCCTTGACTCATGGATCTTATTCCCCATTTATCCTGTGATTTAAATAAATCCTCACAGTAAGTGCATCTGTGAGTAGCCTCAGATCATCTTTCAGACACTGAGGGTGGTGGTGGGCCGAAGAACCACATTTTACAGGATGGGTAATGATGGGACATTTTGGAGGTCAGCTGGTTCTTACAGTTGCCTTACGTCTGAGGCAACCTCATAGAACACAACAACAGCAATTCTAATGTCAGGTTTAGAGATGGACAGAATCTGTACCGTGTGATTAAGCCTATTCATGGTGACATGAAACTATATATCCTAGACCTCATCTATCACTCAGTAGGCTAGTTTTAAGATATTTAAATTTATTTAAGTGTGTTTTAAGAATAAGGACATATTATAATGTATGATAAATATGTAATAGAAAAAAATCTTTTTTTTTTACTTTTCTTTTTTGGTGTTGAGGTAAGGTGGAAATCTGACTTGCGATATGGTGTTAATTTAGAATCTATTTAAAATAAGAAGACACCAATAGAGGAAACAAGAAAAGAATCCTGACGTACACTAGAATCAGAAAGATGATCTCCTAGTTTTTGAGGAAAATGATGAAGCAAAGGGGAAAATTAAACATGGAATTTGTATTATTTAAGGGTTAAAAAGGCGATGCAAAAATAAAGGGTTGAATGGGCTGTAAAATAAACAAAACTGAAACTCATGACATTGGACAAGCACTGTATTATTATTTTTTTGTAGAAAATAAATAAAAATATATATTTTTAAAAAGAGAGATAGCCTATACCTGTCCAGTTGAGAGTTTCCAGTAGGAGCCAACGGCATAAGAAGTGTCCATAAAAACCTCTGGCACACGCAAACCATCGGCAATAGCTTCAAGCTTCAGTCCCAGCAAATGGCGGTCAATGCCCAACCCGTTCAGAGCCTGCAAAGACATCGGACAATAGGACATCCCAGTAAGCCTACTAGAAAACACAGTTACTTTTTGCAGTTGCTAATGGGCGAAGGCAGGAGAACCACGTCACCATTGCCTAATTTAATTTAATTTAATTTAATTTAATTTAATTTAATGATTCAAAACATTTCTATTGTATCTTTCTCCTTAAAACATCATGAAGTGGCTTTTTAACTGGTTTTGAACACACTTTCCACCAGGTGGATGGAGGTCTACTACTAAATATTTGTGTCTGTGGCATGTGACACCAGCAAAACAGCCCAGAGGTTAACATAATAATTGCCAGATGGACTTCCAGAGCCCCGGTGGCAGAGCAAAAATTACGGTATGTTGCTGGAAATAGCAGATGGCCACTCACGGAATGAGTTCTTTCTGGGATTCTGAGTTGTGCGTGACTTTAAGCACCATGAGATGAAATCAGCCACTTATTGAAACTGAAGGAGGAAGGAATCGTTGATTTGCAACAAAGCAAAAGCAAAATGTGCTGCGTATATACCACCCCATAGCACTTAAAGCACTCTCTGGGCAGTTTACAGTTTAATTATGCAGTCTACACACTGCCCCTCCCAGCAAGCTGGGTGCTCATTTTACCAGCCTTGGGAGGATGGAAGGCTGAGTGAACCTTGAGCTGGCTCCCTGGGATTGAACCCCCTCCCTCCCCAGGTCACAGTTTTAGCTGCAGTACATGAGTTTAACCACTGCGCCACCAGGCTCCAATCCACCATCCACTACTACCATCCACACCATTCTTGGTGCACAAGTAGAACCCTGGAAGAAGGGACCGGCCACCGGGAGCACCAAAGCCGCAATTTGGATTCTAAGATTTCTTGCTTTTGCTACAACTACCATTTGTAGGGTAGTTGAGCCTCCTGGCACAGTGGTTCAACTGTAGTTTTACATCCAAGATGTGGCTAATAGCTAGTGTTCGATTCTGTCTGCCAGCTCAAGATTGATTCAGCCTTCCAGCCTTCTCAGGTTGGTAAAATGAGTACCCTGTGTGTGTGTGTGTGTGTGTGTGTGTGTGAGAGAGAGAGTGTGTGTGAGTGTGTGTGTGTGAGTGAGAAAAAGATGTATGTGTTAGAGAGGTAGGTGTGTGTGTGTGTGTGTGTGTGTGTGTGTGTGTGTGTGAGAGAGAGAGAGAGAGAGTGTGAGAGATGTGTGAGTGTGTGAGAGAGAGGTGTGTGTATGCGTGAGTGAGAGATACTTTGTGTATATATGTGTGTGTATGTGAGAAAAAGATGTATGTGTGAGAGAGGTAGGTGTGTGTGTATGCGTGTGTATGTGAGAGATAGGTGTGAGAGAGGTGTGTGTGAGAGAGAGGTGTGTGTATGCATGAGTGAGTGAGACAGAGATACTTTGTGTATATGTGTGTATGTGAGAGAGATGTATGTGTGAGTGTGTGTGTGTGTGTGTGTGTGTGTGTGTGAGTGTGTGTGTGTGAGAGTGTGAGAGAGAGAGAGAGAGAGAGAGAGAGAGCCTGGATAAGTAAAGAGCAAACTGTCCAAAGAGGGCTTTAAGTGCTACCGGGCGGAATATAAGCAGCAGACCTGGGTGGATTAGAGCGATGGACTAGGCCTCAGAAGACTTGTGTTCAAATCCTCATATGGCCACGGAGACACGTAGGGGAGTGTGTTGGTGTGCCAGAGTCACAGCATTTCAACATCACACGTACCTTGAAAACTCTATTAGGGCCACTGTACGTCAGATAAAATTGTGATGGCACTTCATGACAATCAGTTGCCAAGGCTTCACGGGGTGGGGTGAGGTCACCGCCCAATGAGCTCTACAGTGGGTTCCCCCCATAGAACTGCTCTTCCCAACAAATCCTCCGGCACCCAGGGAGCACCTGAACAGTTTCCTTCTTTCTGAATGGAAAACTGAGACCCACGTGTCGGCATGAAAAATTGTTCCAAAGACTTTGGGGTTCTGTTTGTTTATTTGACTGCATCTCCCAGAATTTTGCCTAGGTAAATTCATTGCTCTTTCTGGGCGCTGAGGTGCAAATATTAGCCTAAATGGCACATCCTGGTTATTCTGGGTTTAGAAGAAAGACCCCCCCTCCCCCTTAACTCCCACTTTGTGACCTGCCAAAATTCCCAAGCCACATTTCAGCAGAATGAGTGCCAGCCCTAACAACCATCGCACGGGGCTTCCTGATCACCACACATCTTGTCTTTGGCCTCGTGATGGAAGGTCCTCCTAGTGATGAGATCCTTTACCTGCTCTGTGAGGGTGCTGTGGACTTCAACTGCTTCCTTCAGCAAAGAAAGCCTTTCAGGGGCCTAATGTGGGAATAAAAAATATATATGAGGAAATGGATCACCGACGGATGAGGGAGATTTACAAAAGCATGGTAGATTTCTGGAAGCTCCAAGTTTACAGGCAACAAGGACACAGTGGGCCTGTTTTGCCTACTATGGACAAAGTAGATAAGGAGAAACTGTTTTCTCTATCGCACAACAATAGAACTAGGGGGCGCTCCATGAAACTTTTGGGTGGTAGATCCGAAACAAATAAGAGAAAGTCCTTTTTCAACCAGAGGATCACTGGTCTGTGAAACTCCCTGCCAGAAGAAGTGGTGACAGCCTTGACAGCTTCAATAAAGGATTGGACAAGTTCATGGAGAACAAGAATATCAATGGCTATCATTATGGATGCCTAAGGACAACCTCTGGGTTGGAGAGATAGGCAGGATATCTCCCAATGCCATTTGCAGGGAATCGTAAGCAGGTGATAGACATCTGCTAAATAGGCCAAATTCTTTCAGGCTTTCCTTCTAGGGATTGGTTTCCAGCCTTGTCTCCTTCCTCTTGAACTTGCCCCAGTTTGTTGGCTGCCTGTTTTAAGCCCTGGGCCCAGAACTGGAAGCAGTACTCAAGGTGAGGTCTGGCCAGCAGGGAAAAACATCTGAGCCAAGACATACAGATGAGAAGAAAAGAGAATTCATGATAAACATCAGCAAGAGCTGTTCAACATGAAAATGGAATGTACTTCCTTTCACTGGAGATTTTTAAACATAGATCGGATGGCTTACTGACTGGGATCCTTGAATTGTGAATTACAGTAATACCTCGGATAACGAATGCCCCTGATAACGAATTTTTCCGATAACGAATCGCAATTTCCAGGTATAGGGGCTGCCTCAGATAACGAATTTTCCCTATGGGCTGCCTCGGATAACGAATCGCAATTCTAGGTATAGGTCTGCCTCGGATAACAAATTTTCCTATGGGCTGCCTCGGATAACGAATTTCCAGCATGCATCGGTAAAAAAGAGTTATCCCAGGCTGCATCACATCTGTACCTTTAACATGCACTTTATAAAGAGTTTTGAGCAAAAAAAAACAGGTGTATGTGTCATTTTCCTAGGCTCTGGAACAGATTAATTGGTTTCCCATTCATTCCTATGGGAAATTGTGTTTCAGATAACGATTTTTTCCGGGCAACAAATTGCCTCGGAGAACGAATTACATTCGTTATTCGAGGTGCCACTGTATTATTGTTATTTTTTGACATTGGCTAGGGGGCTGGAATAGATGGCTTTTGGGATCCCGTCGAACTCAACAATCATTCTTTTACTGTGGGTGATTAGGTATAAATACCGTACCTGGCAGCTGTTGTCAGCCATAGCTTTCACGAAGGCCAGCGCAGCCGAGGTAGCAGAGCGGATGGTCTCTGTCCGGCCGCGGTGGAACCGACGGAGAGAGGCCGACTCGGTGGTGGCTCCCAACTCCCCGTGTGTCCTAAGGATGGCAGAACAGACAGGAAGAACCCAGAGGTGGCTGTTTTAGCTTGTTTTCCATTTCAGGGGAAAAGTAACAGCAAGTTGTGTAGCATCTCCAAGGCTAGCAGGTTTTGTCTGGCATAAACCTTCATTGAGAACAAGGGGTCTCAATGGCTATCCTTATGGATGCCTAAAGACAACCTCTGGGATGGAGAGATAGGCAGGATCTCGCTCAATGCCATTTGAAGGGAATTGTAAGTGGATGAAGACATCTGCTTGGGAATACCCTGAAGCAACTGGTGAGCCATTGTGTGAGACAGAGTGCTGGACTGGATGGGCTGTGGCCTCTTCCGGCAAGGCTGTTCTTACGAGCTGTAGGCCACGTCTTCAGACACATCTGAAGAAGTGGGTGATGGCCCAGGAATGCCAAATAAAACACTTGTTAACCTTCACAATGCCTTAAGATTCTTTGTCAGCTTTCCTGCTACCTGACAGAAGGCAGTACAGTATATACACAAAACCCCTTCACTCATCCAGGTGTATGTATACCTACTGTATTTTTCCCCTCTATAAGATACCCCCATGTATAAGACGACTCCCAATTTTCCAGCCCGAAATAACAGTTTCTCTACTTTGTGGTTCTCTCATTAGCTTACTTCCCTGTATAAGATGACCCTAAATTTTTAGTCTAACAGTTTTAGTAAAATATATAGATATAGATACACTGTACAGTGGACCTTCGTATAACAAACGGTTTGTATAACATAAAATCTGTACAACATATATTCTGGAGATAGGGGAAATTTTGCTTAACAGAATCGCCTATGGGGCAAATCCGTACAACATAAAAATGGTCACGATTAGGGATTACTCCGTTTTCAATGCATTCCTATGGGAAATTTGTACAAAGGAAAATTTGCTTAACAGAATTTCATTTGGAACAAATTCATTCCTTTATACAGGGTACCACTGTATAGTCTTATACATGGAAAATACAGTACATTTGTCAGGTGTGTAATAGTACCAGCAGAACTTCATGTGATGTGATTTAAAAAAATCTTGCAGTAAATAAGTAGTGTCTTAAGAGACTATTTTTGAGATGACTTTATGGGTTCTGCAGCAAAACATGAGTTGAGGGAGGCAATTCCAACCTCTCCTTCTAGCACCTGAGGCTTATGAAACTGGGTAAATATATCCTGTTCACCTCTATTCCTGAAAACTGGGTTCAGGCACCCAGCAGGCCCTCAGCTCACCGATAATAGGCTAGCTGCAGCGCCACCTGCAGGACAGAATCGGGACTGAGCTTGTGGCGTTTCAGAAGGTCTTTGCCGAACTCCAGGTAAGTGAAACAGTTGATGTCCAGGTCGGTGATGAGGCTGAGAGAGAGAGAGAGAGAGAGAGAGAGAGAGAGAGAGAGAGAGAGAGAGAGAGAGAGAGAGAGAGAGAGAGAGAGAGAAGACAGCTCAGCCAATCTTCTTTGGCAACAGTGCAGACCCCTCCTGCTCCACACCCCACACTAAAAGCAAAGTGTTCTGCTTATATACTGCCCCATACCACTTCAGGTAATCTCTGGGCGGTTTACAATTTTAATCACAGTGTGCAGGCTACACATTGCACCCCCCCCTCCACCAGCAAGCTGGGTACTCATTTTACCGACCTCGGAAGGATGGAAGGCTGAGTGAACCTTGAGCCTGCTAGCTGGGATTGAATCCCCAGGTCGTGAGCACAGTTTTAGCTGCAGTGCAAGCATTTAAACCCTGCGCCACACGAGGCTGACAGGGACTGTATTCCTCATCCTTTAAACCAGGGTGGGAAACCGTCGGCACTCCGGATGTTTTGGACCGCAACTCCCAGAATTCCAAGCCTGTGTTGCCAGTGATCAAGGACTGTGGGAGTTGCGGTCCAAAACATCCAGGAGGCTGAAGTTCCCCCACCTCTTGCTAACTGCTTTAATGGCAATCTTCTCTCCTCTCTGAGCAGAACCGGGATTCCCTTACTATAAATTTCCACTCAGGCCTGGAGAGGCAACTTCGTCTCCCCTGTTTTGCAATTAAAAAAACACAACAGCACTGTCTTCTCTTGAGTGCCCTAAAAATGAACTTCAGGCTGAGGTTCAGGATGGGAGTGGTCTCCTCTCACTCACATGTCCAGGTACTGTTTAGCATGTTCAATGTCACGCTTGATTTCCGGAGTGAAGCAGAAGTAGAGTTTTTTGGGTAACGGCAAAGGGATCAGAGGGGCACGGACAGGGACCGGATCCTTGCTGAATGCAGAGCAAATGGGGAGAAAGAAGAAAAAAAATACACCAGAATGTGATCAACAGCAATAGCAGATTAAATCACAAGAAAAGATCCACAACTAATCTCTTTTTTTCTCCTCTCATGCCCCACACAACAAATCATTATTTTGTTCTTTTCTCTGCCTTCCAATATTTAAACATGAGGTCACCCTCCAGAGAGAAACTCCTTTGGACTAGAGATGGGCACTTGTTGCAATTCGGTGGATCGGGGGCCCTGGGGCAACTGGGTTCCGTTTCCCGCCTCCTCCCATGGGCGCCCTATCAGAAGCAGCACTGTGGGCTTCTCTGCCCCGCCTCCTCCTCTGAGTGGGTGCCCACAGGAGGAGGCGGGGCATGGAATCCAGGCACCCGTGACCCACCTGTGGGTCCATAAGGTGAGTCTCAGAAGGACACATGAAAGGGCCTTCTCTGTTTCTGCTCCCAGACTCTGGAACTCCCTCCCACTGGAGGCCAGGACTGCCCCATCTCTGCTGTCTTTCCAGAAGCAGGCAAAGACCTTCCTCTTCAGGCAAGCTTTCCCTTCAGGCAAGCTTTCCCTGAATGAGGGACTACCTACTATGTGACTTTTATATGGATTATCACACATGATTGCGTTGAATGATATCATAAGAACACCTGTATTTTCCTTGTTAGTTTCCATCCTTCATAATGGAATTTTTCTTTTTCCTTTTAACTGTTCGTGTGGTCTTTTTAGTTCCCAGAGTTCCCATTGGGAAATGGGAGCGGTATAGAAATGCAATAAATAAATAAATAAATAAATAAATAAATAAATAAATAAATAAATAAATAAATAAATAAATAAATGATGCCTTTTAATTGTTGAAAGATGCCTCTTCTAGTTCCCTGTTCTTAAACTTGAATATGTCTTAAATGTTCTGGCCTGTATATTATCCCCTATTATTGTAAGACACCTTGGGTCCTTTTTCAAGAGGAAAGGTGGGGTAAAAATATTCAAAAAATAAAAATGCTGTACATAAATCTGCAGAAACCCCACTAAACCACATCAAGTGCCCATCTCGACTTTGGACAATACAGAAGGTGTCAGTAGGCGCGCAAGGGTTCTGGTATTCTGTACAACACAAACAACAAAGCTTATAGGTTGGTGCTCCTTTGGATGACAGCTCCCAGACTCCCCCCCCATGCCAGCTAGAATACGATAGGTGTTGTGTTCCACAACCAGAACATTTCTGATCTTAAAACCTAACAAATATATTTCCTTCTGAGATTCTGTGGGTGTCTGAAGAAGTGGACTCTGTCCACAAAAGCACACACTTACATCAGGGCCTTAGTTTGAGAGGAGCTGCAACTATATTACAATTTTTTTGCTTTTGGCGCTTCTGAAACAAATACAGCGACTGCTCTCTGAAAATGGAAGTGAAATGACTTCATACAAGACCTTCACGTTTTAGTACAGCTGAGTGGTTAAAATAGTCTACACAGAGTCCTGTGCCTCCCTGACAGGTTCTGAACTCAGTGACCCAAAGGGTCACTTTCAACTCTGCAGTTTTAAGATTATTATTTTCTAAACACAAGGCGTGGGTGTGAGCAAGAATTTTTTTTCCAAGAGGAAAAAAAAGTCTGTTTTTCAAACATCAATTTTCATCCTCCCCGAGCCCTTCACATTCCCCTCCACTAGGTGAAACCCAAGTAAGTGTAAATGAGCAAGGAATGGCTGTGCATTGATTTAGAAGGGTAAGTTAATATTCACAAACACATGCCCTCATTTGGGGGGGGGGAAAGGGTAGCCAATTCTCTTTCTGCTGCTCTTTTCCACATGGATGGCTTGTTTCTCAGAAGAGAATTCCTCTCACACATACAATGGAACCTCTTTATGAGCAGGGAATTGGTTACGGAGGCTCCACGGATACTGAAATATGTGGATAATAGCAAACACTAAATGTATAGTATAGGATGGAAGCTCAGAAACAATGTTTAACATGCATAAGCAGAACTGGTCACCAGATACCATTATGGTTAATGGTTTTCAAACTGTGGGTGAGCGAAACCGCGGATACTGAATACTGTCTCCACACACAGCAGCAGTCGTCGAGGAAGGGAGGGGGCAGTTCCCTCTCAACTTGCCTATGATTCTGGTTGGTAGGTGTTTCTTTTGTACTACAACTCCCAGCATCCTGCAGTAGCACGCTGGCGGAGAGATTTCTTTGAGCTACAGTAACCTTTCCAAAGACTGGGATCACCCCAAGGCTTGTGCATGTGTGCCCTGGACCTCTTGGGACTGACTCTCTACAAAAGCGGCGGTCCTCCTGATCCTGTTGGACTACAAATCCCATGTTGCTGCAGCCACTGGCTACACCAACAGAGAATTCTGGGATTTGCAGCCTTCCCTGCAGAAGCCAACACTTCCCATTAGGTTCTAGTCCTGACTCTTCGCAGGGAAACCTTACCAGTAATCCAGAACATGGTCAATGATAGTAGCAATCGGAGGTCCCTCTGCAACCGCTTGTTCGTATAACACGCCACAGGAGCCGTCTTCTCCCACAATGAACTGTGATTCAGAGAAACAAACAGCCAGGGTTGTGAAAAGAAAAGGACAAGCGATGGGGAGAGAGGAGAAAAAAGGATGAAGGAAAGTTATTGTCTTTAAAAATGCAGTAGAACCCCAATATCCACAGATTCAGTATCCACGGATTTACTTATTCATGGTCTGAAAATATTATACCTGGCATTGTATCTGGCACCCTCTAGTGGGCAGTTCTAGTACAGTAGGACCCCAATATCCACTGGGGATTGGTTCCAGGTCTTCCTGTGGATAAGAAAGAACACCTGCCCACCCACCCCAAAACTGCTGTTTCCAGATAGTAGCTTGCTTTATGACTGCTGTTTTGAGACAGTAGCTTGCTTTACAGATGCTGTTTTGAGACAGTAGCTTGCTTTACAGATGCTGTTTGTGACAATAGCTTGCTTTACAGCTGCTGTTTGTGATAATAGCTTGCTTTGTGGCTGCTGAATTATTTAATTTTTTTCCTCTGCCAACCGTGGATAACTGAATCAGTGGATAAGAATCAGTAGATACGGGGGTCCTACTGTAATGTATGTTAAAATATTTTTCTGGGCTTCCCCCCTCATTTACTATACTATATATTTAGCATTAGCTACTATCCATGGATTTCAGTATCCGTGGGGTGGGCTGGAATCACCACCATCCCACACAGATACAGAGGTGCTACTGTAAAAAGACTAACACACTTCCACCTAAAATTCCAGATTTGAGAGGAATTAATCTTAAGTGTCAGGGAAGCCTAGAGATGTAAAATTTCTGACAAGTTTTGCAACCCGTATGTTCTCGGACTGCAGCTCCCAGAAGCCTCCACCACTAGCAGTCCCAGAACAGAGTGTCTTCCTCATCTCCCCCACAAAGTTTCTGGAAAATCCATATTTTCAGAGAGGCCTCAATGCTGGGAGGGAAGGAAACCAGAACAGTTTGTGTAAATGTTCTCTCGGTAATGAATGTTCATTCCCAGCAGGAACAGCACTTTGAAAATGCAAATTAAGTGGGGGTAAACTGAGGAAACCAGGGAAGGAAGAGACTGCAAGTCATCGACCATCCGTATGGCATCTACCAGAGGCAGGGCCTTCTTTGTGGTGGCTCCAACCTCGTGGAACCACCTTTCGGGGCAGCTTCACCTGCCGCCAGCACCACCTCCCGTAGCGTTCCTCCTCACTAACACGGGTTGGTTGCCTTGTTTCCTGCCACTTTTCAGACTTATGGTTCTATTCCCATCTGTTTTTATCAGCCAGCTGCTAAACAAGTTTTAAATAGCTTGAGTTTTATCTGGGTTCGTTTTGTTTGTTCTTATCAACCACCTCGAGTAGTGCTTTGGCAGTAATGGGAGTATAGAAATTTAAGCATAAATAAATGATAAATCAATATGACACCCGTGGCCGTTTGGAACCCCTGCCTCACCAAAACTCCGGTGCAAACAATTTTTTTTTCAAACTAAAGCAAAACCCAACCGTTCTTTCCCCTGCTTCAGTTTTGCTCTAAGGCGGGTCTTTTTTTGTCCACCAGTCAAAACCAGAAGAATTGACCCAGACATTTTAAATTTGGATTTGATGCCAATCTTTCTTTGGGGTGAAAGATGGGATAGAAATATTTTAAATAATAATAAAAAATAATAATTTGGGGCCTGATACATCCCATTGCAGGGGCAAATACTTGGCCCTCAGGCAATGCCAAAACAGCATCTCTCCATTTACAATGTCCTCTTGAATGCCAGTAATCTCTATTTTTTTTCAAAAAATGATTACAATATTTATAATCCATGGATTCATATTTTCTCTCCTCAAGTGTTATTCAACTGTTGTACATTTACTTATATTATTAGAACAGGCACACAATGCTTTATTTAGCATTTTTATTGTTATTTAGGGTTTTCTTCTGATTTATTAAATCTCATTATTCTCTGAAAGCAGGCTGCTGGTTTATGAGTGGATTTAGCAGGAAGAGAAAAGTGAACCAGGGCAATTTTAGATGGGAAGCGAGAGTAACATTTCAATTAGATTATGCGATCCCCCGCACCTTCTTTGAAATGCTAGCATTTCAATGGAAATTTCACCTCAGCAGTCACTGGTTGCTTCCCTAACAGATGTAATTTCTAGAACAGGGACAAAGGTACAGCTTTTATTAGCTTGTATTCCTTCTGAACACAAGCGGAGAACCTTTCATTTGAAAGTTTTCCCACACAGAAGTCTCTGAACAGAGAAAATTCCAACCTAGCCCAGCTTCCGCCTTCTTAACATGCTGGCTTTTCTGTGTTCCGGCAATGAGCTGTTATTATCTCTTTTAAAATGTGTACTATTTTAAGTGCGCTATTTTTCATGAAACCAATTTCACAGGTCCTTGCATTTTCAGCCCACTTATACCAGGGCCAGGTTGACACCAAGGGTCTGAAAACGATGCCCACCCTATTGGATCTTTATGGGACAGGCCTGCCCTTTGCCCCTCACATCACCCCAAATCAGTTTAAAATATCTGTCCGGAGTGTGTGTGTGTGTGTGTGTGTGTGTGTATATTTTGGCTTGAAACAAGTGTGGGTGGAAAATGGCCAAGTGTGCCCTCTAAGGCTCGTGGGAACAGCGTTTTTCAAGTCCATTTTTCTTTCAGTTGGGGACTAGGGATCCAAGAGTACAGGGAAGGGCCTTAGGAGGTTACATAAAGCTACAATATCCCAGTTAATATAAAGGAAAAACAGAGGGAAATTAATGTCAAGGCAGGGGTGGCCTCAGCCCTTCCAACGTGTTCGGACTACAACTCCCACAATACTTCAGTGGTCTTCTATGACACATCTAAGGGGAGCTGAAAGTCCAAACCTCTTGTATAAGCAAAGGTTCCTGCTCCGATCAATGTGAAAGAGAGAGAGAGAGAGAGTGTGTGTCATTCGAATACAGGCATGTCCAAAATTCGGCCCTCTAGATGTTTTGGACCACAACTCCCACAGTCCTTTGCCAATGGCAATGTAAGCTTAGAATTCTGGGAGTTGTGGTCCAAAACATCAGGAGGGCCAAAGTTTGGACATGCCTGAAGTTAAGACTACAATTCCCATAATATTTCAGTGGCCTTCTGTTCTAGAGCTAAGGGGAAGCTAAAAGCCCCGGTTTGCAAACAAAGGTTCCGGCTCTGATCCTGAGCTTTTCCTCACCTGCAAGGTTTTGTCAAACCAGCGGTTGCCGCTGTTGGAGTGGCTGCCGCCACCGTGCAGCATTTGTGCCGCCAGACGGCTGGCTGCCCGAGCATCGGACACCTTCAGGACGGGCGCATCCAGGCAAACGGTGAAGAGGCTCCGCTGAATAGCACGGGCTGATTCCCGGTTCAGTTTGTCTAGCGATACAAATTGGGTGGGGTGTGGGGTGGGGGGGTGGACACACAAAACGTTACCTCAAGGAACCCAATCAGGTGGTGGGGGGGAGAGAGATGTTTAATCGGTAGCTACGAACTGAATTTTAATCGGTTGTTTAACATGGTGGAAAAACCCCAAGTCATGTAAAATGTGTCTTCAAGTTTCTCAAAGACAAAACATGAACTAGGTGGGGTTAAGTGACGCATGACGCAATCTGTAATTCTGACCAGTCCTGTAAAATATTAAACAGTCCATTTGGAAATGGCGTTCATCTGCTACATATCCAATCACTTGGCTATATGCTATGCTGTATCATGTGATGCTGGTATGCTGTTGGAAGATATCTTGAATTGTTCTCTGATTCTCTGTACGTATCGTAATAGACTCTACTGAGTAATGCCTCCATGTTTCAAGTCGTATCTTCTAAGTCCCTCAGTATCACCAACAACTTGGCGCTAATTTATTATTATTTATTTATCTTCTATACCGCCCATCTGATGTCAAAGTCACACTGGGCAGTTTGTGACAAACAACATGAGGAGTAGGAGTAGAAGCAATATGAAACATAATAGCAAATCATCATAATACAAAACATAACATAATAATCAAAATACAGATTGCTGCTGTGAGTTTTTTGGGAAGTTTGGCTATGTTCTGGAGGTTTTTCTTCCTGAAGTTTCACCAGTCTCTGCGGCCGTCATCTTCAGAGGGCAAGAAGCTAAGGGAACTGGGAGTTCTCTCTCTGCTCTGGGGTATAGAATTAGTGGGACTGTGGTGTTTTGAAGTTGTGGGCAAGGGGAAACTTGTCAAATTCAGGAGAATAGGTGTTAGTCATTGTATTGTGATGTGGAGGGATTAAGAAGTTTCACTGAAATCAGGGAGAGTGGTGATCCTTCTCTGTGGCTGATGGTTGTTAGTAGCTGATCTAGTGTGTGAACTGATCACTGGTGCTTGTGGCTGGGTGGGAAGCCAGACCACTTACTTACACACTATGGTGTCTAAGCAAGCATGGTCCATTGGCAGAGGCCTTCCTGGTGGTGGTGTGAAGTGTTCCTGATTTGTCTGGGGAATCAGTGAAAGGGCAGTATGATTAGTGGTAAACCCATACTTAATGGTGCTGGGAAGGGTTGCATAGGTGGAACTTTCACACACCCTGGCCATTGTACAACCTAGCAAGCATATTCAGGCCATTGGTCTACTTTACGAGCCCAATCAGACCAAGGTGGCGTGAAACCAAGGCAAACTATAAATTGAAGGCCTTGCATCAACTTTCCTCACACTGACGAAGCAACTTGAATGAGTAGCGAAACATTTCGACCTCAAAAGAAAAGAAGTCCAGTGGCCATGACTCAACTTAGAATCATAGAACCATAGAGTTGGAAGAGACCTCAAGGGCCATCCAGTCCAACCCCCTGCCATGCAGGAACCCCATCACAATATTTTCGACAGATGGCCATCCAGCCTCTGCTTAAAAACCTCCAAAGAAGGAGACTCCACCACCCTTTGTGGCAGCATATTCCACTGCCGAACAGCTCTAACTGTCATGAAGTTCTTCCTAATGTTCAAATGGAATCTCTTCTCCTGTAGTTTGAAACCATTGCCCTGAGGCCTAGTCTTTGAAGCCATGGAAAACAAACCTGTTCCCTCTTCAATATGACATCCTTTCGAATATTTAAACATAGCTATCATATCCCCTCTCAGCCTTCTTTTAGAGAGGCTAAACATTCCCAGTTCCCTAAGCCATTCCTCATAAGACATTTCCTCCAGACCCTCAACCATCCTGGTCGCCCTCCTCTGCACCCGCTTGAGGTTGTCAACATCCTTTTTAAAACTGAGGCGCACAAAACTGGACACAGTATTCCAGGTGGGGTCTGACCAGAGCAGAATAGAGTGGTAGTATCACTTCCTTTGATCTAGACACTATGGTTCTGTTGATGCAACCAAGAATTGCATTGGCTTTCCTGGCTGCTGCATCTGACTGCTGACTTCCGAATACCTAATCATGGATAAAAAAATCCCGATGATAATATACTATAGGGATCATCATCATCATCATCATCATCATCATCATCATCATCATCATCATCATCATCATCATCATCATCATCATCATAGAACTGGATCAAGTCCAGCCCCTGTTAAAGAAGCACAGTAGGGAATTGAACTCAGATACCTAAAGCACTGAGCTATCCAGCAGTTCTAATCACTGAATCAATGGGACTTACACCAGTACAGTATGAATGCCGTATCCGCGGGGGATCACTTCCAGGATCCCCCGCGGATAGTGAAACCCACTGATAAGAGCAAACACTCTTATCCAAGGATAATGGTGGCGGAAGGGGTGGTGGGGTGCCGGGGCGAAAGCTTTTGCCCCTGACACCCCACAAATGACAAGGAGGGAATAAACTCCCCCAACTCCTTGCTGCTCGGCTGCGGCAAGGAGAAAAAGAAAAGAAAAGAACTTTATTCCTTCCTCGCTGCCGCAGCGGTGGCAGAGAGGGGAGAACATTAAAAATAAAACTCACTGCCCCAATGCCCACCGCCCTCCTCCTTGCTGCTGCTGCCACTCCTGACCAGTCAGGCACTCTCCGGAGGGGTGGGGACTCACCCGCCTGGCCAACTGGCCTTTGAACTTTTGGGCCAGATCCTAGGTGGCAGATCGAAGTTTTGAACTTCCCGCTCAAACTTCTGATCCATCGCCCAGGACCTGAGCAGGAAACTCAAGAGTCCCCGCCTCATCCCTCTGGAGAGTACCTGACTAGCCCGTGACAGTGGTGGTGAGGAGGAAGTCAACGGACATCAGCGGTGGTAAGTTTTATTTTTAATCCCCCCCTCCTTGCCCCCCCCGGCTGATCACCAATCGTGGATAACTGAACCTGCGGTTAGTGAATCAGCGGATAAGGGGGTCGCACTGTATTATCTTAAGAACTTTTGTCCAATCTCTGGGTCTACTCTAGTATGAGCAAGACATTGGACTTAGCCCCGTGTATCATGAAGACCTCTCAGAAAGCTGCATGGGAAACCCACCACCTCAGCAACGATTAATTTTCTCGTTAATCCGGCCTCTTTCTTGCAAATGGAGAAACCAACCTCTCATGAGAGTGGTGTAGGCCTGTCCCCAGGTGTGGCGGTGGTCACTGGTCAGCACCCCCAGGGGCTCCTTGTCCGTCTTCCAAGACTGGGCCCGGATTCGCTGGAGTTGCCAGTGCAACTGGTCCACAGTAAGAGGGGTGCCGTCGCTGTTGTACACTTCGAGCTGGAAGAACTGGTGGAAGGAAGACGGGAGTCACAGAAACAAGGCACATCCATTCACAATGGGGGATGCCTCTCATCTGGACGTCTATCCCATGACAGTTTCAGACTCCAAAGCCCCTCACATTCATCAAGAATCAGATACGTTCACGCACAAGGCTTAGTAAATTTCCTGTCTTCGGCCTAAAACTCCCAGAACCCTCCAGAGACTTTTCCAAGTTCTGCCCATGATACAAAACACTACAGTAGGATCTCTGTATCTGCAGGGGATCGGTTCTGGGCTGCTCCACGGATACTGAAATACGCAGATAAGAGTGACTGCTCTTATCCACATGGTGATGGTGGCTAGAGGGGTGGTGAGGTGCTACGGGTGAGAGCTTTTGCCCCCAACACCCCCCTCCCAACCACTGGGCAGCACAAAGGGCTGAGCGACACACGGCACAGAAGTGCAGGGGACTGGGCAGTGCAAAGGCGAACTTCCATGCCACCTGGTCCGCCGTGCTGCCCAGGACATGTGGGCAGCTTTCACCCCCCGACACCCCACCACCCCCAGGTTGCCAACTGCGGATAACTGAATCAGCGGGTAGCGAATCAGCAGATATGGGGGTGGTACTGTAGTTCCTAATCTTGGGTGACCGAGGTGTTCTTGCATCTCCTGCATTTCCCATCAGCTTTCCCGGGCTGGCTGGGGTTTCTGGGAGCTGCAGTCCTAGAACAGCTGGATACCCGGAGCATCCAGACAGGTGGAGCCAGGTCACTTAGTTATATATAAGGATAATAAGCTCATGATGATCTACACATTGCTAAAATTTCTGGAGCAGAGTGTGGGCAAAATGTGGCCCTCCACATGTTACTGAACTGGAATTCCCACCATGTCTCACCATGGGCTCCCCTGGCTTAAGGTTCACGGGAGATGCAAGTCTGAAATGGCCTTGTACTAGAACAGGCTTAAATACCTACCAAAAATCAATCAATCAATCAATCAATCAATCAATCAATCAATCAATCAATCAATCAATCAATCAATCAATCAATCAAAATAAATAAATAAATAAATAAATACCTGGAAGTTGCGTGCTACGGTGATGTAGGTGGGAGGTCTGCGCCCTGGGGGAGGGAGAAAGATGGAATCGTGCTTTGGCCCCGGGAGTCGGCAGGAGCCAAAGATGCGAGCGTATTGGTCCATGCAGAGAGGGTATCCCCGGGAATATTCCACCAACAGAGTCTGGCTGGCAGGGAGGGAAAGCAGAGAAGCGAGTCAACGTGCTTTCACCATTTCATTTCTGCTTGCTGCTGTTACGATCATGAGCCTAAATAGGGCTTTCGAGGCGAGGGACAACAGGTTGAAGTAAGGCATGCTTTTATCAATTCCTCATCCCTGGAGAGCTTCTCTGTGGCTTTGGCCAAGATTCGAACCAAGGCCTGTGGAATCTCGGTCCATCGCTTTATCTGCCACGTCTCACCAGCTCTCCCCTGCTTTGTTATTTTATTTATTTATTTATTTATTTATTTATTTATTTACTTTAATACTTATATACCACCCGTCTTCCAGAGTAACTGTTATGTACTGTCATGTTACACTCTTCCTTGTTGTCTTGGTTGGTAATAGGGATAATCCGAGAGCAGCAACTCCACAAATGGTGTCGAATTTTGGAGGTGGTTACTGTCCTGGTTACTGTCCAACTGGAACTACAAATTTAACTAACTACTTTTAAGAGTAACTTCCCAAGCCTTGGATTGACCATGACCCAGTCTTAGCTGAACCATCTGAATCAAGATTTTTTTCAACCAGCAGGCTGTGTCTTACATGCATATACAGTGGACCTCGTATAACAAACGGTTTGTATAATATAAAATCTGTACAACATAAAAAATTCTAGAGAAATTTGCTTAACAGAATTGTCTATGGGGCGAATCTGTACAACAGAAAAATGGTCGCGATTAGGGATCACTCCGCTTTCAATGCATTCCTATGGGAAATTTCTATAAAGGAAAATTTGCCAAACAGAATTTCATTTGGAACAAATTACTTCCTTTATACAAGGTACCACTGTATCTGCGCCTCCCAGTTTCCCCAATTCAGAATACTCACTGGTCGATCTTCGCCTTGAAATCCAGCACACCAGCAATGAGTTTTGCTGCAAACCTAGGTGGGGAAGAAAAGAGACATTTCTGGTTAAGAGCTCCAGGCAGGATTCCAGAACTTTGATACCCATGCAATTTATCTATGCCCAGGTCCACATTCTACAGCAGATCTCTCAAAACCAAGTGTGAAAGTTTCTGCCTTTTGGACTACTGGCATTCCTGGGCAACAGGGCCACTAGCCACTCCATTATCAGACCATGTTTTATTAGAGCCCCTTGGTTGCTCACAAGAACCAACTCTGCCCATGCTCAGAAAACCTCACTAGACATGGGTATGAACTTGTTCGTCCTAGTTTCCCAAGGTAGCAGCGCAGGTGGTAAGGCTCCCCTCCCTCACCTTGCCAGCCTATCTAGCCAATCGTGAGGCCCAGTTTGCATGTTTTCCCCTCCACCTCCTGAACTAATCTCCCAGTAATGAGCAAGAGCACAGAGTTCTCTGCCACTGAGTGGGAGATCAGCCAAGAGGGGAGGGCAGACAAGTCCTAGCTGTAGCCGAGAGTGGAAGATCAGTTGAAGAGCTGTCACAAGCTAGCAAAATGGGCTGTTCTGAGACAAAAGAAACAGGGGAGGGGAGCAGTAGCACCTGGGAAGTTGCCATTGCGAACTGGAACGAACTAGTTCACGCCCATCTCTAGTACTCACATATTTAGAAACGAAGCTATCTGTCAAGGGGAGAAAAAGCACTCCACATATGCTCATCAATCTTCTTTTTAAGAGAGACTCACAGCATCTTAACAACTACTACTTTAATTAGAACTGAGTTTTAACACAGCCAGGAGCATCTGATCCCATGCCTGCCTATTCTCCCTCTGAATGGAAGTCTTACAACAAACTGAAGACTGATCACCTTTTTATTTCTACATATCACGGAGGAATGTTGCAGACAGCAACAGGAAGACGGCAATCAAAACCCTGTATTTCATGTTTTAAAAGCTTTGAGGGTATAGTACAATGCTTACTAACCAAAAACAAACAAACAAACAAACAAACACCCAGATACAGAAAGAGCTGCCTCTAGGTGGCATGTTTGAACCATTACACATGAAGTAATACCTTAGACTGAACTATGTGGCAAAACCTGTATTTGTAAATATGCTTCTTGGACAGCCCCACTTCTGTGCTGGGGGTATAGCTCAGCGGTAGAGCATTTGACTGCAGATCAAGAGGTCCCTGGTTCAAGTCCGGGTGCCCCCTCTTTTTAAAGAAATGTTGTTGGACCTTTTAGCTCTACTGCCCCACAAGGCTCATAGAGGTCAACAGAGAAGTACTTCCTGAATGACAATGCAAAAAAAAAACAACAACTAAGAAAATTGGTAGGCTCTATGACGAATTCTTATCTAGAGCTGTGGATGACAAAATGCTTTTTCAGAGACAGGAGGTACATTATCTCAAAGGCCTCAGCCCAAACCAGCAATAGTCCACCTTTGATTCCCAGATGTTGCCGGTGGGTAAAATAAATCATCTCTGACTGTGCTAGCTATAATTAATAGGAATGGGCAACCCCACTTTTACTA
The DNA here is from genome assembly GCA_029282475.1 of Phrynocephalus forsythii. Classification (NCBI taxonomy): domain Eukaryota; kingdom Metazoa; phylum Chordata; class Lepidosauria; order Squamata; family Agamidae; genus Phrynocephalus; species Phrynocephalus forsythii. Next base: position 184,259,283 of record JAPFRF010000011.1, on the reverse strand, counting down.
TCTACAATCTCTGCTTTTTAAAAAAACTAGTGCCCAACATTTTAAAAGAGACTACATTGATTATAGTTGTGAATTTATCCATAAAGTAATAATAACCATGAAGATATTCTCTTTTTTAAAAATCCGGGCAACAGATTAGCTACTCTTAGTTGGCCAGCTAAATTCTGAAAGATATTGAATGTGTGTGTGTGTGTGTGTTCTGTTTTGTTTAACTCTAATTGCTATTCAAGAAACCTTTTGTTGTTTTAACTTTTACCTGGAGCGTGGCAGTCACCTTTTTGGTATCGCTAAACAAGCAGCATCAAAATCTTTCAGTTTCAAGTTCTGAAAATTCTGAGGAAAGATAGCTCAAGATAAGCAGCTGGGTCATGGCTGATTTCAGTTGAGGTATCTTACTGGCTTAGGTATCTGGCTGCGGATCTTGAGGTTGGGAGTTCAATACCCCACTGGACCTCTTTAACAGAGGCTAAGACTTTATGATCCATAGGGGCCCCTCCAGCTCTACAGTTCTAACATTATTATCATTATGATTCAAAAAATACCAGGCACAGTCAATCCAAATTATAAAAACAATGTCTGGTAGTATATAACAGATACAACCTACGAGCATAATTCCTTCCGGAAACATGCTTGTAAAGCAAAACACTCTTATATCAAAACAAATTTCCCCATAAGAAATAATGGAAACTCAGATGATTCGTTCTGGGGTCCCACAGACCTCATGATATACACACAAAATGCCAAAACTCACAAAAGAAGTTGGCTAGAAGTCCACATCCACACCATGGTTTAGGTACCTGGCTGCGGAATCTGCGCTGCTTGTGACTAAAAAGAACTGGATTTTACTCTGGGTTTTTACTGTGACCATAATAAAGTGCAATTTGTAGCCCTCTAACACTTGTCTAGCTGCCCTTTGAAAAAATAAGAAAGGATGTTGAAAACAAATTAAATAAAAAAAAATAGAAATAGAAATAAAAACCCGCATTCTCCTTTGAAAATGTTCCTGGGCTGGTACAAGGAAAAAATTGCCTTCCTCTCGCCTCCCCCAGATTTTGAGGCTTGCCTGAGACAGAACATTCCAGTCTATCACCTACAATCCGGCAGGAGGAGAACGAGCGAGCCACCATTGAATCACCTGTGATCATGTGACCTGCTCTAGTGCTTATACTGCAAGACACTGCTTGTTGATCAAGGCAAAACTGAGAAGAAATGGATTGTGTGTCTTGCAAAAATGCTCTTAAAAATGACTCTTAAACCAAGGCATTTCTGCATTGGTTAAATACTGGTGCAGTGTGTATGCTCTTCCTCATATTGCTGTTTTTGTAGCTCTGACGGTGTCATGTCTAAGACCTGCTACTGCTTATAATACTGTATGATGATGATGATTTTCTAATTTAGTTATTTGCCCTATTCTGGGCAGCTACAAAGAGAGTAACATAAACGTTCAGACAAAATTAAAACAAAAAAGCCAGCCTAGAACCTTTTATCTAACAGGCATCATTGAATTGCAAGATGTCAAAGCTGGAACAACCTGGCATTCAGGCTGAATCTGAGTTCCTGTAACTTGAGCCTGTTATTATGTGTCCTGTCCTTCAAGCATGTGAAAAATGCTATCATACGCCCCTTAGTCTTCTTTTCTCAAAACCATTTTCCTGCTTCCAAAAATATATACAGTATATAAAGCACAGTGGACCCTCGTATTTTATTTGTTGCCTTGTTCTAATTGTAAACCGCCCAGAGTTCCGCTCGGAAGATGGGCGGTCTAGAAATATAATAAATTAATAAATAAATAAATAAATAAATAAATAAATAAATAAATGGTTTGTATAACACAAAATCTGTACAACATAAAAATTCCAGAGATAGGGGAAATTTGCTTAACAGAATCGTCCATGAGGCGAATCGGTACAACATAAAAATAGTCGCGATTAGGGATAACTCTGTTTTCAATCCATTCCTATGGGAAATTTGTATAAAGGAAAATTTGATTAACATAATTTCAATTGGAACAAATTAATTCCTTTATACAAGGTACCACTGCAATACCAAAGAGAGGCAAACAGACCGGATAGCACAATGGCCGCTTTGTGTGAGGACTCTGCTTTTTCAAAGGCCCTCTCTCTCTTCTTGAAGTCTCCCAGGCGTCAGTATCTGAAGCGATCATTTGAGTGAAATTAGTCTGGTTAGGAGATGTTGACTTGTACGTTCAAACCATGTGCCATCCACTGAGCCTTCCGGTGGAACATGAAGTGCGGCCTACCGCACCACAATGACCCGAGCTGAGTAAAAATGTAGGACGCTTAATGGATCAGATGGAGCCACCATGGAGCAAATTCTGTTTGGATTAGGACTTTTGGCTTTGGAAGGAGAACAGACCAAAACCCTGGTTTTGGCCATCGTGCTGAAGCCAGAGGCTTACCATCAAGGCTCCGGCAATGGAACCCACTCCCTCAAGAGGTGGCTGGAGGCATTCAAGAGAGAATCATATTCCATGATCTGTATTCTTGCCTGGAGCAGGGGGTTGGACTTGTAGGCCCCTTCCAACTTCACTGTTCTATAATTCTATGAGTCTGTACTCCACATCCCTTCATGCATGAGCCAGATGCTTTCACAGAGTCGTGTTATCCGATGCCACCAAATTCCCTCTCATCGGGTGTTCTAAAGTGGAGTGGAAGACCACCTTCCCAACCTTCCTTCTCCCATCAAGTCCCATCTGGGATGGTGGAAAGGAGTTGCAGGGGTCCCAGTAATTGAACGGATGATTGCGTTACTCACCCTAACCCCCTTCCCCAGTCTAAGAGGCACGAGGAGCCATTTTTCCTTTCCTGCTCAAGCAATACCCACTTTCCCCCGGCTAAGATTCTTCTCCCCTGGCCTGCTTGCCTTTCCTAATATTCAGCACAGATTGGGCTTCTTGTATCATGTGCACATTATTACATGTTCTGTAATCAGGGATGATCTAGAACACATCCTGCCCTTCTTCTGGATGACTATCTTTGTCTGCTGGGCCCCCGCGTTTCATTTCGGAAGCTGACCACTTCCACAACGAAAAGCCCACCTCCAGTTTTGGAGTTTGATATTAAAGAGTGAACAACGCACTGCCTGGATGACACTGTTAATGTTTTCATTGCTCCAATTGAAATTATTCTATTCTATTATGCGATTCTGTTTCTCCTCAGTCCTCAGTTTGTTGGCCTTTTCCGTAAAGTGTGGTGTGCAGAACTGGACACAGCATTCTAGAAGAGGCCTAACGAGTGTCGAAAGGGGATAAGAGTTGCCCCTCCGATGACGTTGTACTGAAGCTCCCATCTGTCTGAGTCAGCATGGTTGTGCAGTCCATCAACATGGGGAAAGGCTGCAGTCTTCTTCTACAGCAGTTGTTCCCAGAATTGGGTAAACCAGATAGACTTGGACTATAACTCCCAGAAGCCGTCACCACTAGCTGTGCTAGTCAGGATTTCTGGGAGCAGTAGTCCAAGAACATCCGGGGACACAACATTGGGAAGTTCTGTTCTAGAGCATCCACCGAGCTCACCCAGAGCATCCACTATAGCTTGCAGAATCTAGCCATTTCCCCCATACAAAATGGGACTTGATTTGAGAACCCAGCCAAATGTTTCTGTCACAACACACTACAAAGGATAACCATGCTGGATTAAAAAAAAGTAATAGTATCTTCCATGGGCCTTTCTCTGCTATTCACCGGGTTGAGAATCTCTCAGACTTCATCTTTTTCAAAATGTTCGAAATGTTTTATGGAAGTGTATTTTTATGTTTAGACTGAACTGTTTAATTGTGTTTCATTATTTTTATTTTCTGTTAAGCTGTGTTTCAGTTAGGTTGTTTATGTATGTGGTAAAGCACCCAGAGTGGTATAAAAATGAAATAAAATACAATAAATAAATCTTGGGTTCACGATGGAAGACACGTCTCTGAAGTTTCTCCCTCAGCAAGCTCCAGGACTTTATCTCATTTAGAACTGCAGAGGAGGGTTTAGGACCATCATTTTGCAAGGCACAGGGGTTAAACTGCTGTATTGCAGCTAGGACTATGCTCACAACCTGGCGTGCTATCCCAGATAGCCAACTCAAGGTTCACTCAGCCTTCCATCCTTCTGAGATTGGGAAAATGAGTACCCAGCTTGCTGGGGATTGGGACAGGGGCAATGTATGCCCTGCATAATTGAATGGTAAACCACCCTGAGAGTGCTTTAAGTGCTATAGGTTAGTAATATAAGCAGCATGCTTTTATACCTCGGGGTACTGAAATAACCTCCTGAAGCTCAGTACAGTATAACATGAGATAAAAAAATTCTCGTCTCATACTGGCACCCCTCACTTAACAACCGAGTTCTGTTCCTAAGACTGGATCATTTTAAGTGAATTGGTTGTGAAATTAATCATGATTTTAACAGATCGGCCCGCCAATAACATTTACGCTATTTTATGTCAGTTTAATTGTAATTGTATTATATTTACTGTATTTTTATGTTTATTTTATTGTATGAATGATTTGTGTCCATTTTGCACTGTATTGTATTCATTAATTGTTGCTAACCGCCCAGAGTGGCCTCGCTGCCAGATGGGCAGTAAAAAATAAATAAATAACATTAAATGAGGATCTTAGAGTGGATGTCTTGTGGCATACTGAGGCCAGAGTCGGCTCTCTGGGAGGCCATGGGAGAAACAGAACAAAAATCATGGAGGGGAAATAGAGATGGAGGTGGCTGACGCTCTGCCCCACCCATGGCCGTTCTTCTCCCTGGTGGTGGCATTGTGACCTCTGAGGTAGCACCTGTCCTTTGGAAGCACCAGAACAGGAGGAGGGTGGTGGTGGTGGTGGTGGCGGGACACCCCAGTCTTATTTATTTTATTTATTTATTAGATTTTTATACCGCCCATCTGGCAGCAAGGTCACTCTGGTCGGTTTACAACAATTAATACATTCAAACAATTTATACAATAAAAATCATAAATAGTAACACAATAAAAATTATTAAAGTGACATAAAACAATAAAACAATATTTAACGGGTGAACACTGAGTTGGAATTATATTTGGGGGAATGCCTGCTTAAATAACCAAGTTTTTAATATTTTTTTAAAGGCAGCCAAAGAGGGGGCCAGGCAGGTGTCTGGTGGGGGTTATTCCACAGGCGAGGGGCAACAGCAGAAAAGGCCCTATTTCTTTTTTTTCCTTTCGGGCCTCTCGTGGTGTTAGTTGCCTCAGACGTCTACCCTGGGAGGATTGGGTATTATGGGCGGTTTTCAGTCCTGCTTCCTCCCCTCTAAGTTCCTGACAAAGTAGGTGCAGGCAAGTAGAAGTGAGGTGGATGCTTTAGCCCGGGCCCTGTGGTCTGGAAAAGCAGTTTTTTTGTGAGGCAGCCGTCAGTCTTTGGTCATAAGTAAGAGTGGTCATTAACCAGGTCAGGTCGGTTGTTAAGTGAGGAATGGCTGTGTTCAGAGACCATGAATTCTGATGGGGCAGAATTTTATGGATCTCACACACCAAGCTTCTTAGCTCAAAAGCAGGCGAAGTTCCAGGCGAACAAGCTGGAACAAGTTAATTAACAAATGCGTCCAGTGTCTTTCTTGTTAGACCTGAACGTTAATAGTATTTCTTCTCAGACTAGTAATTATCCCATATTAATTGGAGCAACTCTCCCATGAGGAAAGACAATGACATTTCAAACACTTTTGCTTAGGAAGAAAAAACCAATTAAGTGAGAACGGGGCAGAGACATACTGTATACAGTTAAGCAATGTGCTGATAAAGCAGACAAGGGTACGTCCCTACTTTCCCTCATAACTGGGCCTGAGATTATCTTCTAAACTGATTGGGGTGTGTGGGGATGGGGTGAGAGATTTGTGGCAGACAATAGCTCAGAGTTCTTCAGAGAGAGCACAATGGAAACGCCACATTCACTGCCACAAGGAGTGATGATGGCCACTTAGTGGTTTGGGTGTCAGAGGTCGGGAGTTTCGATTCCCCACTGTACTGGACTGTATATTATCCCTCATTACTGTAAGAAACCTTGGGTCCTTTTCCAAGGAGAAAGACAGGGTAAAAACACTCTAAAACAAATAAAATAAATAAAAGAGCCAGCCTGTGTGGTCTTGGGCAAACTGCACAGTCCCAGGTCGCCCCCCCCTTCCCAAAAAGAAAGGAACAGTATACCACTTATGTGTATTCTCTGCTTGTAAAACCCTGCAAAGGGTTTTCTTGAGTTAGAATTGTCTTGCTGATACATCATCATCATCATCATCATCATCATCATCATCATCATCATCATCATCATCATCATCATCAGAGACTTTCAGTAGCTATTCAACCTAATGGTCCTATAATAACCACAACCAGTGACAGGATCCACCTCCCAACAACATTTGCTGGGGGAGGAGTGGAATCTGGAAAGATGCTGGTGCCCACACATCCTACTTGTCAACAAGACAACACCGCCATGGAAACTCTGGAACAAGACAGGCCTCGGGTCCGTTTTGACTTTTATTCTGTCGTTAGCCAGAGCTCTTTGGTGCTTGAAAGGACTTAAACTGCAATGTGCTACATTATTCTTCTGTTCCCTCAACAACAAAGAAGTGACAACCACCTGGATTTGAACCTGGGACCTCCTGCTGTACAGATTCTGAGCCCCTCAACTACAGTCCACCCAGCAGCCAGATAAATTACCAGGTAGCCTGGTTAATCTTGTTTATGATCATCTCCCCTACCCGATGTGGAGTTTGACCCATCACAACCTGCTAAACATTTGCATTAGAAGGTACAGAAGGACCCCCATATCTGCCTGGGATTGGTTCCAGGCCTTCCTGCAGATATCGAAAACCGTGGATAAAAGAGAATGCCAAACCCCCCACTCCTGTTTTACCACAGTAGCTTGCTTTGCGGCAGCTGAATTATTATCTAGTGTTTTCCTCTGCCAACTGTGGATACCTGAATCAGCGGTTAATGAATCAGTGGATACGGGAGTCGTACTGTACCTCTAGATGCAAGAAGGCCACCACGAACTTTGGCGGGCAGGGAAGGCTTTAAATCCAAATGCATTCCTCCAAAGACAGGAAGTACCGACAGTAAATCTGAACCACAGTTCTTTCGGATCTGCAGTCAAGTACGCTATTACATGGGATGTCCCTCAGAATCGATCCAGAAAAGGCCACCGTTCTCAAAAGCCGACACAAAATAGTTCTGTTGCAAGCTGTGCATTCAGGCCATGGCCAAAATCCTACTGGTGTAACTTTACACCCACATAGCTAAGGCGATGCCATCAGCCTGTGACACTACTCTTATATGCGATCTGTGCGTGAAATCTTTCTATTCCGGCTTCAGGTTCAAAGGCTCCCGAAGGCTCTCCCTTTGACCTGGGGAAGCAAGTTGTCAGACTCAGGACTGGACGGAAGCGAGCCAGAGAAAATTCACCAAAAGATTGGCAGCAGTGGTTCTGATCCTGGCGATGGGGCTGCCGGTAGCAATTTTGAGCTATTAAACCTTCTCCCCGGGTATTTCAAGATTTTATCCACCATAGGTGTCCAAAGACAGGAAAGAATAAAATCCAAGGGGTTTACTCAAATAAAAGGGGGAAGGGGGCACCCGGACTTGAACCAGGGACCTCTTGATCTGCAGTCAAATGCTCTACCGCTGAGCTATACCCCCCAGCATGTATAAATGTGTCACAGAAAGCCTAGTCATGGATACTGGTTTTGCCACCTAATTCTCCTCCTTGCTTTTAAATGAATAGCTTCTGAACAGTAAGTATATTTATTTATTTATTTATTTATTTTTGTATTTATTAGCCACCCGATTTTCCCATAGGGAACTCTGAGCAGTGTAGAGCAGTGCTCCCCAACCTTTTTGTCCCCGCGGACCGGGAAATTTTTGATAATTTTTCTGTGGCCCGAAGCTGGGGGTGGGGGTGGGGAGGGGGAGAATGCGAAAGGGGGTCCAGCGCGGGAGGCAAAGGGGGTGAAAGCAAAGGATGGGAGGGAAGGAGGAGGGGGAGGCACGAGAGCGGCGGCGGCGGCGGCGGCACTCACCGGCTTGGGGCAGCGGGGTGCCACTCCCCCCCCCACACACGGGCGGGGTGGGGGGAACCCGGGACTCCTGGGCAGGCGGGGCCCCCCTCCTCCTCCAGCGCCGGGAGCGCGCGCGCTGGTCTCGCTGCTGGCGCCCCTCTTGCTCCTGCTGCCGCCGCCGCCGCCGTGGGCCTCCACCTCCGCTGGGGAAAGCGAGCGGGCGCCAGCAGCGCTTTTCCCGGCGGAGGAGGAGGCCCACGGCAGCGGCGGCAGCAGGAGCAGGAGCAAGCGCGGCGCCAGCAGTGAGACCGCGCGCGGCTCCTGGCCCAGGCGCCCCACGCGCGGCACCCGCCCGGCCGTGCCAGGAAGCGCCCTCGCGGCACCGACGAGCCGCCGCCGCCGCCTCCTGCTCCTGCTCCGATTCCTCCTCCTCCTCCTCCTCCCGCCGCTGCTGCCGAAGAAATTGAACGAGAGTTCTTTGCGTCTGTCTTCACGACAGAGGACCTTGAGCGGATTCCGCTGCCTGAGCCGCCCCTCTTGACTAAAGAATTAAATCAAATACAGGTTAAAAGAGAGGAGGTTTTAGGACTAATTGATAAATTGAGGATTAACAAGTCACCGGGCCCAGATGGCATCCACCCAAGGGTTATTAGGGAACTGAGAAATGAAATTGCAGATCTCTTAACGGTAATATGCAACTTGTCTCTTCAAACGGCCACAGTGCCGGAGGACTGGAGGATAGCGGATGTCACACCAATTTTTAAAAAAGGAAGGAGGGGGGACCCAGGAAACTACAGGCCGGTTAGCCTTACATCTGTCCCAGGGAAGATGGTGGAAGGCCTCATCCAAGAGAAAATCTTAAAAACATAAAAGAACAAACCCTGCTGAGAGAAAATCAGCATGGCTTCTGTAAGGGTAAATCTTGTCTTACAAACCTTTTAGAATTTTTTGAAAAGGTCAACAGGCACGTGGATTTGGGTGAACCGGTGGATATAGTCTATCTGGATTTTCAAAAGGCTTTTGACACAGTCCCTCACCAAAGGCTGCTGAGAAAATTGCATAGTCAGGGGATAAGAGGGCAGGTCCTCTTATGGATTGAGAACTGGTTGAGATCCGGAAACAAAGAGTAGGTGTCAATGGGAAATTTTCACAATGGAGAGAAGTGAAAAGCGGTGTGCCCCAGGGCTCGGTCCTGGGACCGGTGCTTTTCAATCTGTTCATAAATGACCTGGAGACAGGGATAAACAGTGTGGTGGCCAAGTTTGCAGATGACACAAAACTTTTCCATGTGGTAAAAACCAGAGAAGATTGTGAAGAGCTCCAGAAGGATCTCTCCAAACTGGGGGAGTGGGCTGAGAAATGGCAAATGCGTTTTAATGTAACCAAATGTAAAGTAATGCATATTGGGGCAAAAAATCCAAACTTCATCTATCAACTCATGGGCTCTGAGTTATCCGTGACGGATCAGGAAAGAGATCTTGGTGTGTTGGTGGACAGCTCCATGAAGGTGTCTCCCCAATGTGTGGCAGCAGTGAAGAAGGCCAATTCCATGCTAGGGATTATCAAAAGGGGATTGAAAATAAAACAGCCAACATTATAATGCCGTTATACAAAACAATAGTAAGGCCCCACCTGGAGTATTGTGTACAATTCTGGTCACCGCATCTCAAGAAAGACATAGTGGAACTGGAAAAGGTGCAGAAGAGAGCGACTAAAATGATTACTGGGCTGGGGCACCTCCCTTATGAAGAAAGGCTAAAACAATTGGGCCTCTTCAGTCTGGAAAAAAAGGCGCTTGAGGGGGATATGATTGAGACATACAAAATAATGCAGGGTATGAGTAAAGTGGATAGAGGGAAGCTCTTCTCCCTCTCTCAAAATACCAGAACTAGGGGACATACACTCAAATTGAGTGCTGGGAGAGTAAGAACTGACAAAAGAAAATATTTTTTCACCCAGCGTTGTAAGTCTATGGAACTCCCTGCCACAGGATGTGGTGATGGCATCTGGCCTGGATGCCTTCAAAAGGGGATTGGACAGATTCCTAGAGAAAAAGTCCATCACGGGTTACAAACCATGATGGAGATGTGTAATCTCTAGGCTTTAAACCAGGGTACTTCAAGGGCCAGATGCAGGGGAGTGGTATCAGGAGACAGATATCTAGTCTCATGCGCTCCCAAACGCATCTGGTGGGGCCGCTGTGAGATACAGGAAGCTGGACTAGATGGGCCTTTGGCCTGATCCAGCATGGCTCTTCTTATGTTCTTATGTTCTTAAGCAGCCGCAGCGAGGGCAATTGCGGAGGGGTGGCGGCAGCGGGATGGGGGCGATTGCGGCGGCGGCGACGGAGGGGATTGCGGGGGGGTGGCTGCTGCTGCAATCGCCCCTGTCCCGCCGCCGCCACTGCCACCCCTCCGCAATTGCCCTCGCTGCGGCTGCTGCTGCTCTTTCGGCGGCGGCGGCGGGAGGAGGAGGAGGACGCGCCGCCGCCGCCGCCGTGGCTGCTGCTGCTGCTGCTGCTGCTGGAGGGCGAGGAGGAGGAGGGCGGCGGAGGAGGAGGATGCGCCACTGCCGGCGGCGGGCAGAGGAGGGAGGCAAAGACAAAGGCGGCGGCGGTGGCTCCTCCTGCGCTCCTCCAGCCTTCCTCCTCCACCGGCCGCCCACGGGGGAGAAGAGGAGGAGGAGGAGGGCGGCGGAGGAAAAGGGGAGGAGCCTCCCCGGTGTCCCCAGGCGGCCCGGTGCCGACCGGTCCATGGACCGGCACCGGTCCGCGGCCCGGGGGTTGGGGACCACCGGTGTAGAGCACATCACCAGAGCGACTACCCTGTATAGATGTACAGAAAGCTCTTTCCGCAACAACTTCTTTCTACAAGAAGCAACTTCCTTGCAGACTGGGGGTATTTTTTTGAAAAAAAATATTTGCTGCAGTACTGATATCCTCAAGTACAATCACAAGATTACAAGATGTGATAAAGACAGTTAAGCTACTGTGAGATGGTGGAACAACCCGGAGACAGACCAGAGGGTGTGTCGTCTGGACCTCCCAAGAGCAATCGCAAAGAAGACAAGGAATTAGAGAGACACATTAAAAGACTTCATGTCATTGAGTTAGTGGATGACAGAAAGGAAGATTGGGAAGCAGAGATAAGTGAGGGAGCAAAGGATGCCTATTGGGTGGTAGAGGAAAATTCCAACCAATGGGGTGAACGCGCGCGAGGGGAGAAAAAGCGGTGTGATGTGAAGGGAGGAAAGAATGACAGTTGGGACCAACGGTCAAGGGAGAGAGGGACCAAAACTGACAAGGGTCTGGATTGTGGGTGTGGCGGATGGACAAAGGTCCATAAAGGTGACAAATGGGTGTGGGCTGTCCATGTAAGACCCATACAGTGGCCGGGAAACTCTAGGAGGTCTCAAGAATGAAAAAGCACGAGACCTGCCGTTCCTGTGGCGCAGTAGGCAAAGCACCCACAATGTCGGGGCGAGGATTGGCTATTCCCCCTCACCCGTAAGAGACCCGAACTTATGTTTAACGTCCGTTGATGTTGTTCTTGAAGACCCTCACGCTGAGGGAAACGTTAGTCCTGTTATGCCTGAATTGACTCCTGAAGTTACTGGATATGCCCATAGAAGCTTTGATTTAAAACACAATAAAAATCCTTTCGATATTTTATTAAAAACTGACTCGTCTCCGGTTTGTGACTCGGATCCGCCGAGGAGAGATTCGAACCCTCACAAAATGGCGCCCAACGTGGGGCGGTTCGAGTCCAGTTCCAGAAGAAAACCGAGACGGATATCATGGGCATGATAAAGTGATAGAAATTCTGGCAGAACAGAATCGGATGTTGATGTCTCAGTTACTGAGGAGAGACAATGTGCCCAATTCGACTGACAACATCTTCGTTGATGGGGCCCGAAATACATGGGTTTCGAATCCAGCTCCGGTCCGTTTACAGAAGATGTCCAAGGACGATGATGTGGAGGCTTACCTTAATACCTTTGAAAGGGTGGCGAGAGCAGCTAAATGGCCGGTGGAGCAATGGGCTTTAATTCTAACACCGTGTTTGATGGGAACTTTGCAAGAGATAGTAGATGCCCTGGACCCAGAAGAGGCTGTGGTATACGAGAAGGTCAAAAATGCCATTCTGATGACTCTCAATTTAACGCCAGAAGCGTACTGCAAGAGGTTTAGATCTTTGATATACAAGAACGGCTTGCACCCAAGAACGTGGGCCCAAAGACTTAAGGCTAGCGCTGTCAAATGGCTCCGTCCGGGCGTCAGCACTAAAGAGCAGATCATCGAATCCATAGTGATCGAACACATCTTATCCGAAATCCCGGCTACCGACGCCGCTTGGGTGAAACGGAACCGGCCTTCGTCATTGGAAGATGTCGTGCATATTTTAGAGGGCTTCGAACTCTCGGAAGATAAGTCATCGGCTCGTGGGAACTTGGCTCCCGAGAAGACAGCGGGTGTCGCGAGATCGTCTACGTCAGAGAAGATGGCCGGCATCGCGAGAGCTTCCGCCTTCGAGAAGACGACAGATCACGCGAGAGAAGGGTCGAAGATGGCATCGAGTGGGCACAGATCCAGCGAAAAGATGGACATTGGAAGCGGAAAAAGACTGGGGAAGGGTTACCCCCAACCACGACCTATCCCGAACAAACCCGTATGTTTTGGTTGCGGTTCCCCCGAACATTTCTTACGGGGGTGCCCGAAGTCAGACTGTGCTTGGGGCGGCGAGGGGGGTGAAAAGCTCGAAGTAGAAAAGAAAGATTCTAAGAAGTGGGAAATTGTGGCATATGTAAACGGTGAATGTAAAAATGCTTTTATTGATACGGGCTGTGCCAAAACGTTGGTTCGAGATGTGAAAGGGGAAAAAACCAAAAAGAATGTATCTGTTAGATGTATACACGGGGATTTAAAGTCTTATAACACGGCATGGGTGGATGTGGAAATAATGGGGAGGAAACAACGTATGAATGTCGGCATTGTACCTACTTTGGCTCGAGAAATGTTGATAGGGCGGGATTGTATGTATATTAATGATCTCGTACAAATGCAAGATGGGTTTCAAGGAGAAGTCCATGAGGAGACAGAAGCGGTGAGAAAAGAGATCACCCAAGCTACGCGTGAGAGGGTGAGGTTTTTACAACAAAATGATGCTACTTTAGAAGATGTTAGAGATAAGGTCAAGGGTGCTAATGTGGTCCTAGGACATGTTAATTTCATTATGAAGGACGGGTTGTTGTATTATGTGGATGGGAAAGGAAATGATAAGTTAATTGTGCCTGTCGGGTGGAGACATGAGATAATGAGATTAGCTCATGACATTCCCATAGCTGGGCACTTAGCTTTGGAGAAAACCTTAAGTCGAGTAGGCCAACGATTCTGGTGGCCTGGCATGAAGGGTGATGTAGAGAAATTTTGTCAAACCTGCAAACCATGCCAATTGACTCAGAAGAAACCCCTCCAGGGGCTGAATTGATCTCCATGCCAATTATTGACCAACCCTTCGAGAGAATCGCTCTGGATTTGATTGGTCCACTGCCTAAATCTGCGGGGGGGCATATCTATGTATTAGTTTTAATAGATTATGCCACTCGGTACCCTGAGGCTATTCCTCTCAGGACCACATCTGCCAAAATTCTTGCTCAAGAATTATTGAAAGTCTTCTCCAGACTAGGTTTCCCACGTGAAGTACTCACGGATCAAGGAACTAATTTCATGAGTACTACATTTAAACACATGTGGAAGATTCTGGATGTGCGCCCTTTAAGAACTACGGTTTATCACCCACAAACCAACGGGTTAGTGGAGAGATTTAATAAGACCTTGAAAAGTATGCTGAGGAAAGTAGTAATGGACAATCCCAGAAAATGGCATTTGTTGTTAGCACCTCTCATGTTCGTGATAAGAGAAGTTCCCCAGGCCTCTACGGGGTTTTCTCCTTTTGAGCTGTTGTACGGGAGGACCCCCAGGGGGATCTTGGATTTGATTAAGGCAAAATGGGAGGAAGGTGAGGACAAAGCAGGGTCATCAATACAGTATGTTCTAGAGATGAGGGATAATCTTAGAAAAATACAAGATATGGTGAAGAGGAATTTGACAAACATTCAAGGCGCTCAACAAAGGAGGTACAACCAAAAAGTTAAAAAGAGGCAGTTTAGAGTAGGGCAAAAGGTTTTTTGTTGCTCTTACCATTTGAAGGCAGCAAGTTGCTAGCCAGGTGGCAAGGTCCATACAAAATAATTCGCAAATTAAACGAGGTTGATTATGAGTTAGATATGCCTGATAAAACTAAAAAGAAAGGTATATATCACGTGAATTTATTGAAAGATTGGAAAGAGAGGGATGTTTTTTTTGCAGATGTAGATGAAGATGAAATTGGACCTGACTGGAGTAATAGGGATGAGGATAAAAAGCATGTGCAGATTTGTCAAGAGTTAACTAAGGAGCAACAAGATCAAATAGATGCCTTAGAAGAAGAATATATGGATACCTTCTCCATGCGTCCCAGGAGTACTAACCTGTGTGAACATGCTATCCAAGTAGAAGGGAATCAGGTGATGAGGGATCATGGTCGTAAATGGCCTCGCCACTTGATCCCAGTAATTGAGGAAGAGGTTAAGAAAATGCTGGACTTGGGAGTAATAGAACCATCAAATAGCCCATGGAGAAGCTATCCAGTGGTTGTCCCAAAGCCGGACGGGACAGTACGGTTTTGCATTGATTTTAGAAAGCTGAATGGGGTGTCTAAGTTTGACGCATACCCGATGCCCAGAATTGATGAATTATTGCAGTGCTCCCCAACCTTTTTATCGCCGCGGACCGGTAAATGTTAGATAATTTTTCCGTGGCCCGCTTGTTTTGTTTTGGTTGCTGTCACTGCAGAAAACCCCGCTTCACACAGATAGGTTGCACAACCCCAGATCGCAACGTACTTTTGATACACACACACACACACACACACACACACACACACACACACACACACACACACACACACACACACACACAAAGGAATCAGGGCTACAGCGACAACCAACACTTCGTGACCCATCTTATCCAAAAAGGGAGTGATCGCGAGCCCAGCGATGTTCATTTTCTGCTTCAGCCCCCCACCGCCACCCCTCCCAATGCCTCTCACAGACTCCTTCTTCCTCCTCTCTCTGAGCAGAAGAGGAAGAGGAAGGAGAAGAGGGGAAAGGAGCGATCCTACATCAGCCACACAAGCCTCTCTTTCCTCTCCCTCCTCACCCGCTGCAAACTTCCCGTCTGCAGCAGCCACGCTACCAGCCAGCAAGGCAAGCGTGCACACATACGCTGGCGAGGGAGCCCCCGACCCCGAGAAGCACTTCCCGAGCTAATCTTATCCCCCCGGCCACGGAAAAGCGCGAACGTGACACGGAGAGCAGAACCCGCATTCTCCCTTCCCCACCCCTTTCCAACAAGTTGCTTTTCTCCCCCCCCTCCCCAGGCGAGCTCAGGGGAAAGAGATCGCTCTTTCGCATTCCCAATCTAGCCTGATCCCCATCCACCAAGACACACAGACACACACACACACCCTGCAACTGACATGCTCCGCAGACAAGATCAGCCCTGGCTCTTCTTCGTCCACCCCCACCCAGGATTAAAGAGGAAAAGGAGGCAGGGGGAGACAAGCTCTCCCGAAGACACCCTTCTTCTTCTTCTTCTTCTTAAGTCCTCCTTCCAGAAACAATAATGATGATGATGGGGATGCTGTCCAGAGAGGCTTTAGCCAGGCAGGCACACCACCACCACCACCCAGAAAGAAAGAAAGAAAAGAAGGAAGGGCCCCACCCCCACCCTACCCACCCCTTTCCTCGACGGGTCCTCGCAGGTCGCCCTTCATCTCAACGCGACTCACACACGCACACACACAAACACACGCACAATCCCTGCTTCTGTGAATGCCTTGGGGCTTTTCAACAATTTCTGGCTTCCTCTTTCTTATTTTTTCCTCCCTTCAGCTTCCTAGCTCAGGGGCAGCCACTCCCCAAAGCTTCCCTTCCCCCCCCGTCCTCGGCTTTCCCCCCTCCTTTTCACCTTCTTTCTCCCCCACCTCCACCCCCTCCATCCCCTGGCTCCGGCTCCATCGCTCTCCTCCACCTCAGCCCAGCCACACGCTGAAAGGAACTACATTTCTCCCCATCTCTCTCCCCCCTCCTCCGGCAAGCGGGTGCGCGCACACCCTCAGGCCACCGTCTCCCTCTCAACTAATGGCCGGCGAGCCCGGGTTTCAATGGAGCCGCATCGCGCGCGCGCGCGCGCCCGCATGCCCTCGCCGGCCGGCCAGCGTGTGCCGTTCCCTCCTGCCCTTTGCGCTCTTTCCCCTCTCCCTTCTAACGGGGGAAATAAAAGTGGTCGAAATCACTCCACAGCTTAGAAGGCAGGAGCGCAAGAGAACCGGAATTTCTCTCTCTCTCTCTCTCTCTTGTCCTCAATCACGGTGATTGACAATCACCGACTCCGGCTCCATCCCGTCGGCGGCTCTTAAGGCGGTGGGTGGGGTGGGGGTGGGGGTGGGGGAGTGACGAGGGTCGGGGGGTGGTTGAAGAGGCGGCGGTGGCGGCTCCTCCTGGGGCGGGGGATGGGGGAGGGCGAGAAAAACCCCTTAGTCGGTCCCCCCTTTCCCTTGAAGAGGAAGGGGGAGGCGGGAGGAGGCCGCCAGTTCCAAAAAGACCGACCGACTGACCCGCCACCGCCAAGGCCCGCGCGCCCGGAAGAGGAAGTAAGGTCGCAGCCAGAAGCCGCGGCGGCGGTTGCGACCGCGCCTGTGCCGCCGCCGCCGCCGCCACCACCGTTACTAGAGGAGCAGCGGCTGCCGCCTTCGCTGCCCCGCCCCTCCCCCTCCCCCTCCACCGCCTCCTCTCAGCCTCAGAGGAACGGTCCTCGCTTGCTCGCTCGCGCGCTCCCCTCTGGGGGTGGGGGGAGAACCGCTCCCGAAAGGCTTTGCGGCAGTCAGTGGGGAGGGGGTGGGGGGAAGAATACCACGGGCTGGCAGGCTTGGCAGCCCCGTCAGGAAGAAGGAAGTCGGAAGGCTGGGCAGGAAACAGAGGGGCGGGCGGGGCAAGAAACTATGTTCCCAAGCATGCAAAGGGGCCTCCCGTTTCGCCTCCTCTCCCCGCCCCGCCCCTCCGGGCGGCCCGGTGCCGATTGGTCCACGGACCGGCACCGGTCCGCGGACCGGGGGTTGGGGACCACTGAATTATTGGATAGATTAGGAGAATCAACATTCCTAAATTCATTAGACCTAACAAAAGGATATTGGCAGGTCCCCTTAAAGAAGGAGGACAGGGAGAAGACCGCGTTCGGAACTCCAATTGGCCTGTACCAATTTACCAAAATGCCTTTCGGATTGCACGGCGCGTCCGCCACTTTCCAGCGACTTATGGATAAAGTATTAGAACCTGTAAAAGAATTCGCAGTAGCCTACATAGATGATGTGATTATCTATAGTAAAACCTGGGAAGAACATTTACAACACTTAAGAGCAGTTATGAATGAGTTAAGAAGGGCTAATTTGAAAGTGAACCCCGCTAAGTGTAAAATAGCTCAGTTGAAGGTTAAATTCCTAGGGTGCAAAGTAGGACAGGGTAAAATTTTCCCCATGGAAGATAAGGTAGATAAAATTTCTAACTGGAGTAGGCCTAAGACTAAACGAGAGGTGCAGCAGTTTTTAGGGATGGCCGGCTATTATAGGCAATTTATCCCACACTTCTCGGAAATAGCTGCACCTTTAACGGACCTGACCAGGAAAAAATTGCCGAAAATGGTCAAGTGGGGACATAAAGAACAAAAAGCTTTTGATGAATTAAAGATGAGGCTATGTACATGTCCAGTTAGAGCAGTACCTGACTTTAGTATACCCTTTATACTACAGACCGATGCTTCAGAACGGGGATAGGAGCTGTTTTAGCCCAAGAGAAAATGGTGAAGAACATCCTATCATGTTCTTGAGTCATAAATTAGATAAGAGGGAACAAAAATACTCCACGATTGAGAAAGAGGCGCTCGCGGTTAAATGGGGCATGCAATCGTTAAAATATTATCTGTTAGGGGCACCTTTTATTTTGGTAACTGATCATGCACCTCTACAATGGCTCCACAGAATGAAAGATGTGAGTCCAAGGTTAACGAGATGGTATCTTAGCATGCAACCTTTTTCTTTTGAGGTCAAATATAGGAAGGGCAGAGACCATCTTAACGCAGATTATTTTTCTCGTCAAGGCCCTTGGGCACAGGATGAGGAGCCCCAGACGACCCACTTGGAGGGGAGGGTGTGTGAGATGGTGGAACAACCCGGAGACAGACCAGAGGGTGTGTCGTCTGGACCTCCCAAGAGCAATCGCAAAGAAGACAAGGAATTAGAGAGACACATTAAAAGACTTCATGTCATTGAGTTAGTGGATGACAGAAAGGAAGATTGGGAAGCAGAGATAAGTGAGGGAGCAAAGGATGCCTATTGGGTGGTAGAGGAAAATTCCAACCAATGGGGTGAACGCGCACGAGGGGAGAAAAAGCGGTGTGATGTGGGGAGGAAAGAATGACAGTTGGGACCAACGGTCAAGGGAGAGAGGGACCAAAACTGACAAGGGTCTGGATTGTGGGTGTGGCGGATGGACAAAGGTCCATAAAGGTGACAAATGGGTGTGGGCTGTCCATGTAAGACCCATACAGTGGCCGGGAAACTCTAGGAGGTCTCAAGAATGAAAAAGCACGAGACCTGCCGTTCCTGTGGCGCAGTAGGCAAAGCACCCACAATGTCGGGGGCGAGGATTGGCTATTCCCCCTCACCCGTAAGAGACCCGAACTTATGTTTAACGTCCGTTGATATTGTTCTTGAAGACCCTCACGCTGAGGGAAACGTTAGTCCTGTTATGCCTGAATTGACTCCTGAAGTTACTGGATATGCCCATAGAAGCTTTGATTTAAAACACAATAAAAATCCTTTCGATATTTTATTAAAAACTGACTCGTCTCCGGTTTGTGACTCGGATCCGCCGAGGGAGAGATTCGAACCCTCACAGCTACACTGCTGCCTTGAATTACAAAATTAATCCGTTCCAATGGAATTTTCGTAATTCAAAATTTTCGTAATTCAAAATGCAGCTTCCCATAGGAATGCACTGAAAACCAATTAATCCGAAAAATGGCAGAATAAGGGAATGAATCACTGTATTTTCCCATGTACAAGACTATATTTTCTACTAGAATTGTTAGACTAAAATTTTAGGGTCATCTTATACACGGAAGTAAGCCAATGAGAGAAACTGCTATTTTGGACTGGGCAATAGGGGGTCGTCTTATACATAGGCATCTTATAGACGGAAAAAATACAGGTAATTGGTTTTCAATGCATTCCTATGGGAATCCTGCCCTGACCCAGCAAAGCAGGAGAAGAGTTTCTCTCCCATTGCTGGGTTGGTGGGAAACCCCCTCAAACAACCAGCAGCCAAGGCTGTGGAGCTGTCAAAAATCACCTGGCTGTCGGCGTGCCTCTAAAAGCAGCTGATTTGGACAGCTCGGCAGCTTCTGGGCATCACAATCCACCAAACCGGCTGTCGTCCCCTGCGGTGAGCAATGTGTGAAGAGCAGCAGATTTTGTTGTTGTTGTTCAGTCGTTCAGTCGTGTCCGACTCTTCGTGACCCCATGGACCAGAGCTCGCCAGGCCTTCCTGTCTTCCACTGCCTCCTGGAGTTTGGTCAAATCCATGTTGGCTGCATCGATGACACCGTCCAACCATCTCATTCTCTGCCGTCCTCTTCTCCTTTTGCCTTCCGTCTTTCCCAACATCAGGGACTTTTCCAAGGAGTCCTCTCTCCTCATGAGGTGGCCAAAGTACTGGAGCCTCAGTTTCAAAATCTGTCCTTCCAGCAGCAGCAGATTTAGTGGGGAGCAAAGTCGGTGGACTGGTTACGAAGCCTTAAAGCGCAGAAAAAGGCTTCTCAACCAGCCCCCCAACTTTGCCCAGTCTCACTTCACCCAGTTGGCTGAAGTGAGACCAGGCGGCAGGAAGAAAGACGCTGCCCCCCCCCGTGCCACCGCCACTCCTTCACCCCTTGCCAGCTCAGCCCCCTGCCGGGTGGGGGCATCTGGGAGCCTCGACCCAGCAAGGCTTTTCGAAAGACCCACGCCTGTGTGCCACGCAAGGAGGAGGTTGTGGGCTAAGGACTTTCAAAAAACCTTGCTCGGTGGAAGCTATTGGCTGGCAGAGGCCCCCACCCAGCGGTGGGGGGTTAGTAGGCGAGGCTAGGTTGCAACCACTTCAAACAGTGTGGCAAAGCATTTGGGGATGCATTCTGGGGATATGGCATCAATGCAAGCAAAGCAAAGCAAAGTGTTCTGCTTATATACCGCTGCACACCACTTCAAGTAGTCTCTGGGCAGTTTACAAAGTTAATTACAGTGTGCAGGCTACATATTGCCCCCCCCCCAGCAAGCTGAGTGAGGACTCATTTTCCGGACCTCGGAAGGATGGAAGGCTGAGTCAACCATGAGCCTGCTGCTACCCGGGATTGAACGCCAGGTCGTGAGCACAGTTACAGCTGCAGTGTAGGCATTTAACCACTGCGCCACAAGGCTCTTATAGTGGGGGGTCAGCAACATATAACATGCACCCCCAGGATCTATGAAATGGGCCAATAACCTCCATTTGAGAATAAGCTCACAATGTTCTGTTGTTCTCATTCTGATCTTTGGGATGCTGCGTAATCACACAGGCATACCCACAGCCCAGACCACGACTGCAGAGTAGCACTGTACAACGACTTATCCCACCTATCTCTGTGTGTGTGTGTGTTGTGTCGTTACAGTCGTGACCGACTCTTCGTGACCTCATGCCCATGGAGTTTTCTTGGCAGGAATACTGGAGTGGCTTGCCAGTTCCTACTCCAGGCGCCTAGAGCACCTCTTATTCCCTGGTGGTCTCCCATCCAAGTACTAACCAGGGCGACCCTGCTTAGCTTCCGAAATCAGGCGATTAGGGCATCAAATCCAAATTAAATTAAATCTTAATTATTTATTGGTCTTAATTTTCTTATTTTTTTAAACTATATTATGATAATTTGCTATTGTTATGTTTCCTTTCTGCTTGTTTTGTTATTGTTCAAGCCGTTTGCTGTAAACTGCCCAGAGTGACCTTGCTGTCAGATGGGCGGTATACAAACTAAATAAATACAGTAGACCCTTGTATAACAAACACTTTGTATAACATAAAATTTGTACAACCTAAAAATTCCGGAGATAGGGGAAATTTGCTTAACATAATCGCCTATGGGGCGAATCTGTACAACATAAAAAAACTCTGTTTTCAATGCCTTCCTATGGGAAATTTGTATAAAGGAAAATTTGCTTAACAGAATTTCATTTGGAACAAATTGATTCCTTTATACAAGGTACCACTGTAATCAGATGGCATTGGCTACACAATACAATGATATCTCCATATGGGTGTTATGGATCACACCACCAGTAGGAAGTAAGACTAGGGTTTTTTTGTCATCTCAATCAAAGCAGCTGCTAAGATAGACCCAGACATGGGAGCAAAACTGAAAGCCAAACCTATGCATTGTTCAGATTCCTGTTTTGGCTCAGGATACTTTCCGAGAAAACTGAGCACTAACGAAATCAGCATTTGCTAGAGCACTGTTGAGCGCCACAAAATGGCCACCCAACCACAAGCAGTATAGCGAAACAGAGCTAAACGAAGCAGCACTTTGAGGTTCTGGACAGTTATACCTCAGCCTTTGGTTTCTGGCAGACAGCAACAATTTAATTCCCCTTTTCTATGTGTAGGTGAAAACATAAAGGGGTAGATGGATTTAAAATTCAACCAGATTTCCATAAAAGGAAGGGGGCACCCGGACTTGAACCAGGGACCTCTTGATCTGCAGTCAAATGCTCTACCGCTGAGCTATACCCCCAGCACACCTTCATGTGTCACCTGAAGTCTAGTTATAGATACTGGTTTCGCCACATAGCTCTGTTCCATAGATGTATGAGTAATGAGTTTGAAACACCCTACCTACAGGGAATGGCTCCGTACAACACAAACCTTTTTCAAAGTGAGGAAGACTTTCCTCCACATTTATGAACTAAGGGACTGGCTAGTTTCTTTCTGGAGGGTCAGTCCGGTTCCGAACGCCAGCTGGGCTCCCGCGTTTCGTTTCAGAACCGGACCACTTCCAAAACGAAACGCCCATGTCTAGAAATGGCAAAATGTGGTCTATAGGATGCCTATTGCTTGCAGGAGATATTCACCCCATATCAGAGGGGTATATCAGAGCATATCAGAGCCCTTCTTGCCAACAGCACAGAACAGAACAAATTTTATATGGCAATTATTCCCTGCTCCTGAAGTGTTGCTGTGGGGGCTTAGGCGGTATGCAAATCCAAAAAACCTCCAAAAATAAAGACCCAAAGTAGTCATTTAGGCTTTCCCTTGTTTGTTAACCATTTTCTGGCCTGGTTCAACCAGTGGTAGAGTCCTGGATAAGACCTTGGCCCTCAGGCCTGATCTAGAACCACCCCAACCTTAAAGAAACAGGGGAGACCCACTGTGTGTTGTAGCGACAGAGGAGGAACAGCGGTGAGGGGCAACCATGTCGCGTGGCCTACCTCTCGGCCATCCACTGCTCTTCCTACTTCCCAGAGTTCCTGAGGGAAAGTCGGGCGGTTAACAAATACAATAAATAAATAAATAAATAAATAAATAAATAAATAAATAAATAAATAAATAAATAAATAAATAAATAAGGTAAGTGTCAGATGTTAGTGAAATACATGTATTAGACAGGATGTTCTATATATATCTGATATGTATTTAATTGATTTAAAGATGGTGTCTGTAAAAGTGCAAAGTCACAGTGACTCAATGTATAGTTTTTTTCTAATGGAGTGCAGATGTTAAGAATGAACATAATGAATTTTGACTGATGCAAGGGGTTGCAATAGCTATGAGGTAATGTCATTTATGATTGGACAGACACATGTAAAAAAATGTTCTGTAAATCATTGTTCATTGGGCCTTCCGTGAGTAAGGCACCCACTTTGTTTCTGTCATATATCTTGTCAATGTAATATATGCTGTTATGCTGTTGAATTTTGTATAAATGTACTAATGTGATTTTTCCCTTTATGCTTTGTTGAACTAAGTATAAGTTCTGTGATGCTGCGATATATTTTTGTACATTTTGTAATATAGCTGTTTGGTTTTAAGAAAACTCTGTCTCTGGCTAACTATTTATTCAATACGTACTGCTTCTGCTGGCTGATCAAATAGCATATACTCTGACAATAACCCTCTGAGGAATTTACAGGCACAAGTCTAGGAACAAACTTGTCAACATGCCACCGGTAAGAACCTCCCACTGTTCTCTTGGGATCCCACAACCTTCTTCCTGAGAAGAATGAAACATCTCCCAGACCTTGCTATCGGAAAGGACCAGAAAGCACCAATGGGCCTTGTTGGTTTCTAGCCAGTCTCAGGGATAATGCCCCTGCCCTCCATTCCCCAGGGCAAGGCTCGGAGGAGTTAAAAAGGACTCACACCAGAATGTAAAGGGCCCCTTGAGCCCAGCACGGCATCACATTATGGCTCCTTCTCGTTTTCTGGGAGAAAATGCAGATTTTTTTGTCTCCTTTGTAGGAGTAGTCCAAATTGGCGGACTTCTAACTGTGTAGAAGATGAGTTTTTAAAAACACTATTTAAGGTGCCGGAACTGCCAGTATGGACGGAAAATATTATGACATTTCTGTTTATATCTTTTGCCATTAGTTATATTCCTGGTTTTTACCTCCCTAGAGCCCCTGTGGATGAGAAAAAGGAAGTCTCTACAAAAGTATTCCTTTCTCCAGAAGAGGGAGCATCTGGATTTGAACCAAGGATCCCTTCAAGTGCTCGGCCGTGGTGACTCACTCCAGAAACACCCATACATTGCACAAAGAACTTTAGCTCATAATAAGTGGTCAGTCTTAACATATATATCTCCTAGTAGGCAGGCCTTTCCAGAATTTATCCATCATAGGCGTCCAAAGGCAAGAACGACTAAAATCCAACGGGTTTTGTCAAAAAAAGAGGGAAAGGGGGCACCCGGACTTGAACCAGGGACCTCTTGATCTGCAGTCAAATGCTCTACCGCTGAGCTATACCCCCTAGCATGTACAAATGTGTCACAGAAAGCCTAGTCAAGGATACTGGTTTTGCCACAGTCCTCTTCCAAGGGAACAGGGAAAGCTTCCAAACATGATACCTACATGAAATTTCCTCTATAACAGTAGTTCTCAACCTGTGGGTCCCCAGATGTTCCTGGACTGCAACTCCCAGAAATCCCTTCCAGCATAGCAAGTGGTGGAGGCTTCTGGGAGTTGCAGCCCAGGAACATCTGGGGACCCACAGATTGAGAACCACTGCTCTATCAGAACTTTTATTTTTCCTTGCAGAGAGCGATGCATAGCCCCTTTGTTCCTGGCCAAGTGTTCCAAGGTAATGTCTAGAGCAGTGGTTCTCTCACCTGTGGGTCCCCAGATGTTCCTGGACTGCAACTCCCAGAAGCCTCCACCACTCACTGTGCTAGAAGGGGTTTCTGGGAGTTGCAGTCCAGGAACATCTGGGGACCCATAGGTTGAGAACCACTGGTCCAGAGCTTCTGCTATATCTTTGCACCAACACTAGTGTGGGCCACAGCTGGAAGTAGGCAGCCCACCATGTCACGGCCCGACAGCTCTGCCACCATTGCAGCCCAACAATGATAGCCTCTGCTGACGCACGGCCAGAGTCCTGTGCCAGCTTTGTGGTGCAGGAAAGGGCTGTTCCCACACCACAGAGTCCCACAGATGGGCTGGGCAAGGCATCACTTTCCTTATCAATTGAAAGAACCTGATTTTTTTGGAGATAGGAAGCAAGCTTTAGGGATGGAGCTAGAGATGTTAAATTTACAGAAACGTTGGGGGGGGGGGAGAACAAAACTTGTTGTCCCCCCCCGCCCAATTCTTCCATTTCCCCCCAAAGTATCTCCGATCCCACCCATGCTTTTAAGATGTCCAGGAAATTTTACATCTCTAGATGGAAATTGTGCTTGGCTATCCTTGTACTAAGCTGCCTAGAGCACATCTGATTTCGCCTCATTTTGGAAGCTAAGCAGGGTCAGCCCTGGTTAGTACTTGGATGGGAGACCACCAGGGAATACAGTAGGACCCTCGTATCCACGGATTCATTATCCACTGATTCAGTTATCCATGGTTGGCAGAGGAAAAAAATTAAATAATTCAGCAGCCACAAAGCAAGCTGTAAAGCAAGCTGTTGTCACAAACAGCAGCTGTAAAGCAAGCTATTGTCACAAATAGCATCTGTACAGCAAGCTACTGTCACAAACAGCGGCCATAAAGCAAGCTACTGCCTCAAAACAGCAGTCATAAAGCAAGCTACTGCCAGGAAACAGCAGTTTGGGGTGGGAGGGTGGGCAGGCAGGCGTTCTCTCTTATCCACGGGAAGGCCTGGAACCAATCCCCAGCAGATACTGGGGTCCTACTGTACCAGGTGCTGTAGGCGCCTGGAGTTGGAACTGGCAAGCCACTCCAGTATTCCTGCCAAGAAAACTCCATGGTCATGGGGTCACAAAGAGTCGGTCACAACTGTCACGACACAACACACACACATCCTTGAACTAAGCCATCCCACCCTGACATACTCTGGACACCTCAAACGCTTCTCATGGCTTTTTATATTGTAGTTTTATATACTGTATATAAATTTTAAATGTGAGAGACAGCCTGATACTACATCAAAATCTTTGTCCATGTAAGATGGAATTTCTACCTTGACTGCTTGCAGCTCTTGGGAATCTTAAATCTGGACCATCAACTGTGACCTAAACTTTTTGGGTGAGTTTTTATTTTCAGATTTGACAAAGGAAACTCTGAACTTTCCCCATGTTAGGAGCTCTAACAATGAATTGCACCCTGTTATTTACAAAATCCTTGTATGATTCTTGTGTGGTGGGTCTTTGCACATCTATCTTCTCCAGAATGCTATCATTCTAAGACTACTGCTGCTGAACTTTTGTCTTCTTTAACTATGCCATCCCAACCAGACGTTCCCTGGACACCTCAAATGCATCACGCCTCAAACGCTTCTCACAGCTTTTCTCTTTATATTGTAGATTTATATACTATATATGATTTTTAATGCTTCTTGCAGCTACATACTGCAGTGGAGAAGCAGCAATGGTGGGTGAACCCTCTTCCATGGAAAAGTCCCTCTCATTTGTAGAGACTTCCTTTTTCTCATCCACATTCCTTCTTTCCTTTCTATTCTCCCTTTCTTATATACCTTCTAAAAGAAATTTGAGGAGTGTGTGTGTGAAACTACAGCAAGGGGTCCACTCCTTCCTAGTTTGCCATTGGAAGGGCCTTTTCATGCTATTTCCAGGTCCCTTATATACCTCTTTGGCGACAGGAAATGAGGCCACCACACCTCGAATTCACGTCACTGAGAAGTGGACAACATCACATCCAGCACTGGTTTCTGAGCTTGTTCCAAGACTCCGGAATGAGACACAGAAATTATCTCCAGCTCAGAAAATGGCAGGGGAAAACCAAAAATATGAAGTTGGTCATACCAGGGCACCTCCTGAAACTTAGCATTGTGTTTGCATAAAGAGAACCTACCCTCATCTCTTGAGGCAGGGCACATTTTGGCTGGCTACCAAGGCCACAGAATATTTAGGGACATTTAGAGGTGGCATTAAGACATCTCAGTGCTTGGGAAAGAGATTTATTTGGGCTACCGATCCCAGAATCCTAATAGTCATGCTGGCTGGGATGTTCTGGGGAGTTGGAAGTCTGTTTTTGTTTTTAAGTCCTTTTTCCAGACTTTGAAAGTAAGGCTGATTGTGTTTCTCATTACATGTGGAATAAATTCTGTCCTTGGAATCAGCTGTCACAGTAAGCTTCACAAAGAACAAACTTGAATGCTCATACCAGTTGTAGTGGGGACAGCCAAGCAAACCACAAGGCGTGTGGTTTGGTGCTCTGGTTCTGCCCCCAACAAGCTGAAGAAGGAATCTGGGTTTGTTTTGTTTCTGGTGGCAGAAAAACAAACAAGAATACAAACAAGAATACTGCAACTGCACTGCCACATCACATAAAGCCAATGAACTTCTCTTTGTTTATCTGCTCCTGTTTAATTTAATTGTTTATTTGGTTATATATTTAGAAGAGCCTCATGTGGTGCAGTGGTTAAATGCCTGTACTGCAGGTAAAACTGTGCGCACAACCTGGGGTTCAATCCCAGGTAGCGGGCTCAAGGTTCACTCAACCTTCCATCCTTCCGAGGTCAGTAAAATGAGTACCCAGCTTACCGGGTTGGGGGGGGGGAATGTGTAGCCTGCATAATTAAAAATTGTAGACCGCCCAGAGAGTGCTTGAAGTGCTATGGGGCGGTATATAAGGAGAACACTTTGTTTTGTATTGTAAGTGAGAGCAAGTATATGACTAAGCCAGGATTCTAAGGGCTGGGCTTACATGTCGCATCAAACCAGGATTCCAGGAACCCTGGTTTGGTGTGAAATAAAAACCTGACTCTGAGTCAGAAAACTTTGTCGCCCCTCAGCGATCCTACTGGGATCTGCCAGGCACCCTCACTCTTGTTGTTAAAAGCCAATTAAAAGCATGACTGTTCAGGATGACCTCCCCAGACTTGATTTGTGTGAATGACACACGTAAATGATGTATGTACATACCACCATTCCGCTTTTGTTAATCTGGCTTGTATGGTCCACTGTTTCTTTTCTTTTTCTTTTTCTTTAAGCATATGGTTTAGATATTATGACAATCTATTTTATTTGTATTAGGTTACTGTTTTTCCCCATCATTTGATTGTGTTTAGGTTAATAGAGTTTAGTTTAATGTTATTCTATTGCTCTTAATGTTATTTTATGATGCTGGATTTTATGTTAGCGTATTTTATGATACTGTAAACTGCTTAGAGTGGCCTTCAGGCCATATGGTCTATGTGATATAAAAATCAAATAAATAAATAAAATAATGATATTATATGTGATAATACATCATTTTTAAAATCAACCACAGCTAGATTTAATTGATCTACAGCCTTTGGAGGTTTGAAAAGCAGGAGCTTTCTGATTCAAACACTCTTACTCAACTGTGCCCTAACACAGGTATTATGTGACTGAGTTTAGTTTCTTCTAAAATAAACATATTTTTAGGTTTTATTCCCCTTGACGAGCTGGTGCCAGGGACTGCTAAAGAGAGAAATAAATTCCTTCAAAACAAGGGGGCACCCGGACTTGAACCAGGGACCTCTTGATCTGCAGTCAAATGCTCTACCGCTGAGCTATACCCCCAAAACTTCTTGTTCTCATGCAATTATTCTAGTCATGGATACTGGTTTGGTCACCTAAGTCCACTTTGATCTGCTGCCAGTCATGTTTGTTAACGACACCAATCACCATGCTGCTTGGCACCTGCACAACCTATAATTATATAATTTGCATTGTGTTTAACTAGTTATGAGTTTGGATAAGCTTCTCTCCATATACAGGTGAAATCCTGTTACTTAGCATACTAAGTCACATAGAGACCTACTGAATCAACTCCCCACAATTTCCATTGATTCAGATGGGCCTACTCTAGTTGAGATTTATGTTAGTAGTGCATTAAGCTGCAATTACAGTAGGCTCACTGGGATCCATGGAAGTTGCAGAAGAACAGACTGGTCAAACCCCCTCCCTCCAATGATTTGGTGGTCTACTCTTGTGCAACATGCAACATTAGGCAACAGGAATTCAGCTATTGTTCTTCACTCTGCAACATACCAGTAACAGGCTGTGTGCTTAATGCAATTGTTATTCACACTGCAAGGACCCACACAAACCATCTTGGGGGCACAGGGAACTTATCCAACAGGGATGACAGTGCAGAGAATGTAAGTGGCGCAATCTAAAGTCTATCAACATTTCACACTGGGTTGTTATGAATATGACAAATCAGAAGGGGACGATCAGTTTTGGCCACCAGAATGGAATCATGTACTCTGCAGACATTTTCAGACTCTAAACCAGTGGTTCTCTCAACCTGTGGGTCCCCAGATGTTCCTGGACTGCAACTCCCAGAAATCCCTTCCAGCACAGCGAGTAGTGGGGGCTTCTGGGAATTGCAGTCCAGGAACATCTGGGGACCCACAGGTTGAGAACCACTGCTCTAAACCAAACCCAGATTGAGTACTGAGGGTCAAACAACACCTTATGGAGAAGCAATATTCCTACCTATTAACCCACTTTCCTTCCAACAACAAAATTTCCCTAGACATAAACATGAGATTTGAAAACTGAGCCTTGGTCAAACTTCCGGCGGCCCATCACAAAACCCGGCACGCTAAATTCAAGACGAAGAGGGGAGGCAAAACAAATGCTGTGACAAACAGAGACATTTCACTTTTAGAGGGAGCACCTCTTTCCAGAGGCTTACGCCTCCTCCTATGATCTACCAGTAGTTGCCCCCTCGGGGACTCAAATAAGTTGCATACGGACAGCGAGGAGGCAGAGGTATCCCAGGATGACACGGAGCAAATGTTCTAGTGGGCCATTACCAAGGAGACAGAAAAGAGGCATGGCAATACAGCCACAATTTTGATGATTAATTGGTAATAATTTTACATGTCCAGAACCTGTGATCTCACAGATGCTCCTGAACAATTCCTATGATTCCTCACCACTGTACGTGCTAGCTATGCCTGACGGGATTTGTAGTCCAAGAACATATTGTGGACCCCACACTTCCACATTCACTATGCCAGTGTTGGCGAACCTATGGCACAGGTGCCAAAGGTGTCACTCAGAGCCCTTTCTGTAGGCACCCAACATCGCCCCTTCACAGCCACCTGTATTCGGGTTAAATTGCTGTATTGGCACTTTGTGAAAAATTAGTGGGTTTTGAATCACAGTTTGGGCACTCAGTCTCTAAAAGGTTCGCCATCACTGCACTATGCAGACCCTACTGTAAGTTAACTGTCACTGGCTGTCAATCAGCTATCGAGCACAATTCAAAGTGCTGACCTTAACCTACAAAGCACTGTACGACCTGGGTCCTAACTACCTCAAAGATCAAATCTCACGGAATGAACCTGCTTGTGGTATTAAGGTCATCAGGAGAGACCCTTCTCTCCAACCTGCCACCTTCACAGGTACGCCTTGTAGGAACCCATGAAAGGGCTTCTCAATTGCTGCGCCCAGACTCTGGAACTCCCTCCCACTAGAGGCCAGGACTGCCCCATCTCTGATGTCTTTCTGGAAGGAGGCAAAGACTTTTCTCTTCAGGCAAGCTTTCCCTGAATGATGGACTGCCTACTATGTGTTTATATGAATCTACCATGCATGGCTACACAGATATTGCGTTTATAACCACTTATAACGTGTTTATATCTCTCCTTGTGTGATTGCAGTGACACTATGTTATCAATCGTTAGTTTTAAAGTTGCCTTCTAATGCTGTAAGATACCCCTCAATTCTCTGTGTCTCAAACTGAATATGTCTTAAGTGTACTGGACTGTATATTGTCTCTCCTTACTGTAAGCACCTTGGGTCCTTTTCCAAAGAGAAAAGTGGGGTAAAAATACTCAAATAAATAAATAAATAAATAAATAGTAGGTTCATTCTACTGAATGGGGCCATACATTTACTCCAAAGTAGTCCTGCCATGACGGTACTGCCTTCCCCCCTCCAAATTTGAAGACTTCCTTCGGGAAATGAAGTGTGAGCTCCTTAGAAAGTGGTTGCAGCTCTAGGAATCCTGGAGTTAGGGGGAAAACACAGGTACCCTCTTACCTTCAATCGGGAGCGAAAGGCCTAAGGCCTCTTCATGGCAGTCCAACCTTCCTCCCCCAACTGGCTCCTTACCTCAGCTGGCCTTTCCAATCACTGAAGTCCTGTTTTGGCAACACCACGGCGGGGTTGGAGTGAACAGCCAAAGGGAGTCGGTTTTCCAGGTAGGCCGACTGAACCCACCAGTCCGTAATCTGGGATGAAATTAGATCTCGTTTAGAATACGTGAAGCGGAAACAACATCTATCCCCACTTTATCCAGAAGAGACTTAGCAATCACCCGGTCATGAGAAGGATGATGCGCCCTCCTCTCCAGAGAAAACACCTGGGCAGGAGAGCATCAAAGCCCAGGCTAAACATGAGGAAGGGGAGAGCAAAGCCATGGAGGTGGGGGATGCAGGGGAGGCGGCGCCCGTGGTGGCACTAGGAGGATGGGCGGGAGAAAGCAGGAAGGAGGAAGAAGAGCTGGTGGAGGTGGTTAAGGAGGATCCCTGGACTGGGGAACGGGTGACGGTCAGACTCCCGCATGAAGTGGCCGAACGGGAGTGGATGGAGCAAAAGGTGCGAAAAGCCCCATTTTGGGGTCAGACGGCAGAGAGGGAGCATCGGAGACAGGTGCAAAAGTACTTTGCGCGCAGAGCCCACCATCGTGAGCAGCAGAAGGCTTTGGCGGAAATATGGCAGAGTCCCCATGGAGCCGAGAAGGAGAAGGACTCGGGCAAGAAGACAAATCAGAAGGTAATGAATTGCACAGATATAGGATGGGAGATACCTGGCTGGAGAATAGTACCTGTGAAAGGGATCTGGGAGTCTTGGTAGGGCACAAATTGAACATGAGTGAGCAGTGTGATGCGGCGGCCAGGAAAGCCAATGGAGTTCATGGCTGCGTCAATAGAAGCATCATGTCTAGATCAAGGGAAGTGATAGTACCAGACCCCACCTGGAGTCCTGTGTCCAGTTCTGTGCACCTCAATTTAAAAAGGAAGTTGGAAGAAATGTATTACGAGGAGCGGCTTAGGGAGCTGGGAATGTTTAGCCTTTCAAAAAGAAGGCTGAGGGGGGATATGATAGCTATGTTTAAATATTTGAAAGGATGTCATATTGAAGAGGGAACAGGTTTGTTTTCCATGGCTTCAGAGACTAGGACTCGGGGCAATGGTTTCAAAATAAAGGAAAAGAGATTCAATTTAAACATTAGGAAGAATTTCATGACAGTTAGAGCTGTTCAGCAGTGGAACATGCTGCCACAAAGGGTGGTGGAGTCTCCTTCCTTGGAGGTTTTTAAGCAGAGGCTGGATGGCCACCTGTCGGAAATATTGTGATGGGGGTTCCTGCATGGCAGGGGGTTGGACTGGATGGCCCTTGAGGTCTCTTTCAACTCTATGATTCTATTCTATGATTTTATGATTCTAAGGCACTGCCATGGAGCAGCGGATGAGAACCCAACCCTAGTTACGACTTTAACCGGACTTAATGTGGACCCGGGCCCTCTTGTAAGGCAGGAAATGCCCGTTTGGAGATGGACGGTGGAACCTGGATTAATGCCCGGGCAAATAGCAGAGTTCTGGTCTTGAGGCTGAGCCACTTATCCCAGAGAAGGGAGGCCGAGCTATTGAAGACCCCCAATGTTGATGTGAGTTTTGCTAATAAAAGTTCCAAGTTTGCAAAGCAACCTGCGTCATCTGTATCTCCGTCCGGAGGGCCACAGAGGGAGGGAGAAGACGGGTGGCGACCCTCACCAACAGTATCAGCTGTTAATTATCCATCATCATTTGTTCAACACCCTCAATGCACACAGCGACTTGTACAATTTTTATTTAAAAAGGTCAGGTTCTTGGCCCAAAGAGTTTATAATCTAGCTTCCGACATATTAAAAGCAGAGACGTGCAACAATTTTGGCATATATTTTTTTACACAATTTAAGAGACAATTTTAAAAAGATATGGGTTTCAAACATACAAACCATGAAACACATCTTTGAGGGCTATTGGATCTTTTTTTTTGGGGGGGGGGTCACAGGATTTTCACTTCCTTGACCGACAAGCTAAATAAACCATACCAAGAGGAGTTAAATAGCAACCAGTCTTGCCTGTGGGGAAAACAAAATCCAATTTACAGGTGCCTGAAAGTTTTCCTACCAACAAACAGGGGCAGAGACAAATATTAATCTGAGGTGCTTCACAAGGAAATGGAGTGTTTTAAGTGCTTCTCGCTAGGAAAGTGGGCAGGCATAGGAGGATAGAAGCTGTGGATTGTTCTCTGAAAGCAAGGCTTGGAAATTTCATTTTGGGGCGTGCAACTCCCAAAACACAAACAGAACCTATGAGCAGAAGGCCAGAGGGATACATGCTATGACTCATTAAGTACACCCTATTTAACTAGGTGGCCAAACAAGAATCTGCAAGTAAGCTTCCTGGATCAACAAGGCTCCGTACTGGGGGTATAGCTCAGCGGTAGAGCATTTGACTGCAGATCAAGAGGTCCCTGGTTCAAGTCCGGGTGCCCCCTCTTTTTGACAAGAATTTGGTTTTGGGATGGATTTTTTTGGGGGGGGTTCCTCCAGTTTCTCAAGGTTCATCGGGAACAACCTGGATTTATAAACATATCTGAGATGCCTCTATTTTGGATATTTCCGCAGTCCCCAGCAATTGTGGAGCAGCTCCAAATGGCGGACGATACACCTCAAAACCACAAGCCACCATGAGTCTGGAGGGACGCCTAGGATTTATTGAAAAGAACAGCAGTGGCGAAGAAGCGCCCAAGAAAACCAAGTTGGCTGGCCATCTTGAACCTTGCTCTGCATGCAGCATGTCAACCCAGGACGTGTCGCCCATGTTCTTAGCTACTTAGCAAGTACTTTTCTGTTTCGGTCCCTGTGCATCCGCCCCATTCTTACAGATCTCTGGCTCCCCTGCCTTACCCAGTTATCCATGCGGTCCGCCCGACGTTGCAGCCGGGCCTGCAGCCTCTCACCCTCGCCGCCTGGGGCGACAAACTCTGCCACCAGTTGCTTGGTCTGCTCCAGTTCCTCGGGGCTCACCAGGGGCTCCAAAGATCGCAGGTATTGGGCCATGGTTTGGGCCAGCGGTGGCAGTGGCTGGCGGGGGAGCGGGAAGGAGGAAGCATTTCGGCGGTGGAGCACCTGGGAAGGAAAAGAAAGGCCCTTCTAAAACAAACAGACTTTTTCTCGGCATGGACTCCGTTGCTATCTAAAAAGGTCACCCAGTTTCAGAGAGGAATACTTGCCCAGGCATATCCACAGGAAGGCTCGTGCTTGGCAAATGTATTATGGGCCACTGAGTTGAACTTGTAAATGAAGGAGCCTCGGGGAGAAACGGTTAAACTGCAGCGCTGCAATCAAGGCTCTGCTCACCACCCGAGTTGTGATCCCAAAATGGGATCAGGTAGCTGGCTCGAGTTTGACTGAGCCTTCCATCCTTCTGAGGTGGGTCAACTGAGAGTACCCAGCTTGCAGGGTGGGAGGAAGTTATGTGCGTCTGGCATACAGTGGGTACCTTGTATAAAGGAATGAATTCGTTCCAAATGAAATTATGTTAAGCACATTTTCCTTTATACAAATTCCCATAGGAATGCATTGAAAACAGAGTCATCCCATTTTTATGTTGTGGATTTGTTAAGCAAATTTCCCCTATCTCCGGAATTTTTTATGTTGTACAAATTTTATGTTGTACAAGCTGTTTGTTATACAAGGGTCCACTGTAATTAAATTGTAAACCACCCAGAGAGTGGTTTAAGTGCTATGGTGCAGTGTAAAAGCCAACTTGGCTTTATACCAATCTTAATAGGGTTTTCAAGGTGAGATATTTATGGACTGATGTACCAGTTCCATCACCTCTTTCTAGCTGAGTAGAGATTCAAATCCAGATCTCCCGAGACCTAATCTGTCACTCTCTTCACGACACCACAGTGAGTACCATGTGGGTAACTTGTGCTGGTCCCTTTCCCCAATGATACCCAGCAGAGTTCAGTGCTTATAGTAAGGGAGTAGGGAACCTGGTTTTGCCGATATTTCGATCTACAATTCCCATCATCCTCACCCAGTACTATATGAATGATAAGACATCGTAGAGGTTGTCAAGATCAGCTGGCAGGGTGGGGTGATGGAGGAGAACATCAGAGGTCCTGAACTGACTACAGTAACCCCCCACCATTTTGTGATTCATGCAGTGCAGTGTCTGCTAAATCGCGGGACATGCTGGGGCTCCAGCTGATTAGCGCTGGAGGTGAGGGAGAAAAATCTTTATTTCCCCACCCCAGCACCAATCAGCTGGAGCAAGCTCCTTTTAAAATGCCTTCCAGTCACGGAGGCAAGTCTGCCTTTGTGACTGGAAGGGGTTTTAAAAGGGGCTCGCCGCTTCCCCCTCCTCC
Organism: Phrynocephalus forsythii; assembly: GCA_029282475.1. Lineage (NCBI taxonomy): Eukaryota > Metazoa > Chordata > Lepidosauria > Squamata > Agamidae > Phrynocephalus > Phrynocephalus forsythii. The sequence goes on along the minus strand of JAPFRF010000011.1, from coordinate 184,224,007 downwards.
TACAGGGGTTCCGGAGAAGTGGCGTGCCCCTTTTTAAACACCTTCCAGTCCTGGGCCATCTCCATTGAAATGCATTCGCTCAATGCATTTCAATGGAGATTGCGGGGGGGAGCGCTGGCCCCAAGCCAGCGCCAAGCAGCTGATTGGTGCTGGCAGGGGGTGGAATGGCCGCCTGCAGCAAGCGAGGTGGATCAGATCATCCACCGCCCTTGCACGGGCTGCTGGAAGGCTTTTTAAAAAATCTTCCAACAGCCTGGGGAAGCAGCGGTGGCACGCCACCCCCCCAGGCCCCACCCAACCTGCATCTGCATATCGCGGATTTTCAGTCACCGGGGGTCAGGTGGGTCCCTAATCCCTGCGATAGGCGGGGGGGGGGTTCTGTACATAACTTTGGGACAGTCACTTTTTTTCTGCCTGGCATGCCTCACAGGGTTGTTGTGGTGATGAAATAGAGAGAAGCACCATGGACCTGCCTGAGATTCGCCAGAGAAAGCCAGGATATACCACCCCAGAGTGCTTAAAAGCACTCGTTGGATGGTTTACAATTTAATTACACATATTACATATTGCCCCCCTCTCCAAAAAAACCTGGGTATTCAGTTTGCTGGATGGCCAAGATAAACTTTGAGCCAGCTACCTGAGCTCATCAGGATTGAACTCAGGTCATATGCAGAGTCTTGACTGCTGTACTGCGGTTTAACTACTCTGCCACAAGGCTCTTGCAGGTCTGTTTTTTGTGCAGTTTTTTTAAAAACTGATAATGACTTCAGGGCGGCACTATCTGGTGACAATGTGTTTTTGCATAAAACAGACTCTCCGGATTAAATACATATAACAGAGAGCCTGTGGTTGATGATGACACCGGCACTGAAGAAGCAAGCACTGTTTAAATACGCATGATGCATTTGTTCTTGATGGGCAGAACAAAACCCAACGTTGACTTTACAGACGCTGTGCATGCTTGTTCCTCCGTCCCCAAGCTGTCTTCAATGGTCCATGGAGGTCCTTGTGCTATCAAGGCCTGGCACAAACTAAACAAACTATACACCACTTATAACCTTGTGTGATTGCATTGACGCTATGTTTTCAATGTTAAGTTTCCATCCCTCATAACTTTTACATGGAATTTTTACTCTTTCTTTAAGCCCTCACGTTCTCTTGTAGCTTTAATGTTGTTTTTAATGCTGTAAGGGTAAGATGTCCCCCAATTCCCTGTTCTCAAACTTGAATATGTCTTGACTGTACTGGACTGTACAGTATATTGTCCATCATTACCGTAAGCTGCCTTGGGTACTTTTCCAAGGAGAAAGGTGGGGTAAAAATACTCTAAATAAAAAATAAAGAGATAAATACCAAGGGTGTGGGAGGAAAGCCAGTAAAAAAAAAAGAAATAGGGCCTTTTCTGCTGTTGCCCCTCGCCTGTGGAATAACCTTCCACCAGACATCTGCCTGGCCCCCTCTTTGGCTGCCTTTAAGAAACTATTAAAAACTTGGTTATTTAAGCAGGCATTACCCCAAATATAATTCCAACTCAGTGTTCACCCATTAAATCTTGATTTTAACTGATTAGCCTGCCAATAATAATAATATATTGTTTTATTGTTTTATGTCACTTTAATATTATTTTTATTTTATTTTTGTTTTATTGTGTTACTATTTATGGTTTGTTGTAAACCGCCCAGAGTGACCTTGCTGCCAGATGGGTGATATGAAAATCAAATAAATAAATAAATAAAATATCATAGCCTGGGAAACACAGTACAGTATACTGTATCTGGAAGTTGAGTCATGGCAACGGGACTTTTTTCTTGAGACAGAAACGTTTCGCTGCTCACCCAAACAGCAGCGAAACGTTTCTATCTCTCAAGAAAAAGAAGTCCCGTTGCCATGACTCAACTTCCAGATAAACTCACCTGGATGACTGAGAATCTTCACAGACAGTATACTGTACCTTAAAAAAAAGTTGACATTTCCCAGAATCCACCAGCCAGGACACTGCCTGAGGGATTCTGGGAACTGTAATTCCAAAAAGGCAGCTGGAGGGGGCACCACAAAATCTGACTCTGGAGAATCAGGAAGGAAGCCAGAAGCAGGAAAGAACCAGTTCTGCAAGGAAGAAGACAAAGGGGAGGCACTCTTCCATTTAGAAACAGTTTTGAATCAGCCTCTAATGGCTCAGATCCTACAAGGCCTCCAAATAAATACCTAATGGCCTTCCTACACCCATTTACAAGAACCGTTTTACCAGCTCCCTGTTTTGTATCCATTTCTGAAAGAGGTTCCTTAAACCTGCTTCTCCAGCCATAACAGCCTTCACGTGGCGCTGCCCAGCGATAACGGCGTGGTGTAAATGAATATATTTTGAAATGGACTCACCCTTTGAGTGGAAGGAAGCAAAGTGACTTTCCAAAGCAGAGCAACCGAGGAGCTTCAGATGCAATTAAAACTGCCTTAAAACTTGAGGTTTTTTTTTTTGGGGGGGTGTTTTTAATTGCAACGTCCAGCCCCCCCCCCCCTTTTTTTTTAAATGGGAGGGAAATCCAGATCTCAATGCATATTTTCATGCGGACTGAAATGCCATGCTCACCTCATTCTGTCGCTATCTGTCTGAAGAAGTGGACATGTCCACGAAACGTTACATTAAAATATAAAAGTTAGTCTTTAAGGTGGCACATGTTTTGTGTCTTTTGGTTTTTTTATTTTTATTTTTGCCTGCAATTGTGGAAGAGAGGGAGAAAGATGCCTTCCTTTCAAATGGCAATTTAAGGGGCGGGAAACTAGAGGGAAATGAAACAGGCGTTGTAAAGCCAACGGGAAATCAGCCCCAGACCCCAGACCCGGGCTGCCTCTCTGCTAACTGCTACAAGTGGTACCTTGTATCAAGGAATGAATTCGTTCCGAATGACATTCTGTTAAGTAAATTTTCCTTTATACAAATTTCCCATAGGAATGCATTGAAAACAGAGTAATCCCTATCATGACCATTCTGTACAGATTTGCCCCATTGACGATTCTGTTAAGCACATTTCCCCTTTTATGTTGTACACATTTTATGTTCTACAAACCGTTTATTATATAAGGGTCCACTGTACTTTTTGTTCGGCGCCTCGGGCGACACGTCCCTTGGCATTCAGGACCATCCGCGCCCCTCTACCTCCACCCCAAGCCCCCTGGTTCCTTTGCGGGGCTTGCTAACCCAACCCTGCCGTGGCTTTCTTCTTGGGATCGATCTCCCCCACCACCACCTCCCGTCCTGGCTTCCCCTTGTCCCTCCTTCCCGCGTCCATCTTCTCTCTCCCCCTTTTTTTCCTCCGCTTGCAAACGCCGCCGCCTGCACGTCCGCACATGGCTGGGACCCGCCTCCACCCCAAAACAAACCCTCCCACGGGCAGGCAAAAGGGAAAGCCCGGGGATCGGGGAGGGGGTGTCGGGATTCCCCCCCCCTTCCTGGAACTCACCGTCGCCTTCGGGACGGGGTGGCCCCATGGGGGGCCCAGCAGCCGCAGCAGCCGCCACCTTCCCATTGCAAGGAGGAGCCCATGCGCCGCCGCCGCCGGAGAGGTGCGGGTCGGTGCTGCCTCCTCCGAGTGGGAATGTGGTGCTGGGGAGCAAGGGGTGGTGGTGGTGGTGGGGCTGGAAAGAGAGATTAACTTGACCCGGCTGCAAATAGTTATCACTTCCTGCGAGCGAGAGGAAGCTTTTAAAAAAAAAAGTTAGAAAGGGGGGCAACTGGTTCCTTCTACATCTGCTTTTGCACCAGAGCTTTTTTCTGCCATTTAAAAAATGCTGGCCGTTCACCAACACGGCACCTTCTTTCCCACTCTGAAAACTTATTTATCCTGATCATTAATATATATAATATTATTTATCCTGATCATTAATAATATTATTTATCCTGATCATTAATATATATAGATAGAGAGAGAGAGAGAGAGAGAGAGAGAGTATTTGCCTAACGGTACCAAAGGAGGAAATGTATATCTATTTGCCTGTAGGAGATATAAATATATATACAGTATTTATTTCCCCTTTAATAACTCTTGGGCGAATGCCCAGCATTCTGCATGATGGCAATGAAGTGTTTATTTGCCAGAATAATTATGTCTTAGCTCATCAGGAGGATGAGTTCAGGTTCTTAGGAAGAAGATTGAAGTCCCGGACTTCCAAGGTACCATTTTGAGAAATGCTACCTTTTCCTCATGCAGGACCCGCCAGGCAGGCAGAGCTCAGAAGCCTCAATGCATGGATGAGGCGATAGTGTCGAGAGGAGGGCTTTAGATTTATCAGGAACTGGAGAACATTTTGGGACAAGCCAAACCTGTTCTGGAGGGACGGGTTGCACTTGAATCATGATGGGACCAGATTGCTGGCACTCAACCTCAAAAAGGCTGCAGAGCAGCTTTTAAACTGATATCTGGGGGAAAGCCGACAGGAGCTGTGTGGCATCCGGTTCGGAACACCTCATCCTCGGGGAATGAGGTTGGAGAGGGTAGAGAATCACATAGAGATGACATAGCAAGTATTAACACTGGCAGAATAATGGAATGTGACAGTTGTCTACTGAAAATAAAAGCTGTGTGGGGGGAAGAACAAGGCAGCAGCTGTTGTTGCAGAACCCACTGTACAAGTGCTTCTACGCCAATGCTCGAAGCCTCCGAGCAAAGATGGGAGAACTTGAACATCTGGCAGCTAGGGATAACATTGATATAATAGCCATAACAGAAACCTGGTGGAATGTGGAGAACCAGTGGGACACAGCAATCCCAGGCTATAAACTCTATAGGAAGGATAGAGAGGGGCGGGTTGGAGCGGGTGTGGCCATCTATGTCAAAGAAGGGGTAAAATCCAGCAGAAATGAGATTGACAGAGGGTCTGACTCCACCATAGAATCACTGTGGGTTAAACTACCAGGCCCAAGAGTTGGGGTATTCTATCGTCCACCAGATCAAAAACTTGAGGGGGACCTTGAAATGAGGAGATAAATCATGGAGGTGGCTAAGAGGGATAGGATAGTAATAATGGGGGGCTTCAATTATCCCCACATTAACTGGGCCAATGCGAACTCCGGGCAAGAAAGAGAAACTGGGTTTCTCGACTTGCTGAATGACTGTGCCTTAGAGCAACTTGTCATGGAGCCCACCCGAGAACAGGCAACTCTGGATCTAATACTGTGTGATACTCAGGACCTGGTCAGGGATGTGAATGTCACTGAGCCTCTGGGGAACAGTGACCATGCTGCAATTTCCTTTGCCATGCATGTTGGAGGAAGAGTGTCAAGCAAATCAGACATTAAAACCCTTGATTTTCGAAGGGCAAACTTCCCTCAGATGAGGAAACTAGTTAGAAAGAAATTGAAGGGGAAGGTTGGAAGAATCCAATCTCTTCAGAGTGCATGGAGCCTGTTTAAAACAACGGTAATAGAGGCCCAACACAAGTGTATACCACAAAGAAAGAAGAGCTCTTTTAAGTCCAAGAGGGCACCGGCATGGCTAACGAGTGGAGTTAGAGAGGCTCTAAAGTGCAAGGAGATGTCTTTCTGTAAATGGAAATCCTCCCCAAATGAGGAAAATAAAAAGGAACACAAACTCTGGCAAAAGAAATGTAAAAAGATGATAAGGGAGGCAAAGAAAGATTTTGAGGAACGCATAGCTAGCAATATAAAGGGTAATAATAAAAGTTTATTTAAAAATATGTTAGAAGTAGAAAACCTGCCAGAGAACCAGTTGGCCCTCTTGATGGTGAGGGAGGAAAAGTGGAGATTAAGGAGGACTTAGAAATTGCAGAGAAATTAAATGAGTTCTTTGCATCTGTCTTTACAACAGAAGACCTTGAGCAGATTCTACTGCCCGAACGGCCCCTCTTGACTAAAGAATTAAATCAAATACAGGTTAAAAGAGGATTTTTAGGACTAATTGATAAATTGAAGATTAACAAGTCACCGGGCCCAGATGGCATCCACCCAAGGGTTATTAGGGAACTGAGAAATGAAGTTGCAGATCTCTTAACAGTAATATGCAACTTGTCTCTTCATACGGCCACAGTGCCGGAGGACTGGAGGATAGCAGATGTCACACCAATTTTTAAAAGAGGAAGGAGGGGGGACCCGGGAAACTACAGGCCAGTTAGCCTTACATCTGTCCCAGGGAAGATGGTGGAAAGCCTCATCCAAGAGAAAATCTTAAAACACATAGAAGAACAAACCTTGCTGAGAGAAAATCAGCACAGCTTCTGTAAGGGTAAGTCTTGTCTGACAAATCTTTTGGAATTTTTTGAAAAGGTCAACAGGCATGTGGATTTGGGTGAACCAGTGGATATAGTCTATCTGGATTTTCAAAAGGCTTTTGACACAGTCCCTCACCAAAGGCTGCTGAGAAAATTGCACAGTCAGGGGATAAGAGGGCAGGTCCTCTTGTGGATCGAGAACTGGTTGAGATCCAGGAAACAAAGAGTAGGTGTCAATGGAAATTTTCACAATGGAGAGAAGTGAAAAGTGGTGTACCCCAGGGCTCTGTCCTGGGACCAGTGCTTTTCAGTCTGTTCATAAATGACCTGGACACAGGGATAAACAGTGAGGTGGCCAAGTTTGCAGATGACACAAAACTTTTCCGTGTGGTAAAAACCAGAGAAGATTGTGAAGAGCTCCAGAATGATCTCTCCAAACTGGGGGAATGGGCTATGAAATGCCAAATGTGTTTTAATGTAGCCAAATGTAAAGTAATGCATATTGGGGCAAAAAAATCAAAACTTTATCTATCAACTCATGGGCTCTAAGTTATCCGTGACGGATCAGGAAAGAGATCTGGACAGCTCCATGAAGGTGTCTCCCCAGTGTGTGGCAGCGGTGAAGAAGGCCAATTCCATGCTAGGGATTATCAAAAAGGGGATTGAAAATAAAACAGCCAACATTATAATGCCATTATACAAAACAATAGTAAGGCCGCACCTGGAGCATTGTGTACAATTATGGTCACCACATCTCAAGAAAGACATAGTGGAACTGGAAAAGGTGCAGAAGAGAGTGACAAATGATTACTGGACTGGGGCACCTCCCTTATGAGGAAAGGCTAAAACATTTGGGGCTCTTTAGTCTAGAAAAAAGGCGCCTGAGGGGGGATATGATTGAGACATACAAAATAATGCAGGGCATGAATAAAGTGGATAGAGGGAAGCTCTTCTCCCTCTCACTAAATACCAGAACTAGGGGACATTCCTTCAAATTGAGGGCTGGGAGAGTAAGAACAGACAAAAGAAAATATTTTTTCACCCAGTGCGTTGTTAGTCTATGGAACTCCCTGCCACAGGATGTGGTGATGGCATCTGGCCTGGATGCCTTCAAAAGGGGATTGGACAGATTCCTGGAGGAAAAGTCCATCACAGGTTACAAACCATGATTGAGATGTGTAATCTCCAGGCTTAAAACCAGGGTACTTCAAGGGCCAGATGCAGGGGAGTTGTACCAGGAGACAGATATCTGGTCTCATGCACTCCCAAATGCATCTGGTGGGGCCACTGTGAGATACAGGAAGCTGGACTAGATGGGCCTTTGGCCTGATCCAGCATGGTTCTTCTTATGTTCTTATGTTCTTATGAGATGTGGAAGTATAACAGGGAGCATTGAGGTCATGCTTCTGGATCACCAGGAATCTGGTAAATTGGGTGGATTAAATGCAAAAGGCATTGGCAATAACACTTCCATTGTGGACACCGATCAATGGTTTTGTGACTGAACTCAAATAATAAGAAGCTTGTCACTGTGGGGTTTTCTCTACCTCCATTTTCATTTCCATTAAACACACCCAACAGACGGGTGAATTTTTTTATACTGTTCACACAGTCAAGTTGGCTGCAGTGGAACATAAGCTTATGTTGCAATAATCATGTTTGCACTTGAGAGGTGCCATAAGGACTCTTGGGTGAATTTTTTAAAGATATATCAGTGAATTTCAAACACTGCTTAATTTTAAAATTTATTTTAAATATTTTCACCCACCTTTCTCCTTGCGTGCTCTTTGTAGCTTTAATGTTACCTTTTAACGTTCTAAGATGCCCCTTCTAATTCCCTGTTCTCAACTTGAATACTGTATGTCTTAAATGTTCTGGGCTGTATATTGTCCCCCATTATTGTAAGCCGCCTTGGGTCCTTTTCCAAGGAGAAATGTGGGGTAAAACTATTCAAATAAATAAAGTAATTAATTAAAAGGGACCCAAAGCAATTTATAATAATTAAAAGACAGTATGTGTGACAATGAGTATACAATATTAAAAATTCAATAAATACAATAAAACTATTTATTTATTTATTTATTTATTTATTTATTTATTTATTTATTTATTTATTTATTTATATGCCGCCCACCACCCAAAGGTCTCTGGCAGCTTACAATTCAAAATTAAAATAAACAATCAAAACAATTAAAAATCAGCAGCACCAAAACACGTTATGGTAGAATAATACATTCTAAAAAAATCCACTTGCCAAGGGAAGCTTGCCTGATGAGAAAGGTCTTTGCCTGCTTGTGGAAGGACAGCAAAAATGGGCCCAGGATAGCTTCCTGTGGGAGGGAGTTCCACAGTCAAAGTAAAACCAGAGAAGGCTGGGTCTTGTACCGCCATTATGTGACCTTTGAGGGTGGTGGGACTGAAACAAAGGCCTCCCCTGGTGATCTGATTGCTCAGGCAGCCTCATAAGAGGGAGATACGGTAATTTAGGACTTTGTAAGGGAAAACCAGCACTTGGAATTGCACCCAGAAATGGATTGGCAGCCAGTGGAGCTGCTGCAACAGGGGAGTTATATGTCCCTTGTAACCAACCCGTTAACAAACTGCGGCATTTTGCACCCTTTGGAGTTTCCAAACACTTTACCAAGACAGCCCCACACAAAGTGTGTTACAGTACTTCAGCTGAGATGTAACTAGGGCATGTGTCACCATAGCCAGATGTATATGAAATATAGGCCAAATTAAAAACCAATTAAACTATTGGGATAATAAGACTATTTCTGACCAGAAGCAGTTCTACATCAATGGCACTGTCCGCCATTTGCTTGATCTTTTGTACAGCACTAGCACAGGCTGCTGTAGAGTTAGCCCAAGTTCAAGGCTATTGTTCTATTGTTCCTCTGGTATGCGCCCGGTCTGACCTAGCCAGTGTCCTACATTGGTACCTTGTATAAAGGAATTAATTCATTCCAAATAATATCCTGTTAAGCAAATTTTCCTTTGTACAAATTTCCCATAGGAATGTATCGAAAACTGATTAATTCCTAATCACGACCGTTTTTCTGCTGTATGGATTTGCCCCATAGGCAATCCTGTTAAGTGATTTCCCCCTGTCTCTGGAAATTGTTTCCTTTAAACGGATTTTCTGTTAGGGCCTTTTCACACGACCCCTAAGATCCGCTGGCCACTTAAATTTGGACCAGAGATCTTGGGGGTTCGTTGCTCTTCCTACGTCCCCACCGCTCCGCACTTCCTTGCTCCTGTCTGCGTGAGGGGAGGGAGGAAAAAAGAGAGGAAAAAATGCAGGCTCACCTCTGAAGCCGCCCGGAGCCCCGTCTTCGTCCTGATTCCTTCTCTTAAAGGGGCGGGAGGCAAAAACAACAACAAACAGAAGCGAGGAGAGCCCGGCACTCACTCCCTTAAATCCGCATCAGGGATTTTCACCCTCCAAGAGCAGGTACATGAAAAGTGCGCTAGGACGCGCTTAGGTGGGCGTGGTCGCGCTTAATTATCTGTAAACTCCGGAGCTGGTGGGGAAATAATTTTAAGCTCCGGAGCTGGGAGCCATTTGCCGCGGAGTTTAGGGGTCGTGTGAAAAGGCCCTTAAACAAACCCCTTGTTATTACCAGGGTCCACTGTAGGGGTCCCTGTTGTCTGCTTTTTCTGTTTGTCTGTTGATTTGTTGATTTCAAAGCTCCCGGATTATTCTTGAGCACCTCCAATCCTCTCCAAAACACAGGAGTGGAAAATTGTGCTGCTTCTGTACAACATGTGGGGGCAAGACACCTTGAACTCCAGTCTCACTGTGGCCTTAATAGCTTAGTGAGTTAGGTATCTGGTTGTGGAACTGGAGGTTGGTGGTTCAGTTCCCCACTCTGACTGCTTGACAGGAGCTGGACTCAAAGGCCCTTTGTACACGACCCCTAAACTCCGCCGCAAATGGCTCCCAGCTCTGGAGCTTAAAATTGTTTCCCCACCAGCTCCGGAGTTTACAGATAATTAAGTGCGACCATGCCCACCTAAGCGTGTCCCAGTGCACTTTTCAGGTACCTGCTCTCTGGAGGTGAAAATTCCTGATGCGGATATAACAGTAGTGACTGCCCGGCTCTCCTTGCTTCTGTTTGTTGTTTTTTTGCCCCCCCGCCCCTTTAAGAGATCTGAATGCAGTGCCCGGACGGCATGAGGTGAGCGGCATTCTTATCTTCCTTTTTTTCTCCCTCCCCTCACGCAGCCAGGAGTGTGGAGGGGGTGGGAACGCAGGAACAGCGACAAACCCCTAAGATCTCTGGTCCGAATTTTAGTGGCCAGCAGATCTCAGGGGTCGTGTGAAAAGGGCCTTGATTCATAGGGTCCTTCCAAGCTCAGCATTTCTATGATTTACCAACTGCTGTAAACCACTCAGCAACACTGTTACTTACTTCTCAGGCTTTTATTATGAATTTTCTTTAATTGGTCAACACACCCGTTTGAAAGCTACTAGGCATCATCTTTAGGCTTCTGTGATCCTTTCAGAAGGAAAGGGTTTTGTTTTGTTTTTACAACTCCTTGAGCAACTGGTGCTCTGATATCTCCCACTTGACAAGCCCTTGCGGGTTTCTAGTTGTTTTCCTGAGCAAACAGAGTCCCGTGCCAACAAAAAGGCAAACATGGCTTGCAACACAGTTCCTCCAGGGAAGGGGAGAGAGAGAGAGAGAGAGAGAGAGAGAGAGAGATTTCTCAGGGGAAAACAAGATCTGATGGGTGGCTGTGTGGCTGAAGTGTCACCAAGGGTGGGGATTTAAAAAATCCAAATATATATGGTGGGGAAAAGAAGGTTGCATTTAGGTTGTATTTGGGATGTTTTAATATACTGTATATATGGTTGGGGAAATGTGAATTGTCACACATGGAAGCTGTCTGTGAGTACTGATCCACTGATTTTAAAAATGTTGAGGGGGAAAAAACACTCTAATTTTTAATTTTTAAGAAACCCAGTCCCCTTTCTTAACCCAAATGAGAAGTGGGCAGCCAGTCTGTTTTCATTTATTGTTTTCCTCTTTACTCTCATTATTGTAAAGGGGGCTCATTACATAAGAACATACATAAGAACATAAGAAGAGCCATGCTGGATCAGGCCAAAGGCCCAAGTAGTCCAGCTTCCTGTATCTCAGTGGCCCATTCAGATGCGTTTGGGAGCGCATGAGACTAGATATCTGTCTCCTGATACCACTCCCTGCATCTGGCCCTTGAACTACCCTGGTTTAAAGCCTAGAGATTACATATCTCCATCAACTTTTTGTAACCCGTGATGGACTTTTCCTCTAGGAATCTGTCCAATCCCCTTTTGAAGGCATCCAGGCCAGATGCCATCACCACATCCTGTGGCAGGGAATTCCATAGATTTTAAAAATGCTGGGTGAAAAAATTTTCTTTTGTCAGTTTTCCCAGCACTCAATTTGAGTGTATGTCCCCTAGTTCTGGTATTTTGAGAGAGGGAGAAGAGCTTCCCTCTATCCACTTTCTCATACCCTGCATTATTTTGTATGTCTCAATCATATCCCCCTCATTTTTCCAGACTAAAGAGGCCCAATTGTTTTAGCCTTTCTTCATAAGGGAGTGGTGCCCCAGCCCAGTAATCATTTTAATGCTCTCTTCTGCACCTTTTCCAGTTCCACTATGTCTTTCTTGAGATGCGGTGACCAGAATTGCAAACACCTCATTCCAGGTGGGGCCTTACTATTGTTTTGTATAACAGCATTATAATGTTGGCTGTTTTATTTTCAATCCCCTTTTTGATAATCATTGTACATTCTAGTGCAGTGGTTCCTAACCTTCCGAATGCTGTGACCCTTTAATACAGTTCATCATGTTGTGGTGACCTCTTGCCCTGCTTAGAAGAGGCCACCAGCCCACTTTGGCAGGCCACTACCCCAGGGGCCATAGATAACTTCCCTCTAAAGGCACCCTCAGCCAATCGCAGCCTTCGGTATCATTGACTGACATCCCCTCCAACCTATCAAGCTGTAACTCAACCTCCCCCCCTTCCTCCCCATCATCTTCCAGACCCAAGCCCTTTGTGCCTTTCTCTTCACTGGCTCATGACGTTGGTTCCCCAAAGGGGTCCCGATCCTCAGGATGGGAACCACTGTTCTAGTGGATCCTGGAAGCTGGGAATTTGTCCCCAGGGCCCAGAACTAATCCAGTTTTGTTCAAAACAATGGTAAATTTGAGGCCACCTAGCACTATTTTAAAAACAACAACATTAGAGAAAGGATAATGAAAACAGGAATGATAATATTTTGTGTTTGCCTATTTTTCCCTATTTTTTCTTCTGTGCTAATTTTCTTTAGTCTAACCATGTAAATCTTGCAATTTAGTAATCTGAGGGTGAATAAAGAACAAGCCAATAAAAAATTAGAATCTCCTTGCAATCTTAGGCAATATATTTTTTGAATTCTGGGAGTTGCTGTCGAAAACATTTGGAGAGTCAAAGGTTCCCCACCCCTACTCTCAGGTATGGTTTACATAGCATGTGTTGGATAGGGGAAATTCTGATGGATTGCAAACTGCCTGTGTCAAGAATCCTCACACACAGGGTTTCTTCTTCAAGTGCCTTCTCCTTATAGAACATTGGTGATCAGTAGCATGATCTGTTTTTTATCTAAAGCTATTCTAAATCCTATTTTTATCTAAAGCTATTCCCTATGTCTACTGTGAACCATTGGCTTAAATTCTTCAGTCAGAATGTTCTTATATGCCCCGGGCCATGCTTCCCATCTGTTTTTCCTTGAAGGATAACCTGCAGCAGATGTATTTGTTGTTACGTATTATGTGACTGAAATATTGCAATTTTCTTCTCTTTACACTACAGTATTGAGAATTTCTAGCTTTTTATTAATACGCTGTAATACCAGCCACATTAGTGACTCTGGCTGTCCAAGGTATCTTCAAAATACGTCTCTACGTCCACATTTTAAATGCTTCCACACATAGGGCCCAGCTGCACAATATATAGTATATATATTTGTTAGGGCTGAGGTAACAAAATATGAGACTCAATAAAACCTCTGACCAGACCTCCTAAAGTTTTCAGTTTTACCTGGAAAAAATGTGTCATGAGAAGTTAAATTGAATCAGATTGGGTTTTCTTTCCCTGTTGGTTTGAGCCATCAAACTGTGTCCAGCCTACGGCCTTTATAATATGGTTTTCAAAGTATGTGAGATTATTCGAAGATGACGACCACCCTGATAATACTGAGAGTTGCTTACTCCTGGTGAGATTATGCAGCAAAACACATAAAGGTTTGAAGCCAAGGTTCGTGAGGCCTAGTTTAACACACTGTCCAATGTCTGTGAAGATTCTCAGTCATCCAGGTGAGTTTATCTGGAAGTTGAGTCATGGCTACTGGACTTCTTTTTTGAGAGACAGAAACGTTTCGCTGTTCAGCGAAACGTTTCTATCTCAAAAAAGTCCAGTAGCCATGATTCAACTTCAAGAGACACTCTCCAATGCTTTCTTGTCTTGAACAAGAACTTTTCTCTTCTTAAAAACCCTTTCCTGGGTTGTCCCATTGCCTTGATGCACCCCCTATGCGTAATAATAAATCTTCTCTGAACATGTGCAGAATTCTAACCAATCACAACCACCTGTTTAAATTGAATTAGAACTCAGTCCTGTTCCTGTTAACAGTGAAATCAAGGCCTACTGAGTTCAGAGGAAGTCCACCTTCAGTTTAAACAAGGAAGAAGGAAAGGATGCCTAGGGTGTGTATTGAAATGCACCCTTCTGTTCATAATAAATGGCACGCCATCAAAGTCAGTTCTGAAATTCCCATTAGAAGGGATGTGTGCGTGACTGACTCTTTGTGACCCCATGTCCATGGAGTTTTCTTGGCAGGAATACTGGAGTGGTAGTTTCCCCATCCAAGTAATAACCAGGGCAGACCCTGCTTAGCTTCCAAAATCAGGCGAGATTGGATGTGCTTAGGCTAGCTAGGGCATCTAGGCAGCCATGTTAGAAGGGATGAATGAGGATAAAGTGAATGAGGCTAAAGTGGGAAGGGAGGGGGAAATAGAACGTTGCAATCTTCGGTTGCCAGGGACGCCTGGGCGGTTGCTAGGGGCGGGCTGATGTCGGCGCCTTCGGGGGAGCCTCTGCCGGATCTGACGCGCACGCGCGCCCTCGCACGTTAAAGGGATAAACAACCCGAGAGCGAGAGAGCGGGATCAGCTGGCGGATGGGGGCAGGGGAGCGGCCGGTGCATTGAGCCAGGCCACATCGGAGGTGAGATGAATCGAATCGGGGGGCGCACGAATGGATGAATTTAAGAAAGGGAATTGGGGGCGGGGGGATGCGGGAAAAAAGTTTATGCAAGGATCGTTTTGTCCGCGGGACACTGAATTTTTTTTTTGGGGGGGGACGGGTTAAGAATTGCCTCCCCCTTCACTGATCTAAACCGGAGTGAGAAGATTGTGCTGGATTTTGAACGTAGCGTCGTCAGAATAGGGATGCTGGTAAGGTACCGTAGGTCTCCCCCAGGAAAGGCCTAGTGGTGTGCGGTAGAGAGAGAAAGAGAAGAAAGAAGGAAGGTCAAATTGATGGTCCCCCCCCCCTTTTCTTTCTGTCTTTTCGTTTACTCGGTCCAGGTGATGTTATGATTTGCTTTAAATCAGAGATCGCGGCTGGAGCTTTTTAAGTCCCGCTCCCCCAGCCCCAATGGTGGCTTCTTTTCACCCCGCTAGGGAAAAAAAGCCGCACGGAATGGGATGAAGCCGCACCTGATGGATTTCCTCCTTTCCTCTTTTTGTGCAGTCCTCAGAAAAAATGCGAAAGACAGGGCTAAATTTAGGGAAAACGAATTTGCATTGTGTGGGGGAACGATAGGTGGGAGGGACGAGAATGCTTTGTTTTAATGGACGGATTGTGGGGAAGGAAGCAAGGAAGGGTGGGCAATTTTCTCCCTTCCTTGCTCCAAGGAAGCTATCTCCGTCGTCAATGGGGTTTTTATTTTGCGAGACAGAGGAAACACAGGGCGAGCTTTGTGCTGAGTTCTCCTCCCCCTTTCCCGCTTCTATCCTTGGTCGCTGTGGAGCTGGGTCTCGAACCCGTCCCGTCGGGACGTTTGCTTTATATTTTATAACCCGAAGCGCCCTTTGAAAAAAAAAAGGCCTTTTTTTTGCTTTTGTGCCCAGTCCCTTCCTGTAGCCGCCGCCCCTCCCCCTGCCAGGAGATGTTGGCGATACTCCAAGGCGGATGGCTTTTCCCCAGTTTGCAGGCGATGTTGCTGCTTTGATGCTGAAGCGCAGGCGGAGGGAAAGGCTTGTGGTTCTGGGAAGAGTTGGGTTCGCAAGTTGCCCTGCTCCTTCTCCTAACTATTTTCCCCAGAAACGAGGTGTGTGTGTTAGCCGCCCTGGGAAGACATGAGGAACGAGAGGCTGTAAGTCAGATAAACCATATAATTATCATAGTTATCCATTGTTGCCCTGCTCCTTCTCCTATTTTCCTCAGAATGTATTAGCAGGTGAGTTGGCAGCCAGTAACTTCAATTAAGGTATAATTAAAGATTTTTAACTGATAAATTGAAATTTAGTTGCATACTAATAATAGTCTCAGAACTGCAGAGCTGTCAGGGACCCTTTGGTTCATCAAATCCAGTCCCTACCAAGGGAGATCCAGGGTGTGTGTGTGGAGAGAGTTTCTTCCTTTAAATTTCTGGGAGGAGGGGGGATCGAACTCCAGACCTCTAGCTCCACAGCCAGATACCTAAATCTAAACCATATCGAGCGATCTGCACAGAAACATGAGGTATTAACATCCGGTGTTTCAGTTAAGCTGAGTGATTGCCAGTGAGATACTAAGGCATGGGAGACTCAGCTAATTTCATTGTGGGATAAAGGGGGGTGGGGGTGGGGACTACAGTGCTCCTCGGATCTAGCAGACATTGCCAAGGGGGAGGAACGATGGGATCTGGAGTCCAGCAATATTTTGGAAGGTGCATTTTGCTCCCCTCAGCGCTCAGGTCATGGGGTGGGCGTGGTCACATGTTCTTATGTGCTCATCAGTTACTTCTGTCATAGGGGGACTCTATATATTGATCACTTCCAGAAGGTATCCTGCCTTCTGTCGACTTCCCGTGCCCTACATGGTCAAGGCTTTTTTAAAAAAAAATATTTTTAATTGGGGAAAAGTTTATGGAGTCAATCTGTTTCATGTTTGGTCTTCCTGTTTTGCTCCTATATGCAACTTTCCTCAATTTTACTGTGTTTTCCCCCCGGACTAAAAAACAAAAAGCAATCTTGTCTTCCCATGACGTGCCCCTAGTATGATAGCCTCAGATTAGTAATTTTTCCTTCTTGTGAGAAGCCGGTCTTGATGAGATGCAGTGTGTACATGTTTGTGTGATATACTTTCAATTCGGAATTGACTTAGAGTGACCATAATAGGGCTTTCAAGATACGTGAGATATTTAAGGAGGCACCCACTTATTGGTCTCTCAGTCAATCTATGGCATTTGTAAAGCTCTCAGCCAATGTTGCATATTCTTCCCTTGTCACTATCTAGCTTTCTGCTTATATACCGCCCCATAATCTCTGTCCTGAACCTGTAGGAACCTGGAGTCCAGCAATATCTAGAGCAGGCATGCCCAAACTTCGGCCCTCCTGATGTTTTGGACCACAACTCCCAGAATTCAAAGCATAGATTGCCAATGGCAAAGGACTGTGGGAGTTGCGGTCCAAAATATCTGGAGGGCCAACGTTTGGCCATGCCTGATCTAGAGGGCTGTAAGTATTTTGGCCACCTCATGAGTACAGAGGACTCCTTGGAAAAGTCTATGATGTTGGGGAAGATTGTGGAGAATATGATGGTTGGACGGTGTCGTCGATGCAACCAACAGGGATTTGACCAAACTCTGGGAGACAGTGGAAGACAGGAAGGCCTGGCAAGCTCTGGTACATGGGATTATGAAGAGTTGGATATGACTGAACGCCTGAACATCAACAAAATGTTTTCCCTATGTGGTTTAGAGACTGCTTTGTTGAAGCAAAGCTCAAAAGGCATGGAAGTATTATTTTTACAAGTGCTGAGGTGGACAGTCACACAGCTTTTTACACCTGTGTGTGATAAACAGGAAGATCATAATACCAGTGATCCTGGTCTTGGCCTCCAGAGGCACATCCTTAATAATCTTGGAACTGCAGAACTAGAAGGGGCCCTATGGATCACTGAGCCCAGCCCATGTCAAGGAGGCGCAGTGAGGAATTGAACTCCCAGCCGCTGGCTCTGCAGCCAGAGAACTAAACCACCCAGCCCCTTAGCAATATAGTAGTCCCCTGCCACAACACGGTTCATATATCACGGTCCTAGTATATAGCTTTTTTTTTTCTTGAAAGAAGCAGGCTTCCAAAGAGAGGTCTTCAATCTCCTCCTGGCACGTCAGCGAACAGACCTGGGGCTGCTCCTGCTGGCTGTACTTGCAAAGAGAGGTTTTTAACCCCCTCCTGATACCTTGGCAGACAGATCTTGAACTCCTGGCAGCAAGGTCTGCTGAGGTGTCAGGAGGGGGTTAAAAACATCTCTGGAAACGCAGCCTGCAGGAGCAGCCCCAGGTCAGTTTGCTCAGGCCTCTGCATTTTGCGGATTTTCCTTTATTGCGGGTGGATCAGGCACCAGACTCCCGCAATAAATGGGAATACTGTATTGAGGATCTTTGCAGGTTCTTTCATCTCTGTCAGGGGTGTCCAGACTTCAGCCCTCCAGATGTTTTGCACCAGAACTCCCAGAATTCCAAGCCTGTTTTTCCAATGACGAAGGATTGTGGGAGTTGTGGTCCAAAACATCTGGAGGGCCGAAGTTTGGACACCACTGGTCTCTGTTCTTCTAAGAATCATTCCTCTGCAAAAAAATTTTTTTACCGTAGCCTCCATTTGAATTGATGGTCAAGACATGGCTGCGTAAGCCATCTAAACACCACCTGCATACTTACCACATGCTGTAGTGCTGCTTTCTGCCCCCCTCCCAGATATTTTGCTTCTCATTTGTGATTCTTGCTGCCAGTGATGCTGTGTAACCATATGATCTGTTCTAAAGATTGCTCAGCCATTGCATTCCATAACGACATCTTAAGGAAAGATGGTGACTTAATTATTTATATTTGCATATTTTTACCCCGCCTTTCTCCTTGGCAAAGGACCCAAGGCGGCTTACAGTAATGAGGGATAATATACAGTCCAGTACAATTAAGACATACTCAAGTTTGAGAACAGGGAATTGATGGACAACATTAAACCTACAAGACAACACAAGCAGTTAAAGAGAGAGAGTGAAAATTCCATGTACAAGTTATGAGGGATTTAGGCTATTATTGAAAACATAGTGTCAATGCAATCACACAAGGTTATAAGTGGTTATATAAACACAAAGTCTATGTGATAATGTATGGTAGATTCATATAAAAGGCACATAATAGGTAGTCCATCATTCAGGGAAAGCTTGCCTGAAGAGGAAGGTCTTTGCCTGTTTCCAGAAAGACAGCAGAGATGGGGCAGTCCTGGCCTCTAGTAGGAGTGAGTTCCAGAGTCTGGAGGCAGCAGCCTTCAGAGACTTCAGAGCGGGCCGCCTCTAGTGGTGGATTTCTGTTCTGGAAAGAATATCTCCCTTTTAAGTAAGTGGCCTCAAAATGATTCCTTGAATCAGCCACAACTTCCTTAGCTCACAATACCACATGAGGGTTTTAATTCCTAACCACTAGTCATTAGAAGATGTACAAAAGAAGATCTAGCAAATGGCCACGATGGTGCTCTTGAGGTAGCCCACTTCTGGTCAAAAATAGTCTGATTATTTTAACATTTTAATTGGTTTTTAGTTTGACCTATGTTCCTTCTATGCCCATAAGTTCAAATCATGCAGTGCTCTGATACCAGGCAACAAAAGGAAGGAAATACAACATTTCTATAGAGGCCAGCCAGAAGTGCTGGGCGGGTGAGGGCTGATGCAGGCAAAATTTTGGTTGTCTTAGCGCTTCACTGAGTGGAGAATTCACAGGTAGAATGGAGATCTTTGTGAATCCAAGAAGCAATTTTAGATGGCAAAGACTTCCCATGAACCTTGGTGAGTGTTCACCTCAGCAATCTTGTAAAAATAATACTTCCATACCTTTTCAGCTTTGAATTAACAAACCAGTCTCTAAAGCAGTGGTTCTCAACCTGTGGGTCCCCAGATATTCCTGGACTGCAAGTCCTAGAAATCCCTTCCAGCAGAGCCAGTAGTGGAGGCTTCTGGGAGTTGCAGTCCAGGAACATCTGGGGACCCACAGGCTGAGAACCGCTGCTCTAAAGCATGTAGGGAAAACTTACAGCCCTCTAGATTTTGCTGGATTCCAGGTTCCTCCAGATTCAGGGCAGGGATAATAGGAATTTTGGCACAAACAACATCTATAAGGCCTCAAATTTCCATTGATCTAGACCTTCATTAATACCGATGCATGAAATGGGAATGGAAACATCTGGCCGACAAGATGCCCATAGACTGCAATTCTTCTGATTCTTTCTGTTTGGTTGGCTGTTGAAGCCTGAGGTGAAAGGAGAGACTGTCCTATAACATCTGCATCTTCTTCACACCCTTCTCAAACCTGTTGTGCAAGGGAAAACACATCCGCTTTTCCCCTAGTCCTTAAGAAATAAGCATGCTTCTCTTTCTCTTTATTGCCAGCTGCTACAAAGATTCTGGGGGTGATTGACAAGTACTTGGAACTCTGAAATGCTATGTTGGGTAAATAGCATAACTTGAAATGGATCAGGCTCAACATATTTCAGGCACTGCTCTTCTGAATTAGCACCCAATGGATTCCTTTGGGAAATTTGTATAAAGGAAAATTTGCTTAACGTAATTTCATTTGGAACGAATTAATTCCTTTATACAAGGCAGCACTGAATTGGAGATATTTCCCCTTTCTGTAGATATTACGTGTGTCGGGCTGACAATCACTTTAGATTTTTGCATCTGTAAGAGCCAGAAGTGGGCAATATCTGAACGCTATGGCACATTCAGCCCTTTTTATACCCCTTCTGCTACAGAACGAGAGTGCCCGCATTGTCCTGGATGGAGCTAATGCCTGCAAAGGCTTCTATGTAAAGATCCATCTTTTATGGCTTTATAAGGGACATTGTTTTATAAAGGGTTCACTCACTCATTACAAGGTGCATGTCAGAATGTAGGAGGGCAAAGTACATTTTCCCCACTTGCTTCCGTGCCTTGACGGCCATACATGGATGGTTTGGAAAGTCCTTCCATGTTGTGAGGGAGGGAAAATACAACCCCATTTCATCCCAGCAGCCTTTATTGCTAATTACAATGCCATTGTAATTACAATGTCTTGGTAATTATTGAAGACTCATCTGAAGACTCCTCCAGGGAGAAGGAGTTAGACTCCCTTGACCTTGGGAATAGGGCAAAGTCAGCTGTTCCGGGGGAGGAAGGGCCCTAGAGGTACAGTGTGTGTTGTGTTGCTACAGTCATGAACGACTCTTCGTGATTCCATGTCCATGGAGTCTTCTTTTCAGGAATACTAGAGTTGTTTGCCAGTTCCTACTCCTAAATAAAGGAAGGGCTGGTCCTGGTCTCCGGTAAAGGAGGCGGTGTTCCCTTCCATTCCTTGAGGGCCATGTCAAGGAAAGACAGACAGACGGGAGACGGTCAGAAGGAGATTCCCATTACAGGCACAGTTTGTGTTGGGGAGTAGCAGCTTCCTTTGGTCTCTGTAGCAATAAGCCTATGTTGACCGAGAAGCCAAAGGCTATATGCCATCCAAACTTGGGTCTTGGGTGGAGCAAGCAATATAGACTGCAGGAGAACTCAGCCAGCTTCACCGCCTGGCGGTGTCACCCCAGAGCTCCAAATCGGTTGCGTCCCTCGTATGCTGACCCTCGCATCGACTCCTCTGCTCCTGGTTTGTCCTGGAATATCACTGTCCTGTTTGCTGGTACCCCACAGGACTGGATTGTTTGCTAGGTTTTGGCTTCCTGTCTTCCTCACCTGGTTTACCTGACTCTTGGTAGGGCCCTGTTTTGGGGACCTCTGCTGTGTCTTTTAGTTCTGCCTCTGGGTTCCCCTTGTTTGGCTGGCCTGTTCTATCGTATCTGTATTGATCTCAAATCACCAAAGACTTTGCCACGGGGACTGCCTGTCCGGCAGTATGTTTCAAAATGCTGTGTACACTGTGATTGGGAAAGTTGGCCGGTGAAGAGAGCCGAAGAGGCGGGGGACGAATTTGTTTGAAATGCAATGTTGAAGGGAAGTTTTATAAATATCATATGTGTGTTGCATTGTCACAGTTGTGCCGACGACCCTTCGTGGCCCCATGTCCATGGAGTTTTCTTGTCAGGAAGACTGGAGTGGTTTGCCAGTTCCTACTCCAGGCACCTACAGCACCTGGTATTCCCTGGTGGTCTGTCATCCAAGTACTAACCAGGGCTGACCCTGCTTAGCTTCCGAAATCAGGCGAGATCGCATGTGCTTAGGCAGGGCATCATAGGCCACCTGAAAAACAAATAATTAGGTGAACACTCTCCAGAAGCAAACATGCTGACTGAGAATATTGTACTTTAGGGCACGATGTGAGAAGGCAGGGCTTGCTGAGGAAAAACGACAATGCTAAGAAGACGGAAGGCAGCAGGAAAAGAAGATAAAATTTGAGATGGGTTAACTCAAAAAAGAAGGCATGGGCTTGGGTTTGCAAGAACAGAACTGTTAATGACAGGATGTGTTGGAGGACAGTAACAATTCATAGAGTCTTGTTTGTTCATTCATAACCTGCGTTTATCTTTAAAATAGGACTCAAGGCGGCTTACATCATTAAAAGACAATATTTAAATCTAAAAACATTAGTTAGAAGTGACTGGATAGCATGCAGCAGCAGCAGTAGTTACAATGGTGGTTGCAGGCCGTGTAACCTACAGGTGAAGAGCTGTTTAGAGAGCCTCAGGCCTGGCCGATTGAAAGCATGTAGCATTCCTTGCAGAAACTTGCACTGCTTGATCTGGAATAGCTAAAGGTCAAGGTGTTTCTGCTACCCAAAGCAGGCCAAGTTATTTTAATTTGGTACAGGACACAGAAGAGGGTACAGGTTGCTCTCTTCATCCTAAGTGCAGTAATGACAACATAAATCAGGAGCAATTTGCTCTCCTCTCTGGATGACTTCCAATCTTCTGCCTTTACTTTGCTTGACTGGGGAGCCAGCTTTGCTGTTTTGGCAGGGAGCTGGTGCTTCTCCTCAAAATGGCTGCTGGCCTGGACAATCCTCCTTGTGTCACAACTGGGAGGAGGTTTCTGAAACCGTGGTTTGGAGGATCTAGGGCAGTGATGGCGAACCTGTTAGAGACCGGGTGCCCAAACTGTGATTCAAAACCCACTAATTATTCGCAAAGTGCCAATACAGCAATTTAACCTGAATACAGGTGACAGTGAAGGGGCGATGTCGGGTGCCCACAGAAAGGGCTCTGAGTACCACCTTTGGCACCTGTGCCATAGGTTTGCCAGCATTGATCTAGGGACTTTTTGCAAGGGAAAAAACCACCCATCAAGTGAAGGAAAGGTGACTGAAGGTGATTTCCACTGTATGTAATCTCTCTTGAGCTGTGTAGATCGGTGGTTCCTAAATATTTTGGCTGCTACTCCCCACTGAATGTTCTGTGAAAGAAGCACATACATTACGGTATTTCTTCAGGAAAGATATTCACTGTACTGTAAAGGCTTTCTGTTATTATTATAGTCGTTGTCTTTGGTAGGTTTTAACAAAATACATAGAACCTGCAGTAACGTCCTTGGAAGTCAGGAGAAGAGAGCAGCTAGAATCAATTCCATTAGTAGCTAAAATATTGCTGAGTAAAAGTTTTATTTCTGTGGTAACCATAAAATACAAACAATAAGAAATAAACGTTGTAATGGCAGTATTGAAAATACTCTTGGTTGCTATGGCTAAACCACATTCCATCCTAAAATATCGACAATTATGAGAATCCTGCCTACCACCTAGAATGATTCCTCTGTCCCACTGGTAGTATGTGTATTAGAAGAGAACATGTATAGATTACACTGGTATTATTTATTTATTTATTTATTTATTTATTTATTTATTTATTGGAATTTTATACCACCCATCTGGCAGCGAGGCCACTCTGGGCAGTTAACAACAATCAATACAATACAATGCAATACAATGCAAAAAGAAAACCAACCAAACAAACATATAACTTGTACAATAATATAAAAATAATCTGTATTTCCAATAAGCATAAGCATCTAGACTTTATTTGGGTATTATTTTTCTCCAGGATGATTGGGAACAAACTTTCCTTAGTGAGACATCTATTTCAAGTACAGTACAATTGCCTATGAAACTGTTCCTGTTTATGACTCAGCAAGGAAGGCTGTGTTGAGTTCTTGGGCCAGTTGTATTCCAGTGTGTGTTGGTTGTGTTGTGTTCAGTGCTTGGGCCTGTTGTCTTGTTTCCTCTTAGCTTACTGATATGTTCATCTGCTGAGCCAAGTGTGATGTCCTCTGGGCCGGAAATATACACAGTTCAGGCGAATGTGAGCAGCTCTCTGAAGTTGCTGCTGCTGTTGTTGTTCCATCGATGTATTGTACTGTATTGGAAGTAGTAAACTAAACATCACTTACTACTTTTATATCTTACCATATCATAAGAAAAAGATATATAAGAAAAAGATGTGTCATATCATATCATAAGAAAAAGGGCAAGTGTCAGGCATGGAATGCTGCCATAAGATGTTTATACTGTATATCTTTTTTCATCTGAATTTTGTTTTTGCCCACTTGGTTCAGATGTAATCAGAGACATGGCACAAAAACAATCTCCTAAATAAATAATGGAAGGTATGGATGTTGTCACATAGTTGCTATATTTTCTTCCTGATCATCTTCCTCTCCTTGTTTTTCGGCATTATTCTAATCTCTCTTTGCTCTGTTGTTGTTTTTTAACCTGCTTCTGCATTATTGGTTTAATAGCGTTATAGTCTTGTCAAGGCAGCGTATCAGAAAAATATGAAAATACTTGTACACATTATTTTAAATGTAACAAACTGTAATACAGTACCTACAAGCATAAAACATAAGGTGATACGCAGCATTGTGGAAGTAGATTTCTCTGTAAGCCATATATATTCTCACTGTTTTGTTCACTTATCCTGTGTAATCTATATGCATTTTTGAAGTATGGGAAATATTCAAGGTGAGGTTTATTATTTGTATCCTCCAGTAAGTTTCCATACCTGATTAATCAGTTCTCTTGAGTCTTTGTCTCATGCTCCATCCCTACCTACTCTGGCTTTACAGGATGGTAAGGGAAATACAGACCCTTGTATAGCAAACGGTTTGTATAACATAAAATCTGTACAACATAAAAAATTCTAGAGATGGGGAAATTTGCTTAACAGAATCATCTATGGGGCGAACCCGTACAACATAAAAATATTTGCGATTAGGGATTACTCTGTTTTCAATGCATTCCTATGGGAAATATGTATAAAGGAAAATTTGCTTAACAGAATTTCAATTGGAACGAATTAATTCCTTTATACAAGGTACCACTGTAGACCAGTTTTTTTAAAAATTGTTTTTCTGTTATAAAATATAAAAATGTTAGTCCTATGGACCAAGTTTGTAGTGACAGAATGAAAGGAACTTGATTCTCTGAGGTTCACGGTGGTGTGTATTACTGTCATGGTGAACCTTTTCAACTGAACATGGATGGGTCCCTTGTAGGCATTCTTGGCTTCCATGACGTCTTCAAACTGTTGGTTAAATATAATTTCTTCAAACTCAAAGACCTCAGTGCTTGTGCCCTTTTTGTGTTAGGGTGGGTCACTGCTCCTTAGACAATGGGCCAATTACAGAAATAAACTTACAGTAATTTAATGAGTTGCATGCCCTAAGCATATCCGATCTCGCCTGGTTTCAGAAGCTAAGCAGGATCAGCCCTGGTTAGTACTTGGATGGGAGACCACCAGAGAATACCAGGTGCTGTAGACAGCCTGGAGTAGGAACTGGCAAGCCACTCCAGTATTCCTGCCAAGAAAACTCCATGGGCATGGAGTCACGAAGAGTCAGTCATGACTGTAACGACACAACACACACACACACCTACCTTTAGGTAGGTTCTTGTTAGTATACAGTATTAGGGAAACATGTTTGTCAGGTTTTTGAAGGATGTTCTGTGGGTCATGATAGCCAGTTTCCCAAGTACAACTTTGGTTTCTCAGTTATTGCTTGCTTGCTTGTTTATTAAAGATACTCCACCCATCTAAGCCATAAGCCACTAGTCTACAAAGGACTACAAAGGAATAAACAAAACTATACAGTAAATAATATTAAAACAAGAAACAAACAAAAATCCTCCCAAAACCCAGCTTTTGGTTGAAACACTGCAAACTGCAAAGTTCGCAAGATGGTGGAACTAGGTACAACTGTTAAGCACTACGCAATAAACAGTATTCATTGGGCTGTCATGTAATTACAAAATAGATAAAAAATATAAAGGGGGAAAGGCTTTCAAAGGCCTGGGTGAAAGGTCATGTTTTAATTCGCTTCCTAAGGAGGGTGGGGCCGGATAAATTTCCGCCGGAAGGGAATTCCACAGCAACGTTGCCACTACTTAGAAAGTCCATTTCCTACAGTAGTTGATAGCTTCTGGGCTTCCCTTGGTGTGGCCACCTATATAATCAAAGATTGAGAGGTGCAGATGAGATGGGAGGTCATTTTGAAGGAGAGGCGTTTGGTCAGGTAGCAGAGTTCTCTTTTGCTGCTCCCAGACTTTGGAACTCCCTCCCACTGGAGGCAAGTAGGGCCTCCATCTCTGCTGTCTTTCTGTAAGCAGGCAAGGACCTTCCTCTTCAGGCAACCTTTCCCTAAATGACTGACTAGCTATTGTGAATTTGTGACTTTTAGATGGATTACCATGCATGATTGCGTTGACTGAATTCATAATAAAACCTGTGGTTTCCATGTTAGTTTCCATCTCTCATAATGGATTTTTCCTTTTAATTTTGCATTCTATTTTTAGCTTTAATGCTGCCTTTTAATGTTGTAAGAAGCCTCTTCTAATTCACTGTTCCTAAACTGGAATATATCTTAAATGTTCTGGGTTGTAGATTGTCCTACAGTATTGTAAGCTGCCTTGGGTCCTTTTCCAAGACGGGGTAAAATACTCGAAATAAACAAAGGGCTTTATATGCAAAGGTTAACATCTTGACCAGGGCCCATGCAAATGCACCAGGACAGGCAATATATAGTCATATTTCAATATTCCTGAGACCAGCCTGGCTGTTGAGTTTTTCATGGGCTGCAGCTTCCGAACCTCCTTCAAGAGTAGACCCATGTAGAGAGCATTGCAGTAGTCAGGCCTTGAGACTACCACCATGTGAACCAGTGTTATTTCTGTTGAGATGGGGTAAGGGTGTGCAGACCTTCCAAAGTATGGCACATTTGGCAGTGTTTGAGATCCGATTCTCTATAAAGAATGCTGAGTCTAGGACCACACTCAGAAGATGAACCCGGTCCTTCAGGGAGATTGTGACCCTATCCAGGCCAGGCAACAACAAACCCCCCCCACCCACCCACCCACCCACCCGAACCAATCTGGATGCCCTCCTAGCAACAGGATCTCCATCTTGCCAGGATTCCACTTCAGTCTTCGTCCACTCCATAACCATTTAGAAAAAACTAACTCAGTTTCTAACTCAGTTAGAAATCCAAATGCAGTTTACTGGAGCCATCTTGTTATATGGGAACCTTGCCCACTCCTGCTGTTATTGCTGTGTATACCATGTTGTATTCTTGGGTATACAAACTTCTCTCTAAGATGGTTGCTTTCCACAAAATGGCCTCAAACGTGGCTGGTTGATTACTGAAACAGTCACTTACCCTTGCTCCCCCTCCCCAAAAGTAGGGGAAGTTTTTTTTTTAAAAAAACATGATTGCCAGCTGGCTGGCACTAGGAGGGTGGGGTGGGAAATTAAAAAATATATAAAAAGTGCCAGACCAGCTGGAGGATCAGCTTACTGGTGCTAGGGGTGGGGGGAAGTTAAATAAAAAACAGCACTCATTGGCCAGCTGGCTGGCGCTAGGAGGGTGGGGGGAATTAAAAAAAAATTTTAAAGTGCCAGACCAGCCGGAGGACCATTTGACTGGTGCTAGGGGTAGGGGAAAGTTTAAAAAAACCCAGCGACAACCAGCTCCAGGAACAGCCTGTCGGTGCTACGAGAAAAAGAAAAAAGAAAACCCAGATCAACTGAAAGCTATGCAATTTAATTTATGGGGTCCATTGCTGGCATGCTAATTGCTTTGCAGAACGCAACAAGCAGTCTGAGTCTTTTTTAGACAGAAAACAAATTTATTGGTTGCAACCAGGGAATTCTCACTCTACTCAGATCGAGTGGCAATTCCAATGGACCCAGAGCAAACATCAGGTCTTATAGAATTACATTTCTGCTCCTTCCTCCTCCCATCTGCATCTTACGTCATATGCATGGTTACACAGATCAAACATTAATTGGTAGTCATTATTTTGCACCTCTTGGCAACAACTAAATATTTTAATTGGAGCGTTTGTTTGAACTGGCTAGTACCGAGCTCCACGGATCTGCAAGCGTTTTATGACCCTGGAGTTTGACAATTGATGGATAGCAGCTGTTCTCTCAGCCGAGAGAGATAAGACTTTTCTTGGCTCAACTATGCCTAATTAAGTTGTACAATGCTCCGAGTAGCACAGAAAAACAATCCCACAGGGGCCCCCTTTCTCAAAGTTTGCAGGAATAAAGAATACATGTGTGAATAATAAAGGAAATATATATATATGTAAATACATAATTTGTATGGCTTATACCTTGTTTGTGCCCACATTATACAGGGCACAGCTATAGGCTTGATCCATACCCCTCAAATATGCCTGTGGGCCACTAATACAGCTATAGGCTTGATCCATACCCCTCAAATATGCCTGTGGGCCACTAATACAGCTATAGGCTTGATCCATACCCTTCACTTCCCCCTGACGCGTTTTGGAAATTTACGCCAGTAAATTCTCCATAGGTTGCCCCCTGTGGCTCCTGTGATAAGGGGCAAAGAAACATATCAAAGGTGTATGTACAAAAGCGTGAGTATTGCTTGAGCTTCCCTGCTTACCATTCCCTTGAAGAGGGGTGTCATCATGAGTGACTTTTTCATTGTTCCTGACGAGAGTATCAGCAGTGCTGCCAGGAAAACTTTTCCCACCCTTTTCCCAAAGGGCTTATAGGCACAGTTCAAAGGAAAAAAAAAATGAATTATCACAAAATGATTTGTGGCGTCTCATGGTGAGGGACGCATTGGAATAGGTGAATGGCGGAGAAATACCCCTTAATCCACCAGGGCACTTTCCGTAGTGAAATGTTGGGTTGACAGATAAAGTTTTGCAATGTCTGGGATTTAAGAAGACCCTCTGGCCAGACCCGCAGACTGCAATGGATGGATGCGTTTCACTGACCATAGCATTTAAATGTCCCCTGTTGGAGAAATGCAACATGGTCACAACAGTATAAGGGAACCTCCCAAGGCCATGCTGCTCACTGTTCAGAGACTCCAAATTCCCAACTTTTGAAAGGGGCTAGCATAATATTGTGATAGACTTGGATATCAAGATCCCCGTCCCAAAGTGATAATCTAAACAGGCTTTAAACAGCAGATTTGTTCAGTACCTTATTTCAGGACAATCATGAAATCCAAATGAATTTTCTTGCAGCAGCAGTGCAAATGTGAGATCTCGTGCTTGTGTGTGTGTGGTAGTCAGGCTGAAAACCCCTGAATTCCATTTAGGGTCAGTTTGCAAATCAAACACTTATAAAAATATGGGCAAGGCTCCTTTGCCAGCCTTCTCCCTTTTGCTGTCAAATGGCTTTAGACCTCGAAATATGATTGTTCATACTGTCATTTTCATAAAGATACACAAACATGAATACCTGATTTCATAAAACAAAAATTATGACATGATTTCCAACCTTATTCAAGTGTGTGGTGTGCATTAAGACTTAGATTATAGCAGGCTGTGCAGAATTACCCAGTTGTTCATATAGACAGGATAACCCAGATGATAGACAGTAGTTTCAGAAAAACCAATTTGTAGCCATAAACCATAATCAATAGGTATAGTCCCATGGTAGAGTCAAGGATGAGCTATTGAAATCAAGGCAGAGCTGTTTCTGTAGCTGTCAGCGCACACACAAAATCAGCCCTGCAAATATGGGGCAAAAATTAGTTCATCATTGTCTTTGGTGAAGTAAATAATGTAGACAGCTATTCTAGAAAACCATTGCTTTGTGGTATAAAGTCTCGGAGCACCCATGGGTGCCAGAATTTCTCTCATTCAATGTAAATTGCATAGAAAGGCAAGTAATAAAAAAACATTTTCAGTGACACATCATGAACATTATATGAATTATGAAAGGCACATTCAGAGAGGCACAAAAATTTTTACAATGACTATCAATAATAGGCAGTAATATCATAAACAGTGACCCATAATTAACGTCCCTATGCAAGGCTTCAAAATAAGCGCTCACTTGTGGATGCTGGTGTGTGTATGGCGACCCAAGTTCACAAGTTCTTGGTGGTCCAGCGCATGGTGAAGGTCTGAATTTGAACCCCACCAAGTTTCTGTCCCGATGAAAAGGGGTGAAATTGCGGGCGTGAAGTCTGTTGGCCGCAATCCAAAGCAAAAGTCAGTGGCCTGTAAGCACCTTCCGTCTCCCCCCTCAGAGACAGACAGAGAAACGAAAAGGAAAAGGAAAGGAAATCAGGCAGACAGGAGGTCAGCCCATCAACCGGAAGCTTAGGGGGAAATCAGCAGACGACAGCGGGGCTCCCCAAAGTGGCAAATGAAAGGCTCCCCCAGGACCAGGGGTGATGACCACAGGTCAGGTGCAATTCGGCATCCTCTGATCGGGGTGAAGTCATCTAAGGCATGAGGCATTCTCCAGCAGTGGGCAGAAGGCGTCACCGGTCAGGCCTCTCTTCCTCTCGGTTGCGGAGTGCGGGTAACGCTGGGTGAAAAAGGCTGACATCACCGGATCCAGGGGCCCACATCGATCGAATTGGCGGAGCGAAGTCATCTCAAAGAGGACATCACCGACATCAAAGGCATCAAAGGCTCCAGGAGGGATAGCAGAATGGATGGCAAGAGGGTCCCCATCTCAGCATCTACGAAGGCGGTGTCAGCTTGCCAGACCCGACCGACTCCATGATCCAGAAATAAAGATCGGGTGGGCGTTTTCCCAGAGCAAAAGCCCGTCCTCCAGGAGGTACCTGGGTAAGAGAGAGAAGAACACACACGACCACAAACAGACAACACAGAAGACAAACCCCCACAAAAGGACCCCTCAGCTGTCCTTGTGCTGCCAAGCAGGGTGGTACAGTCTATCTGACAGTCATGAAAAGAAAAAAATGTTGAAAAAGGCAGACTGGGGCTTTCCTCTTCGCAAGACCAGTACGTGAAGTAAGGGGGGCCAAAGTCTATGACGGGGACGCCTCTGCCCATCAGTAGACATGCACGAGTCCAGCTGGCCCCAATGAGTGCTTGCAAGGTGTAGGTGCTCAGGTGTCCCCAATCAACCACAGATCCCATCCCCAAGTCAAATTGCTCTCCTACACGGGGACAGCAAAAACAAAAAATGTAGCTGGCAGAATATCCAGGAGATGCAAAGTCGGCTCTTAGCTTGAACCAAATTGTTGCAGAGGGGAGTTGGAGCTGGTATGCGGAATGATAAAGTCACGGCTGGCCACACTTCAAAACAAAAGTCAGTGGCTGTTTTAAATCCACTCTCTCCCCCCATAAACAAACAGAAAAAAAAAAAAAGAAAAGAAAAAGAAACAGGAAGACAGGATTGTAATCTGTCACCCTGAGTTGAAAGCGAATCAGCAGGCTGCCTCGGGGACCTTCCGAAGTGTACGCTGTCATCTGGGGAAGGATGCCTCAGGACGGAAAGTGTTTCCTCCAGCGTCTTTCCGAGTGGGAAGAGACAGACAGACCGAAACAGACGAACAACAAACACACACACAAAACGGCCACGCAATCTGCAGATCATGGCCTCGTTCTCCAGGTGTGATAGTGCTACATGCAGTACACTGTGTGCAGATTTCTATGGCACAGTGTAGCGCAGTCTATCTGAAAGTCTGAAGAAGGGAAAAATGTCCCAAAAAGGGCCATAGTACACAGCTGCAATTTAGTAGTTTTTCACAAGTTCAGCTGGAAGGATATTCCATGGTCATGCCACTAAGCTCCCGTGAAATTTGTACCAAATTAATAATGTGCACTATAGAGCCATCCTTTAAAATGGGGAATCTTGTCCTTTACATGCGGGTGTCATGTGGACAAAAAAGGAAAAGAAAAATCGTTAAGTCCATATTGGCTTCTAAAAAAATAAACCTCAATTTCCTCAAGAGAGGGGGCTTCTGAGACCAGGCGTGGGTTGAAAGCAGCACCAACACGCTATGTACATCTTACTGGCCAGGCAAGCCTTGTACCGCCTATGGCAAAAAGATAATTCTTATATTCTTAAGAGTCATTAAAATCGCAAGTAAAATCACTATCCCAGTAGCGTTTGAACATATCTTCTAAAAATCTCATTAAGAAAGCAAGCAAGGCTCTTCTTAAGTTCTAGTGTTTAAGCCTGCCTTAACTATAACGCTTTGAGATTGACTTGTAAGTTACTTCAAAGGCAAAAATAAAAACATGCTTGCAGGACAGCTTGCAAAGAGGGGAGGGGGCTTTCGTGTGCTGTCACATCCTAAAAAAAAAAAAAAAAATAATCAGGTTTCTCTTGTGTCCTTTTTCCGAAGAATTCTTTTATTCTAAAGTTTCTGATAACAAGATTTTCACCTCTTATTCTTTGGCAAAAATACCTGATAGGTGTGTTTGATTCCAAGGGTTTAATTAAATTAAAACGTGACGTTTTGGGGCCGAATTCCTGGATTCTCTTCTAAACAATAGACTCCCCTTTCCCTCTCCCCCTATCCAGGAGAGAGAGAAAAAATGCTGCAAGTCGGCTAGAAGCCACCTCTTTATGCTTTAAGGCAGCACGGAAAATTGTGGTCGTTCCCGTAAGTGGAGAGGAGTGACCTTCTGGCCATTGCCTGTACAATTTACTGGCTTATGGCTTTTAGGGGTCAGTTTATTCCCTTCGCTATGCATGCATTAGGTTGATGTGTTCAATGTAAGTTTTGCGTCCAAGCCCTATCAAGTGGCTTGGGAGAGAAAGGAGGGGTTGGGAGTTGTTATCCTGCCTTGCCCTGCAAGGGGCCCCGAGAACAGAAAGGGAAGGAGGGGCTGTCAACTTTTAAATTCCCCCACGGCTGCCTTTTACAGCCTGAGGCAAGCAGATAATCTCCTGTAATTACTTCTGTAATGTATTAGGTGTGAAATGCCCTGGAACAAAATGGGCAATTTCACCCTTTCAGTGGCTATTGATCTTGTTGTTGGCTTAAGCCTAATTTGAGAAGCGTGGCTTTTGTAATGAATACACAGAGCTACTTAAATCAGGAGGGAGAGAGAAAAAAAAAAAATCTTAGGTGAACATGTAGACTTTCTCTCTCTTCCGTCACCCTTATATCTCTGGGGAGGCAAATAATGCCTAGATCGGATAGAGAGAGAGAGACTAAGATCTTCTCCCCCCTTTTCCTTCGTCTAAAAAAAAAAAAAGGTAGACTTGTGCAGTAGGATAGTTGTTGGCAGTTTGGTCCTGAGAATCTCCCTGTGTTTGAAATTAAAATGCCTGGTCTTTTATCAAATGTTCTTAACTACTTCTGGAGAAGAAAAAAAAAAAGGCATTGATTCTACCTTCTGTCGTGGCCAGCTGCCAGAAGGGGCTCAGCCCCTGATTTGATTTCCCTGCTTTTGATTATTAATAGTTCAGAAATAACGTCCCTACCTATCTCCTCATGTGGTGCATAGCAACCCTTAGTTCTGTTTAAAGCCTCCATATTCAAGGAGTTGGGCATTGGCGTAACGGGATGGAAATACCTCCTGAATGCTTGAATAAGGCAATTTAGAAATGCACATCTCCCGCCTAGCACGTCCTGTCCTCTCAAGGCTCTGTGCTCTCTTTGAGTTCTCTCAACTTTATACGTATCCATCCCCACTTCTGTCTTGTCGCCTTCCCTCTATTACACTTCCTCTTCCCATCTGTCCCTTTCCATACTTCCTCAGTCCACTATCCTGCCTTCCTGCTACCACACTTCCTCTATTCAACTGTCTTTCTCTACACCTTTTTCAGTTTACCATCCTACCTTTCCTTCCATCATCTTTCAGGTTTCCTACCCAGTTTTACTAAAAATGCATTACTCAGATACCCTATGCTGTTTTCCCTGTAAAATGTCCCTTCAGCTGGTAAATCTTTTGTGTGACCAACCAGTCACAAAATACATAGGATGTTGTTTATCCATGAGTACTCAAAAGTACTCTTCCCACTGCCCATTTTTCCCCTGGTGTTATTAAAATTGCCTGGGGGTCTACTAGCTGGCAGAGTATTTAATCTCTATATTATTTAACTAAGCACGTCCTTATAAATTCACACGCCTCTTGCTAGCAGGTCATATTGGTCTGCCCTCCTTGAGGGCTAGAATCTTAATTTGAGATGGCAAAGTCCTGCCTAATCCTATTTAGAGGGGCTCTTCTTAAAACTTACTTTTGTTCCATGTAATACTAAAATTATTACTTCTGGTGGCAGAATTCCAATGTTACCACATCGCACATCAAAAAGGGGGTGCATAAACTGCACTAATTTATCCCCATAGGTTTGCTTAAAAGGTCTAACTATGTTCCTATGATTTCTCCCACACAAGCATCAAACGGACATGCACCTCAACAATCAAATGCACACCATACACGCCAACATGTGATTCAGCAACCATACTCAAATGCACATCATACACGCCAACATGTGATTCAGCAACCATACTCAAATGCACATCATACACGCCAACATGTGATTCAGCAACCATACTCAAATGCACATCATACACGCCAACATGTGATTCAGCAACCATACACAACTCTCCCACATTTCTGTTTCCCCAGTTAACTGCGATCCCTTGCCTAAGAATAAATCTTAACTTCTCTAAAATCAAACGGAGATGGTGGAACTCCGTTGGTATTGTGGGGCAAAGATTGCCAGTCTTTTGCCCCTGCTTAAGACACAGGAATGGCCACTTCCCTGTGGTTACCAAAAAGAATTCAATTCAATACCCACACATATATTCAAACATTAATAAATCCTCTGAGGAAGCCAGAGCAGTGCTCTGCTTCTAATTCTTCAAACACTTGGGGAGGTGGACGCTAGGGCTACTGGGCCAACGCCCTTTCCACCCTTGGGGATTCCAGGGTCTTTCAACCCGTCCCGTCCCCTGGTCCTTGGGATGCTAGGGACGCATTCGTCCCTTTCGCCTCCAGACCTCCCCGGGCCGACTCATAAGAATCCGCAATCTTCTCCACTCCACAGAGCTGTTAGATTCGAACTCACGCCACCCCACAATCGGTTTCCTACCGTACCAGAATTCTCCTGCGCAGTCCTTCTCAGTTCTTCCCCTTTTGGCCGGCTTCTGTTTTCTCTCAAGTATGGCAGCCCATTCAGTACTGACAGAGTGATCTTCCTCATAAATTTGAGGGTCCGGACTAAGACCAGTCAATCAGCACGAACTTCTTACCATGCCTTGAGTCAGACTCTGCAAGCTCTTTAGCAGCAGCGGTGTCCCCGGCATCTCCACCAAATGAAAGCTATGCAATTTAATTTATGGGGTCCATTGCTGGCATGCTAATTGCTTTGCAGAACGCAACAAGCAGTCTGAGTCTTTTTTAGACAGAAAACAAATTTATTGGTTGCAACCAGGGAATTCTCACTCTACTCAGATCGAGTGGCAATTCCAATGGACCCAGAGCAAACATCAGGTCTTATAGAATTACATTTCTGCTCCTTCCTCCTCCCATCTGCATCTTACGTCATATGCATGGTTACACAGATCAAACATTAATTGGTAGTCATTATTTTGCACCTCTTGGCAACAACTAAATATTTTAATTGGAGCGTTTGTTTGAACTGGCTAGCCGAGCTCCACGGATCTGCAAGCGTTTTATGACCCTGGAGTTTGACAATTGATGGATAGCAGCTGTTCTCTCAGCCGAGAGAGATAAGACTTTTCTTGGCTCAACTATGCCTAATTAAGTTGTACAATGCTCCGAGTAGCACAGAAAAACAATCCCACAGGGGCCCCCTTTCTCAAAGTTTGCAGGAATAAAGAATACATGTGTGAATAATAAAGGAAATATATATATATGTAAATACATAATTTGTATGGCTTATACCTTGTTTGTGCCCACATTATACAGGGCACAGCTATAGGCTTGATCCATACCCCTCAAATATGCCTGTGGGCCACTAATACAGCTATAGGCTTGATCCATACCCCTCAAATATGCCTGTGGGCCACTAATACAGCTATAGGCTTGATCCATACCCTTCACAACTACGTGGTAACAAAATGTCTGCCTCTTCAAAAGGTGATTTTTTTCAAGCAAGGCAAAAAAAAAATTCCCTACCTCTCCGGTAGGTCTTGGAAACCTTGCTTAAGGGGGCTTTACCGGGTTTTCTTTTTTCTTTCTTTTTTTTTCAAAAAGCCTGGTGGCCGTGGGGATGACATTTTTGAACAAGGTTTATCTACAAATTTAATCTGCATTTAAAGGGATGTGGGATAGAGCCCTTAAAAATATTTCAGTTTCTGTCTTCTTCCCTTGCTCTGATAAAAGGATGTTAGTTCCCAGATGCCAAGTATGGACTTTGGAGGGGATGGTATGTGTTCCAAAGCAGATGAATGGTGTCATGTTTTTTTTTTTTCTTTTAGGTTCAGGTAGAGCCAGTCTGTAAATCTTGAAGTTCCTCCTTTTTTGTTCTAATGTGTTTACATTTGATGATGTCTCTGTTCCTAGCAAAGGTCAGAGAGGTCATGATGTTCAGTGTTAGTGTCTAGACACTGTTTGTTCCAACCTGTTAGGCAGGTTGTCAGACTTGATTTTTGGATCTTGTAGGTAAGTCTATTACTGTTTTTTGCGTGGACGCTGTGGATAGCATCCTGACTTCTTGCATGCATTGAGATAAATTGCATTGCAGGACCAGAAGGTGATGTTTCATTTAATATAACAAACCCTGCCAAGTCACAATGTTAGTAAAACACACAGGTTACAAATTGTGTGGAATCACAAGGGTGTGATCCCTGATTGTGGACTCGTGGTTTGAGGACAGGTCTCTCAGGCCAGCTCATAAGAACATAAGAAGAGCCATACTGGATCAGGCCAAAGGCCCATCTAGTCCCACTTCCCGTATCTCACAGTGGCTCAACCAAATACATCTGGGAGTGCACAAGACTAGATATCCGTCTCCTGATACCACTCCCCTGCATCTGGTCCTTGAAGTACCCTGATTTTAAGCCTGGAGATGACACATCTCCATCATGGTTTGTAACCTGTGATGGACTTTTCCTCCAGGAATCTGTCCAGTCCCCTTTTGAAGGCATCCATTGCTCTTCCAAATTTGCTAAGAGTAGGTAGCTTCTTTTAATTGCCTTGCTGTGTTTGGGGGACTTGGGGTGGAAATCCACCACAAAAAAGGAAAGTGTCATTCCCTTATAGATCTATAATTCTGGTGTTAAAGATTTCCCCTTGAAAAGGATATACGTATAGATAGATCTTGTGGTGTCAGAACTAGCAATAATTGAAGGGCACCATCTGTGAAGCAGGTGTTTTCTGAGATCCTGTAATCTTATAATTTTCTTCAAGGTTGCAAAGAGCCTCTGGTTCTATTTAATTATTTATTTATTTGACTTATAGACTGCCCATCTGGTAAGACCACTCTGTCTTCAAGCAGTACAACAACATAATAAACAGTTCAAGCACCACCACAACATAATAAACATATACAACTGAAATCAAACAGTTCTAAGAGGTAACCTGTGTACAGTATATGTTTATTATGTATACAATAAGCATATACCCTTTATATGTGTGGGTTGACTAGATTTACAGTCCAGATATACAGGGGTATAAACATCTAAGAGACAATTTTGTGGTTTTCAGTGGTAAAGACATCTAGGAAGTGGATTGGTGGGCTTCATCGGTGCTGTTAGATGTACATTTAATAGTAAGGTGACTGGAATTGATGTAGGGATTTCTCTTAGGCAGTGGTTCTCAACCTGTGGGTCCCCAGATGTTTCTGGACTGCCGCTCCCAGAAATCCGGGCCAACTCAGCTAGTGATGAAGACTTCTGGGAGTGGCAGTCCAGGAACATCTGGGGACCCACAGGTTGAGAAACACTGATCTAGGGATTCCCTGCCTTTCACACATATCATAAAGTTATCATCGATGTCTGGCTACCATGTTAGAGGTTTGCCAGTGGCCTCTTTTAGACTATTTTCTTCTAAGTTACTTGTGAATGTGTTCACATAAGGAAGGGACCTGCCAGCCCCATGCAATACCTTGTAAGTAATAACTGTAAAATTCTCATTAAGGATGACTAACGTTGCTAAGTTGATAATCACCTCTGAGGGAGGATCTTTAGGATTCCTGGTCTTAAAAACAACAGCAACAAAAAAAGCAAATCATGCTGCTTATACTGTGGTACCTTGACTTACGGTTGCTTCGGACAACCGAATAATTCAACTTTCGAATGCTCTCTGCAGCTCCACAAGACAGCTGATTTTGACAGGTCCGACCTGTCAAAATGGGCTCTCCGGCAGGGCTGCGGAGAGCAGCGTTTGCTGCCAAGCTCTCCGCAGCTCCGCAAGATGCATCGGTTCCTGCTCAGCCCGACACTTCATTGGGCAGAGCAGGGACAGACTGATCTTCGGCCAGCCCCCAGGCGCCTTGCAAGGCAAGCGGTGGCAGCGGATCACCACCGCCGCTTGCCTTACAAGGTGCCCCGGCTGGGTGAAGATCCATCGTTCTCTGCTCTGCCAGACAAGGGGCATGGGCCCATAGATCTTCGGCCAGCCCGGGTATCTTGCAATGCAAGCACTTACCTCCGGGTAAGTGCTTACCTTTGTTTACCTCCAGGCTGGACCGATGGATCTTCGGCCAGCCCAGAGGTAAGCCAAGGTAAAGGCTTATCCGGAAGTAAGCACTTCCCTTGCAAGGCACCCGGGCTGCCTGAAGATCAATGGGCAATTTCCCTCAATCAAAGGCAGCCGAAGTCTGCTCTCTGCAACCCCCAGCTGATTTTAACAGGTCTGACCTGTCAAAGTTAGCTGTCTGGCGGGGCAGCGGAGAGCACCCTTTAGCTGCCCTTGATTGAGGGGTGTTGGGACAGCCTTCCCATGGGAATTTATTTATTATTTATTTATTTATTTATACAGCTTATATACCGCCCGTCTTCCTGAGAGGAACTCCGGGCGGTTTACAACAAATGTACAGACAGCAAATTAAAACAACAACTGAAATAAACAATAAAACAAAACGGCTACAACAGATGGCGGGACTAAAAAAAAAAAAAAATTGTGTCACCCAAACGCCTCCCGGAAGAGAAGGGTTTTCAGCGCCTTCCGGAAGGCAGGCAGGGACTCTGCAAGGCGCACTTCTGCTGGTAGGTGGTTCCATAGGGTTGGGCCAGCCACAGAGAAGGCTCGGGCACGGGTGGAAGTTCTCCGAGCCTCCTGGGCGTGGCCACATGCAGCATGTGCGCCCGCGATCGACCTAGTCGGGACGGCCAAGATGACCGCTGGTCGATCCGCTCCGTCAGGTAGCCAGGTCCTAGGCCATGGAGGGTTTTGTAAACCAAAACCAGGACCTTGAATCTAATTCGGGCTGCAACGGGCAACCAGTGCAAACGAGCCAAGACTGGGGTGATGTGCTCGAATCGATGCACACCAGCCACCAGTCTGGCTGCTGCATTTGGACCCGCTGCAAGCGCCGAATGAGAGTCAAGGGCAACCCCATGTAGAGCGCGTTGCAATAGTCCAGTCTAGAGATCACCAGCGCCTGGACCACAGTTCTGAGGGAGTCCTCATCCAGGTACGGACGAATCTGGGCAATACGCCGAAGATGGAAAAAGGCAGCCCTGGACACGGCGGACACCTGGGCTTCCAGGGTGAGCCGGGTCCAGGACTACGCCCAGATTTCGGACACAGTCCGATGGCCTGAGGGAAACACCCTCCAAGGTGGGATACGGGCCACCGTAGCTGGATGAGGAAGCCCCAAAGAACATGACCTCGGTCTTATCGGGGTTGAGTTTGAGCCTGTTAGCCCTGGTCCATTCCATGACTGCGCCCAGACACTGATCGAGGTCCGGACAGCCTCATCTGCAGCGGTAGAAAAGGAGACATAGAGCTGCGTGTCATCAGCGTACTGATGGCAGCAGACTCCATGCCTCCTAATGACCTCAGCCAGCGGCCCTGATGTAAATGTTGAACAGCATGGGAGAGAGAGACGACCCCTGTGGAACCCCGCAAGGGAGTATCCAAGGGGCCGACATCTCGCCCCATGCTGAACCTGCTGGGGCGGTCCCGAGGAAGGACCGGAACCAACTGTGAACAGTGCCTCCGATCCCAGCCTCGGAGAGATCCAGCAGGATACCGTGGTCGACGGTATCAAAGGCCGCTGACAAATCCAGGAGGACCAACAGGGAGGAACACCCCCCCGTCGGCCCTCCGGATGAGGTCATCTTGCAGAGCGACCAAGACTGTCTCGGTCCCCCGACCAGGCCTGAACCCAGACTGGAACGGATCCAGGACATGCTCGGCCTCCAGATAGGATTGAAGCCGGATCGCGGCCACCCTCTCGATCACCTTGCCCATAAAAGGAACGTTAGCGATCGGGCGAAAGTTGGATAATTCGCCCGGCGCTAAGCTCGGTTTCTTCAGGATGGGCTTTACCACGGTCTCCTTCAGACGGGAAGGGAAAATCCCTTCCCTGAAGGAGGCCGTGGCGATGATCGAAGCCCACCCTGAGATGTTCATGGCGACTGCTTTCATAAGCCGTGAAGGGCAAGGGTCGAAGGGGGTGGACGCGGGCCGGCAGTGGGCAATAGCCCTGGAGGCCTCAAGGGAGGTGACAGGCCCAAACTCAACCATGCGAGGAGACCGAGGGGGCACAGCCGCCGGGGATGCCGAGAGTGGGCTATGGCAACAGGATTCGAAACCGGAACGGATGGCCTCTATTTTCGATCGAAAAAAGGCTGCAAAGTTCTCACTACTGAAATCAGTAGGAGGAGGCCTAGTCAGTCCAGGATTAGTGAGGTCGCGAACCACACGGAACAATTCCGCTTGGTGGTTCGAGGCCTCACTAATTCTCAGGGTGCAATAAGATCTTCTAGCAACCCTGATCGCATGAACATAGCGCCTGGACTGTGCGATGACTGCAGCCTTCTTAATAGCCGTCCGGTTCTTCCTCCAGCTGCGCTCCAGCCTCCTCCGTTCATGCTTCATCGCTCGAAGCTCTTCCGTGAACCACGGCGAGGGACGAGCTCTACAGCGGATGAGGCGCCTAGGGGCGATCTGGTCGACAGCCCGGGCTGTTTCATCAAACCATTGATCCACCATGGAGTCTACCAGATCGTCAGCCAGTCCGCCAGGAGGCTCCCGAGGACTTCCCAAACCGATCAGGGTCAAGGAGTCTACGGGGCGGGCCCAAACAGTGGGCCGGAGGTCCCAGCGGGGGTGGGGCGGCGATCGATACAGAGAAAGACAGCAGGTGATGGTCTGACCATGACACGGGGGTGGGAACGAGGTCCCACACCCTCAGACACGAGTCCTCAGACGCGGAGGAAAATACCAGATCCAGGGTGTGTCCAGATCTGTGTGTTGGGCATAAAACATGCTGGGCTAGGTTCATGGAGGCCATGGACTGCATTGAAAACCAATTAATCTGTTCCTTTTTGCCTTTTTTCCAACCTCCGGAACAGATTAATTGATTTTCATTCTGTTCCTATTACAAACTGCTGTTCGACTTATGAATAATTTGATTTCTGAATGTGCATTCAGAATGGATTAATGCCACAAGTCGAGGTACTAATGGATACTGCCCCATAGCGCAAAAAGCACTCCTTGGGCCGGTTACGTACTTGGCATATGTTTATAAATACTTATAACTTTGTAGCTTTAATGTAATGTTGTCTATTAATATTGTAAGATGTCCCTAAATTCCTTGTTCTCAGACTTGAACATGTCTTAATTGTATTGGACTGTATATTATCCCTCATTACTGTAAGCTGCCTTGGGTCGTTTTCCAAACAGAAAGGCGGGGTAAAAATATTCTAAAATAAATAAATAATTGGGATGAAGGTGATGGCAATCAGAGCAACCTTAGTTCCAGGGCCTTCTTGAGTTGATAATTGCATTTAAAATGACAGAGCCAGACGGGAGGTGCTCAGAGGATGGCTGTAACCATAAGGAAAGGCTGTTGTTGACTGAACATGTTGCACTCCTTACAT
This sequence comes from Phrynocephalus forsythii, assembly GCA_029282475.1. NCBI lineage: Eukaryota > Metazoa > Chordata > Lepidosauria > Squamata > Agamidae > Phrynocephalus > Phrynocephalus forsythii. The sequence goes on along the minus strand of JAPFRF010000011.1, from coordinate 184,182,300 downwards.
AACTGCCAGGAGCTCCTCACACCTGATTCCCATGGTCTGAGGAGAGAAGGAACTGAGAGGGTTGTGCAAAACCATTTCGTAAAAGTAGAATTTTAAAACATGGGCCACTTCAGGAAATCAAGGGCCAATTTCAGTCTTTTTGTTCTAGCCACAGACTAGACTCTTTCCCTTGCTGGCCGTCAAAAGTGTGTCTGTGGGGAACTAAAACAGACGTCCATTGACTCATGATCTCATTTCCCCCTTAAAGCAAGGCTAAAGCTTCATCTGAGGAAAAATACCACATATCACATGTCTCAAGTAATTGTGCCTGCTGCCTCTCACCCTCTGTTGCCATGGGTCATAAAGGCCCATCTGTTTGCCTAACCCACAGGGGTTTATCTAGAACAAACAGGAAGACCAGTGGGTGACTTTAATGAGCGGGAGGGGCAGGCTTTGTAGGAGAAAATTGTCCTCCAACATCCCAGTCCTACTTAAATCATGTGGTAGCCATTGGTTAAGTTGTGGCTTTCAGTACAACTTGGCCTTCCATCCTTATCCTTTCTTCCCCTCACTTGGCATGGGAGAGTCTCAGTGAACCTTGACCTTCCATGTCCCATCATTCTTCACCACTGCCCATAACAGCTTGTGCTGATAGGAGTGGAAGGCATATAACAATTAGAAAGCAGGACAGGGCAGGCAAAAATAAGGGTATCTAGAGAAATTCTGGGAGCTAAATTCTAAAACAATATTCTCCCCCCCCCCGACTCTTAGATAAAAGTTTTAAGTGGCCAGTAAGAAGAGTCCAAATGAATACGTGTTGTGTTGTGTCGTTACAGTTGTGACCGACTCTTTGTGATCCCATGTCCATGGAGTTTTCTTGGCAGGAGTACTGGAGTGGTTTTGCCAGGTCCTGGTATTCCCTGGTGGTCTCCCATCCAAGTCCTAACCAGGGCCAACCCTCCTTAGCTTCCGAAATCAGGCAAGATCGGATGTGCTTAGGGCATCTAAGCAGCTCTACCCAAATGAATGTAGAGTACCTCAATGCTGGCATGCCTACTTTCTACTCTGAAGGTTCCAGATTCATTGCAGGGTGTCGACCAATGGTTGACTGCCAACCGTGGGTCCCCAGATGTTCTTGGGCTGCAATTGCCAGAAATCCTGGCTAGCACAGTGAGTGGTGGAGGCTTCTGAGACTTGTTAGTGCAAGAACTTCTGGACTACCATTGCTGTAGGCCAGGTGAGAAATCTCTGGACCTCCAGAAAATGTTGAACTCCAGTTCCCATCATCCTTAGTATAAGCAGTGGTGAGGGATGATGGGAGTTCCAGTCCAACCGTGTCCAGAGGACATCCCTTCTTTCATTCCCCCACTCCCAGGCCAAAAGGGATTTGTATGTCTCCTAGTGCCAAATGGAGCTGGGTAAGGGAATGGGGGTGGTATATGACCCTTGTTCCTTTGTTTGAGCAACAGGGGTGTGACTTAAGAAGCAGCTTTTTACAACTGCCCGTCTTGCCTCTAACAGGACTCCTGCCCTGGCTGCAACATCATCTAGCCATGGACTTTAAGATCATCATCTAAACAAGGACTTTAAAAGTAACCTCCCGGTAAAGCATATATTTTACCATGTCTGAACTTCTGGGACCTATTTTGACGAAGGGTGATTTAACGCTCAAAAGCTTGCAATGTTCCTTTTTTATTTTTAATAGTGGCCTATAAAGGTATTGCCTGTAACCTATTTTTGTAGCTGTAGGCCCAGTAATCTGAGCTACTGGGAAGCAGAAAACTGTGACATAAGTTAGTCGAACGCATGCACCTACCCCAAATGCCTTCACAGTTTAGGAAGCGTGAATGAACTCAAATTGTTGTTGGCAGGTGTCCCTGATAATGTGACTGCTCTGTGCGTAGTTGCTGCTTTTGACACATTGTGCAGCTCTGTTCCTGGCACCACAGACAAGGAGAGCTGCCTAGTGTTGTAGTCAAGAGTACGGGATTTAGAAGTCCTCGGCTCAGATGGTTTCTCCACCCATGGAGCAATAATTTTCTGTCAAACCAACCTGCTTTGCAGAGTTCATGTGATGATTACATAAATGAGAGAACCGTATATACTGCATTTTTTCCATGTATAAGACTAAATTTTTTTACTAAAGCTGTTAGATTAAAAATTTACAGTCGTTCTAGACACGGATGTAACCCAAGAGAGACCTGCACAGTAGAGAAACTGTTACAGTATTTCAGCCTGGAAATTGGGGTCGTTTTATACATGGGGATGTCTTATAGACAGGAAAATACAGCACCTCTTGAGAACTAGAGTCACACGGTGCCAGTTTGAACTCTCTCTTGGCCATGACACTAAGCGAGAAAGAGAAACCTTGGGCCAGTCTGTCCGTCTGCTACCTACCACACAAGATTGTTGTGAGGAGAAGGTGAGGAAGAAGAAAGCCGTGTAAGCCACCTGGACTTTGTTGGAGATCAAATAGAACATAAAGGCACCAAATGAATAACAATCATAAATAGATGTAAATAATAAATGTTGATGATTATTTTCTGTAAAAGCAAAGCAAAGTGTTCTGCTTATATACCGCCCCATACCACTTCAAGCAGTCTCTGGGCAATTTACAGTTTTTTAATTACAGTAATGCAGGCTACACATTTCCACCCCCCAACCCCACCCCGCAAGCTGGGTACTCATTTTACCGACCTTGGAAGGATGGAAGGCTGAGTCAACCTTGAGCCTGCTACCTGGGATTGAACCCCAGGTCGTGAGCACAGTTTTACCTGCAGGACAGGCATTTAACCACTGCGCCATGGGGCTCTAATGTATGTGTATGGGGGTTCAACTTCTCTTAACATAACACTGCTTTTCTAATCTCTTTGAAGTCAAAGTGTATCTATTGGAGATGGGCATGAGTTGCTGGTTCGTTGGTTCGTGCCGGTTTGTTTATTAGCCGAACAGGTGGTCTGCGCTTCAGAGTCCCTCGTTCTCTTGTTGGGTGTCCACTCCAAGGCAGCGGCCTTGCTTCACTGCCCTACCTCCTCTAGGCCCGGGCTCTGATTGGACACCCATTAGAGAAGGCAGGACTTTGAAGTGCCGAACACTTGTTCAGCTGATAAACAAACCAGCAGTTTGTGCCCATCATTAGTGTCTCTCAAAAAGTGTAACTGGGAATTGATGATCTAGGCCAAGAATGTATTTGTAGGCTACAGTATTACATCTCTCTAATGCCCTACTTGTAAAACCTGGGATTTTATTCCATTTTCTAAAAATAAAATGCAAATCTTTCTAGCGACTTGTAACCTAGTTTTTGGAATAGTTTGTTATTGACAAGGCATGTGCTTTCGGCTTTGTAAAATATCTTCAGCACCAGTGTCTTCAGTTACGCAGACTCTCACACCCCTGCTTCTGTACGTTTGCCACTCTCTTGTCTGCCTTTGCTGAGTTCAGTGAAACATGAAGAGCTTTCATGTGCTGGGTGCAGGTGGCAAATAAGCTATCTGTTGTTGATACAGTAGGACCCCAGTATCCGCTGGGGATTGGTTCCAGGCCTTCCCGTGCGTGGATAATGAAAACCGTGGATAAGAGAGAATGCCTGCCCACCCACCCCAAACTGCTGTTTCCTGACAGTAGTTTGCTTTATGGCCGCTGTTTGTGACAGTAGCTTGCTTTACAGATGATATTTGTGACAATAGCTTGCTTTACAGCTATGTTTGTGACAGTAGCTTGCTTTACAGATGATATTTGTGACAATAGCTTGCTTTACAGCTGCTGTTTGTGACAACAGCTTGCATTACAGCTTGCTTTGTAGCTGCTGAATTATTTATTTTTTTCCTCTTCCAACCTGGATAACTGAATCAGTGGATAATGAATCAGTGGATACGGGGGTCCTACTGATTAATGAGAACTCAGAAGCCTAATGAGTGCCTTTTTTTTAAAAGAGGGACTTGATCCTTTGGCTGACAGTCTGAGAATCCTTGTGCCTCTCCCTAAGATCAACGTCCTGTGTCACTTGAATCTCTTAGGTGTTGATGCTGTAGGTGGCAATTCTAAGGGAGGCCAATAAGTCTACAACTAGGAGCCAGGTCTTCCTAGTGGTGGCTACCTCTTGATATTCAGAAAGAACTTTAAACCTTTGCTCTTCAGGGAGGTAAGAGCTTCCTAGATGCCCTAAGCACATCTGATCTCACCTGATTTTGGAAGCTAAGTAGGGTCGGTCCTGGTTAGTACTTGGATGGGAGACCTGGAGTAGGAACTAGCAAACCTGTAGGCACCTGGAGTAGGAACTGGCAAACCGCTTCAGTCTTCCTGCCAAGAAAACTCCATGGACATGGGGTCACGAAGAGTCGGTCACGACTGTAATGTCACAACACACACACACACACATTCAGGGAGGAATTTCAGGATATCCTCTTCTCCTCATAATTGTTGGCCACTCAATCTTATTTTGACAGTTGAATTCTGTAGCTTTTATCTGGCCTGCTGCCGCCATCTTGATTAGACATGGGCATTTCATTTCAGAAGGGGTCCGGTTCCGAAATGAAACATGACAGAACAGCTGCTGTTTGGTACCAGGACCACCCTTCCAGAAAGAAATTAACCAGTCTCTTATTTTGGGTCCCACGGGGCTAAACTCCAGTGAGGAAGCAGCCTCTGATGCATCATCTTTCACTAACCCTGGCGCTGGCCAATCAGGAGCTGTGCTGGGTCATGCATCATCCCGCCTCCCTGTCTATAGCTAAAACTACCCATGAATAGTTTACTTTTCCCTTCTTCTGCGGGGACTCTGGGATTGTGCCATGTGTCCAAGGCTGTACAGGAAGCACCATGGGCCATTCAACTCCCAACCTGTTGCTTTGCAACTAGATACCTAAAAACTGAGTTATCAAGCCAGGATCAAGTATACTTATATTAATACATTGCTTATGAAGTTCATGTACTTACATGTGACTTCCTGGAGTGTCTTGAGAAGTATTCTCCAAGTGTAAGAAGTACTATTACTTGAGTGAAAACATTGTGAAAACCAATTGAGAAGCAACTTATGTATTCAAATCCTGGTTATTTTGCAATAGACAAAGTAGAAAAGGCTATCAAGGCAAAACATTGGTGAAGAGTATAATTCAAAGAGGAAACAAGATTACAGTGGTACCTCAACTTATGAATTTAATCCATTCCGAATGCATGCTCTTAAGTCGAACTACTCTTAAATCGGGGTACCTATCTAATAATTGAAAAAATAAGTTAAAAAATAAAAAAATGTAAATCATGCAGATTATATCTAAAATTTGTAAGGTGGCAGTTAAAGGGCCAACAGTTTTCCACTCTTAAGTCAAATTGCTCTTAAGTCGAGCTGCTCTTAAATCGGGGTACCACTGTACTGTGTTTAAAATCTTATTTCAGACCGTGAGCTGGGCTAGGTGATTTTACAAGGCTTCTGTCTCAATTCTCTCTTTGCATTTTGGGTAATCATCCTGTTTTACAAAGATGTTTATAAAAAGGCCTGAGGTCATGGACCACAAACCCTGTCTGAAGCACTGCACCATCCAAGATCATTCTTATAGTGGTATTAAAAAGGGGGTGGAAATTGGAAAATGGGGGTAAACCAGAATTTCATATATTTCATATCTTGGAATATCACCTGATTACTAGAATTGTCAAACCTCTTGGCTTAATAATCTCAGGAACTCAGTTGATCAACCATGGTAGACAGAGCTTAGAAATATGCAGGTTGAGCCACAGCTTGAAAGAAGGAGCTATGAGTCCCCCACACACACGGGCGGGGTGGGGGGAATTAGCGCCGGGAGTAATGGGTTACGTTTATGGATAATGCCGCCGTGGCCTCCTCCTCCGCCGACCGGATAAGCGCCGTTTGTGGATAATGAAGAAGTTCCATTTCAAAAAGAATGCAATGACCAGGAACAAAGTTGTTGCACTGACATGGCGGCGGCGGGATGGGGGCGGTGCGGCGGCGGCGGCGGGGCGGGTGTGTGGGGGTGGAATTATGTTTTGCCGCTGCTGTGGCTGCTGCTGCTGCTGCTGCTGGTGGAGGGCAATTAGGAGGGCAGAGGAGGGAGGCGGGTACTCCACCGGCCGCCCGCGGGAGAAAAGAGGAGGAGGAGGAGGGCGGCGGAGGAAAGGGGAGGAGCCTCCCGGCCTCCCCAGGCGGCCCGGTGCCGACCGGTCCACGGACCGGCACCGGTCCGCGGACCGGGGGTTGGGGACCACCGCTCTAAAGCATAATGAGAGATATTTTGACAGATTTTTAAAAAAGTTTTGTGGTATTCCCATATCATTCGTAAGTGCCAAAGTGCTTTTGTGTTGTCTAGAAATGAATTGATTGTTTACACTGGTTAAATTTAATGGTGTGAATCATACCAATGAATTCCTATTAATTAACAAGTCGCCACTTTTTATATCGCGTCAAATACCAGTCTCATGGCTTGGGGTAGAATGAGAAATACAAGTACCTGTAATAATTAGATTTGCTCTATTGGTATAAACCCTAGATTGTCAATGTGGGAGTTGTCCAAAACATCTGGAGTGCCAAAGTTTGCCACCACTGGTATAAAACATCAACAGGATTCTAGCTGCTGCTTTTGGTATTTTCAAAGTACAGAATCGGAACTGGCCACTAGATGGCAGTGGAAAGGATTTATTTGTAGTTCTAGGCATGTCCAAACTTCGGCCCTCCTGATATTTTGGACCACAACTCCCAGAATTCTAAGCTTAGATTGCCAATGACAAAGGACTGTGGGAGTTGTGGTCCAAAACATCTGGAGGGCCAACGTTTGGACATGTTGGAAAGAGAGACCCTCTGGATCTCCTACTGTGACCTAACTCCCGGTGGATTGGAAATACTGTAATGCGAAATCTGCAAGTTCTTCATTTAATGTTGTTGGCTGAGCTCGCCCATTAACAGCAGAAGGGGAAATGGGCGTGGACAGTGGCAGAAGGAGAAGGTATCAGAAGATCATGTTGACTTCCTTCTCTTTGCTCAGCTGGTGGGACGATGCGGCGGCGGCAGCGAGGTTGCACTGGAGTCCTGGCTCCGTTTTGTGTGCTGGTCATCTTCGTCGTGTTCACACTCACAGCCTCTTACAAGCCAGTTATTGTCATCCATGGCTTGTTTGACAGCCCTTCCGACTTCCAGCTTCTGCTTGAATTCATCAATGAGGTAAGTCCATGTGCCTTCTGGTCCAATTACATTCCGTGACATCTAAGGGGCCACTGTGTTGGGAGATGGTGAGGGATGCATTGCAGTGCCTGAATGACGTTGGGTATTTATATGGGGTTTTTAAAACCATATAGACTGTCTTGTATTTAAAAATAAAATAAAATAAAAGTGCAGCACATCATATAATATAATGATGGGTATAAAGCCTCAACGCCTAAAACAGACTCTCAGAGATTAGCAAAATTGGCATGGGAAACCCAAAATGTTTGAGGGGGAGTAATTGCAAAAGAGAATTTAACAGAAAAGTGATTATAAAATGCTGATGCAGAGGATTTTCGTTAAATCTCTTAAAGGCGCATTAATTCTCAACCTGTCCTGATAGATCTAGATAAACCTGTTGAGTTTTTTTGTAATTTTTGGAGTATTTTTTTTCTTCCAACCTTGAAATGAGACAGTGAACACTTCGGTCCCATTTCTTTCTTTCTTTCTTTCTTTCTTTCTTTCTTTCTTTGCATTTTTCATGTCAAATGTTAGTCCAGCAAAACTAATGTCTGCTCCTTGTGCGAAGCTAAGCAAATGCACAACAACTGCAGAAGGACTGGTTGACTGTTGAGCAAGGTGCAAACAACCCATCCAGTGCTTTTGTGGAATAAAAATTTCACTCCAGAAGGCAATGGTTACCATAGTTTGGCACAGTTTGCTCCAGAACTAGTTTAGCAGATGCCCATATTTTCATTGAGACCAACCACCAAAACACAAACATTTTTGCAGACAAGTAATTAAGAGACATTTGCAATCCCTGCATGGGAGAATGAGATAATTAATCCATTTTTAGTTGAGCAATGCCCAAATTAGGCCCTCCTCTACAGTTTGATGTGTCTGATAATTCCAGAGAATGGGAAGCAAGGTCTCAGATCTGAATAGAACACATGGACACAGACGAAAGCATGTAAGCATTATAGGAATCAAGCTATTGAGATGGATGGTTAACAAGAAGACAACAGAGTTGACTGGGATGTCCTGGGAGTTAACGCTGAAAACATCTGGATGGCACCAAGCTGGAGATGGCTGATATAAGCCCATACTAGCCTAGTGTTGGGGGCTGACTGGCACTTTCCTCAGCCACTTCATTGGAAGGGCACCCGTGGCAAAGCCAGGGATCTTTCCCTTAAAATAAGCTGCCTGAGAAGAGGCACCTTGTTTTGAATCTGATTTGCATTTTTTCAAAGGGTTCCGGGAGCTCAGCTTGAGCTCCAAAACAAAGTGAACACTCCACTTGCACCTTATTCTAAGACAGTAGTACCTTGGATTTTTTTTTTAATCTCACCACTCTTGTGCCGCTGAAATTGGGTGAGGTGAACCAAGGACCGGACTCACAGCAAGGGAGAGTTCTATTCTATGAACAATGATGCTGCATTATGCAGGTCTCAGAAAATAAACTCTGAAACAACCAACAAGCCATTAATAACACCACCTAAAGCAGGAAGTGGAACACTTTGTCGGGAGTGCTATTTAAAGAGTGTCACTAGACCTGGATAAAAAGCAGCTTCTGATTCACAGAGGAAGTTTTAATGTGCAGTTTTTGATTTGTCAGAAGCAAATCCTTGGTAAGAGAGCCAAAATAACCCAAAACACAGTATTTCACACATGACACTTTATCACATTGGTAGGTGCCAATATTTCCTAGCTAGGTGCTGAAGAAGTCTTGGGAAATTTGAGAAGCTTAAGGGAGGGATGGCCTTCCATCCATCACCCTCCTCAGCCTCTGTCACTCAAAATGTATATATTTGTCAATTTATGCTTTTATTCCCCTCTTTTGGCAAGACTAGGGATAGTGCTTGCGGTTGTTTTTCTTTCCTCACTGAAATATACCGGGTGGAGAGTAGCCAAAGGACACATGCTCTCAGGCAGTGGTTCTCAACCTTCCGAAGGCCGAGACCCTTTAATACAGTTCCTCATGTTGTGGTGACCCCCTTGCCCTGCTTGGAAGAGGCCACAGGCCCCCTTTGGCAGGCCACTGCCCCAGGAGCCATAGAGAACTTCCCTCTACAGCAGTAGTGGCCAAACTTCAGCCCTCCAGGTGTTTTGGACCACAACTCCCACAGTCCTTTTTCATTGGCAATACAGGCTTGGAATTCTGGGAGTTGTAGTCCAAAACATCTGGAGGGCTGAGGTTTGGCCACCACTGCTCTACAGGCACCCTCAGCCAATCGCAGCCTCCGGTGCCCTTGACTGACATCCCCTCCAACCTATCAAGCTGTAACTCACTCTTCCTCCCCCTCCTCCTCATGACCTAAGCCATTTGTGCCTTTTTCTTCACTGGCTCATGGTGACCTCCTGTGAAGTGGTCATTAGACCCCCAAAGGGGTCCCGACCCCCCTGTTGGGAACCACTGCTGTAAGGCAAGCTCAAGACATCGAGTTACCTGCATGATGCCCACCCTCCACAAGGCAGGTAGAGAAGCCAGTGGGAGGAGCAGTTCTGTCTTACTTCAACTTGGACCAAGGGAAGACCAGTGCTCTCCAGTGCACTGGATTAGGGGGGTGTAGGACAAGAGGCATTGTGCACCTAACTCTGACTTCCAAGGGAGACGTGGACAGCCTTAGAATTCAGGGGAGGTTTTTGCTGCTATCCTGGGACATTGGCTGCTTGGGGTGGTTGCCCCACCCTGTCTAATGGTAGGGCCGGCCCTCATGTCACATTGACTTACTCTGCGAACTCTTCTTCATTTAGAAGTGCAAACGAGGTAGAAAACCTCTCCCAGTCAAAGCCTGGGATGGGTCGGCATTTACTCCTCCAGGCTCTTTGTGACTCATAAGAACACTGATAGGTTGCAGTGTTGATAGGTAATCCCCCCCTCTTCCAACCATGGATAACTGAATCAGCGGTTAATGAATCAGTGGATTTGGGGTCCAACTGTATAACTAGACCTCTGAGCAAGTATGACTGGCAAGCTAGATACATTGAGCTCAGATATTTCAGGTGGGACTCGACTGCCAAATCTTCCTAGGGGTGTGAGCGTTTTATGTGTACGTTAGACCAGTGTTTTTCAACCTTTTTTGGGCAAAGGCACACTTGTTTCATGAAAAAAATCATGAGGCACACCACCATTAGAAAATGTTAAAAAAAATAACTCTGTGCCTATATTGACTATATATAAAGTAATTCTCTTGAATAGGAATCAAATAAACACAAAGAAAGTATTTTATAATTACTTTATTATGAAATAAGTAAACAGAAATATGAAAAATTATAAAATACTTTATTCAGTGCGCAACCTGGGGCTGTTTGGCTGAACACAAAGCTGATATTCTTCAGCTTTTCCAACGGCACACCAGGCAACATAGAGAATGCACACTAGAGAAATGCTGGCTGAGAACAAGGTGGTTGAAAAACACTGCGTTAGACTGCCTGTATCCATTTGGAATTCCAAAGCCTGGCCACACCATGGATCCTGAAACAGACACACTACATAGCATGCTCTCTGGCACCATCTAGTGGCCAGTTTTGGTAACTTCATCTTTGGAAATATATACTGTATTTCTAGGGTTTTTTCTTTTAAACTTTACAACTTTCTCCCTTCAGGGAGAAAGGTGGCATAGAATTAAAGTTTGTTGTTGCTGCTGTTGCTGTTTTCAGGCCATGCATATGTGAATCAATGGATAAGAGAAATCACTATATGCCTGACCAGAAAGCTAGTTTTATCTGTGTGTGTGTGTGTGTGTTTTCTCTCTATGTCAATTCTCATTTCTTTCCTACAGACCCACCCGGGAACCAATGTCACCGTTGTTGATCTGTTCGATCGCACGGAGAGCCTGAAACCCCTCTGGATGCAGGTGGAAGGCTTCAGGCAAGCCATGTACCCCATTATGGAGAATGCTGTCGATGGAGTACATCTCATCTGCTATTCCCAAGGTAGAGGCGTTCTCATGGGTGTGTGTGTGTGTGTGTGTGTGTGTGTGTGTGTGGATTGGTGAGGCAAGCTCTGGGTTTGAGGGATGCCACCTCAGCTAAATGAATCCACCATTTTAATTTCGCACAAATATGGCCCCCAAAATAGGGGCAGGGGCATTGTGGGATATTTTGAAAGATACATCTGTGGTGTAGTGTTAGGATAGCTGCACGATGAAAAACTGTTTTTTTCCAGGAACTATATGTTGTCATGAGCAGTCCATATTGTACAGTCAACCCCCCGCTGATCGCAGGGGTTAAGCACCCACCCCAACCGCGATGCATGAAAATCTGCGTTATGCAGAAGCGGGGGGGGGGATTGCGTGCCTGTCCGAGGCTTCTCGGAGGAGCAGGGGGATTGCCCCCCCCGCGTGCCCCCGAGGTGCAGGTACTGCGATCCCGCAATGTAGTGGGACCGCAGTACCTGAACCGCAAAATGGCGGGGGGGGGGTGACTGTAATACAAAGTGGCTGAGGGTCTTGAATGGGCAGTTAAGAGCCCATCACTTTACAAAACATCTGCTTCTGGTAGAGCTATCCCTGTTAAAACTCATATATTGATATATATAGTGGTGCTTCGTGATACAGGCACCTCCTGTTAAAAAAAAACTTGAGATATGAAAGGGAAATCCGTCTGGGGCACAATGTACTCTGGGAATGGAAAACTTCTGCAAAAACTCAAGATACTAAAATTTCCTATGGAAACCCACAAGAGATGAAAATTTTGCAGAAGACTTAATTTCCCAGGATACATTGCACTCCATTTGGATCCATGATACAAACATCTTGCCATCTGAAGGGTCCCAAGGAAGGAATTAATTTCATACCATGAGGTACCACTGTCCATCTCTATATAGCCATTCAGTCACTTATGTATTTGGACTCTTTGGGGATGGGGCCTGCCTATTACAGTTGTCACGAGAAGCCCCTGCATTTCCAAAGTTATGACTACACTCTTACAACCAGGGCCTGGCCTCAGAAAACTGTGTCTACTACATTTACACCTCTTACTTCTTTGTGGGTAGGCCTGGTGTTACTTCTGTCAGTAAAAGACAGAATGTATTCTCAAAGGCTTTCACGGCCAGGATCCGATAGTTGTTGTGAGTTTTTCGGGCTGTTTGGCTGTGTTCTGGAAGTTTTCCTTCCTGACATTTCGCCAGACTCTGTGGCTAGCATCTTCAGAGGGCCAGGAGCTCAGGGAACTAGGAGTTCTCTCTGTGCTCTGGGTTATAACGTCAGGAAGAAAAACTTCCAGAACACGGCGAAACAGCCCGAAAAACTCACAACAACTAAAAGACAGAATCTTTCTGTCCTTTCCCTTCCACCAAGAGACAAAAGAGACAAAATTCATTCCTTGGGATGCTTCATATCACAAAATGTTCGTTATCACGGATCCAAATGGAGTACAAGGTATCCAACTTTTTAAAAAGGGAGAATAAAGCCAAAATCTTGGTTTTAAAACAACATGAAATTCAAGTTAAGTATATATGATATTCTAACAGACTTGGAAGCTGTCTGGATAGTTCAATGGTTTAGGGATCTGGCTGTGAGGCCAGAGGTTGGGAGTTCAATTCCCCACTGTGGCACCTGGAGAAGAGCCAGCCTGGATGGCCTTGGGCCAGCTGCAGAGTACCTCCCCCCCCAGAGTACCTCCCCCCCCCCGAAGAACAGAAAGGTAACCTACTTCTGACTGTTCTCTATCTGGAAAACTCTGGTAAGGGTCCCCATAAGTCAGAACTGACTTGGCAGCACGTTATTATCGTTACGGATAGACTTAGAAATAATTGGTCCACAATTTGGAAACTTTGGAATGAAGTCTGAGCAGACTGAAGAGGAACACACCTCTGGTCACCTTGCTGCAGACACAATTAGCTGGAAAGAGAGCTGCAGTAATTAAAATAAGCTGCCTTCTGCGACTACACAACACGTCCAGTATCTGTTACATTCTGTTCTCGGCCATCCTTGCATCTTTCATTTGGTAGAGAGAGGACTGGGCTAAACGTAATTATTGTGTTTATTATTGTTTCAATTATTTATTGATATTTTGTGTTTTAACTGTTTTAATTCTTTTGGTTGTAAAGCGCCCAAAGACCTTTGGATAGTGGGCAGCATATAAGGTGTAAAAATAAATAAATAAATAATAGTTATGAATAGAGGTGGGCACAAGCCAGTGAATTGTGCCAGTTGGTCTGACAGCCACACATCTGTTCTAGAGTTCAGTGCCTTGCCCCCTCTGGTGGACATCCATTCAGCAGTAGCACCCCAGCTGCCCTGCCCTGCCTTCTCTGAACAGGCGCCCAGTGGAGGAGGCAGGGCACTGACCTGCAGAACAGCAGTGCAGCCATTGGACGAACCATCAGACCGGAGGATCGTGCCCATCTCTAGTCACAAAGCAGTTCCACAAGTGTGTGTGGCAGAACAGTTGCTCCATGACCTCTGTGATTAGTTGAACAATCCGATTGTGCAGTGCAGACTACCTGGACATGCTCCCTGCACCTTTCCGAAGGGCGTAACTTTAGGTTATGTCAACATCAATAGGATGGCAGCCAATATTTATTTAAAAAGGAACATTTCAAACTCTTTATTTTCACTGACATATACTGGTTGTACAGCTGATTTCAAAACAGCACAGCTAATTTGCAGAGCGAAAGGACATGCATGGTTCTGTCTAGAGATGGGCATGAACTACCAGTTTGGCGATTCGTCCTGGTTCATTTATCACTGCAGCAGGTGTTCGGTGGTTTGGCACCCCATCCCCCCTTGTGGGCATCCATTCAGAAATAGCACCCAGAGGAGGCTTGGAAGGGGGGACATACACTCAAATTGAGGTTTGGGAGATTAAGAACAGACAAAAGAAAATATTTTTTTCACCCAGCGTGTTGTTAGTCTGTGGAACTCCCTGCCACAGGATGTGGTGATGGCACCTGGCTTGGATGCCTTCAAAAGGGGATTGGACAGATTCCTGGAGGAAAAGTCCATCACAGGGTACAAACTATGATGGGAGATGTGTAATCTCCTGACTTGGAACCAGGGTATTTCAAGGGCCAGATGCAGGGGAGCAGTATCAGGAGACAGATATCTAGTCTCGTGTGCTCCCAGACGCATCTGGTGGGGCCGCCGTGAGATACAGGAAGCTGGACTAGGTGGGCCTTTGGCCTGATCCAGCAGGGCTCTTCTTATGTTCTTATGTTCTTAAGGGAACCTGGCATGCTGCCTCTCAATAGGTGCCCACCAGCACGGATGAACCTCCCAATGCCTGTTGTGGCAGTAAATAAACTGGAACAAACCACCGAACCAACGGTTCACGCCCATCTCTAGTTCTCCCCCCCCATCTCCATTAGGATAAGAGTCTGTTATTAAAAGTAAGCATTGGAGATACAGCACTGCAAAGATCTAATCATATTTTCCCATGTATAAAGCAAAAAAAGCAAAGTAGTTTCTGGGTGGTTTACAATTTTTTAGTTACAGTGTGCAGGCTACACATTGCCCCCCCCCCAGCAAGCTGGGTACTCATTTTACTGACCTCGGAAGGCTGAGTGAACCTTGAGCCTGCTACCTGGGATTGAACCCAGGTCGTGAGCACAGTTACAGCTGCAGTACAGGCATTTAACCACTGCGCCACGAGGCTCTTTTGAAGACTATATTTTTATATATAAGACGGCGCAGTTGCAAAACTGTAATTTTGGGTTGGAAAAGTGGGTTTCATCTTATACATGGGGGCATCTTATACACAGAAAAATAGAGTCTCTCTCTCTCTCTCTCTCTCTCTCTGTGTGTGTGTGTGTGTGTGTGTATAGGCATACTGTATATATCTGGCCTAGATGTTTTTAAAAGCGGATTGGACAGATTGCTAGAGGAAAAATCCATTGCAGGTGACAAGCCATGATGGGGATATGTGTTCTCTCCAGGCTTAAAAGGAGGGTACCTCAAAGTGCCAGACACAGGGGGAGTGGCATCAGGAGACAGGGATCTAGTTGCCTCATGGGCTCCCAGAGGCATCTGGTGGGACCACCTGGATACAGGAAGCTGGATTAGATGAGCTTTTGCAAAGCAAGGGTACTGGTACATCCATGGAAGTCAAAATACGAATGGGAGACAGAGGGTGCTTTTACACGACCTCTAAAATCTGCCTGCAACTTAAATTTGGACCAGAGATCGTGGGGGCTTGTCACTCTTCCTGTGTTCCCACCCCTCCGCACTCCATTGTTCCTATCTGCGTGACGGGAGGGAGAAAAAAAAATGCGGGCTCACCTCCGTCTGCCGGTGGAAGCAGCCCCGAGCAGTCCCGTCATCGTGATTCCTGTCTCTTAAAGGGGCGGTGGGGACAAAAACAAACAAACAGAAGGCAAGGGAGCCCGGTATTCACAGCTTTACAATGTGCATCGGAAGATTTTTTTACCTCCTGGAGGCCAGGTACTTGAAAGGTGCGCTGAGACGCGCTTAGGTGAGCGTGGTCGTACTTATTTTTTTTTTTAAGTCCAGAGCTGGTGGGAAAACATTTTTAAGCTCTGCATCTGGGAGCCCTTTGCCTCGGTTTTTAGGGGCCGTGTAAAAACGCCCAGAGTCTCAGGATGTATAAAAATCAAGTCTGGAGCTGTAGAGACCAAAGAAAAGAGCTTGCTCCTGAAGAAGGCCCTGCTGAAACGCATCGAGCCAGATGATTTAAGGATGATTTAAGAGAGAATAAAGGTCTTTTCTACTTTTATACATCCCGACACTAAGTCTCCCATTCGTATTTTGACTTAGATGGACCCTTGGCCTGATCCACCATGGCTGTTTGTGTGTGTGTGTGTGTGTGTGTGCTCTTATGTGTGAGGCAAAGCAGGTGGGAAATTGATGTCTCTTAATCGTGTTGTCTCAAAGCTTCAGTAGGTTGGGGCATTTGGCTGCATAGCCAGGAGCTGGGAGCGGGCATCTCCAATGCGCCTTCCAGAAGAGGCCTAGCCCCAGAAGACCACCAGTAGGAGGGACCTTCTCAATGGCTTCTGTGAACTTTCAACCAAGAAGATCCTCTAAATGTGTCTCTGTAGGTTGAACTTGAAGCTAACGTGAAGGCAGAAATTATTTATATGAAAGCTTCTGAAACCAAAACCTTCCTTAATATGTAGTTTCCGCGGTGGTGGTGGTGGGGGGCAGGGTGAGAACTGACTTTACCATTTTCCTTGCAGGAGGACTTATCTGCCGTGCTCTTCTCTCCACAATGCCTAATCACAATGTGGACACCTTTCTCTCTCTGTCTTCCCCCCAGATGGGGCAATACGGAGGTAAGTAATGAGGCCGGGGCAAAATGATGATGCTAGGGTAAGATGCTAGGGCAGCGGTCAGAGACTTCACTCAACAAGATGAACAGGAGGACCTCAACACATCATCATCATCATCATCATCATCATCATCATCATCATCATCATCATCATCATCATCATTTATCAAACTTACGGTATATGCTGCCCACCACCCAAAGGTCTCTGGGCAGTTTACAATTCAAAATTAAAATGAACCATCAAAATTAATAAAAACAATTAAAATGCCAACAAACCATTTAAAACCAGTTAAAACCTTTAAACAAACAAACATTTATTTATTTATTTATTTATTTATTTATTTATTGGACTTATATACTGCACCATCTAGCAATAAGGCCACTCTGGTTGGTGTACAGGTGATTCAGCAAACAAAACAAAAATGGTATACAATAAAAATACAGCTAATAAACAAAATAAGCATAACTAAATCAACAATCAAATCGTATAAAATCACTCAAGGAATAGAGGAATAGCTAAAACAAAAAGGCAGATTAGTGATCAGCAGATCACATGGCAGATTTGACCTACTCACTTTTGACCCAAGTGAAATTATGCACCTAACCTCCAAAATGGCATGAAGCGGGGGAGGGACATTAAACCGTCAGCCTATCAGGACAAGCCATTTGAAATATACGGGCTGGAAATCCCATAATTCTCTACTTGACCGAAAAGCACCTACACGTAGCTCACCTGGAAGCAAGGGCTGAACGTGAAGCCTTTTGTGGCCTAGCTAAGACCACCTCTGTCCAAGCTTCCTTGTTCCAAAAGGAAGTTGCCTTGGAGCCTCCTTTCTGATCAGGAACCCAGGGCAGAGAAGGCTTTAGGGCAGTGTTGGTGAACCTATGGCACGAGGGGTGCCAAAGCTGGTACGTGGAGCCCTTTCTGTGGGCACCTGACATCGCCCCTTCACAGCTGCCTGTACTCAGGTTAAATTGCTGTCTTGGCACTTTGCGAAAAATTAGTGGGTTTTGAATTACAGTTTGGGCACTCGGTCTCTAAAAGGTTCGCCATCACTGGTTTAGGGTTTGCTTCTATATGAATCACTAGCAGGTATCCGTCAGTTAAAATTCCCAGAATGGAACATTGAGGGATTTGTAATCCCAAAAAAGTTGGGGACCCCTGAATATGACGGAAGGAACCCAACAAGGAGAAGGGGTGGAGGAAATGCCAGTTAGAATGTGGACAGGGCACCCCCATTCACTCTTGCCTGAAATAAAATTCGCCTTTTCTCTATTTTAAACTCTCAGTCGTCAGAGCTAGTCTCTGAGCTATGCTTTATGCAGAATGGGGTATGCTAAATTCTCTGGAATAGCACATGCTCAAATGCGTGGCTGCGAGAACAAGCTCTCTTCTGACATGAAACTTTATCTCCAGAAGGCTTGATCCCTGAACATGGTCAAGGTTGGAAGGACATTGAGTAGGCGACCGGCTTGTACCTACCAATGACTTTTGAGACCGTTCCATATCAGAAAGGCCATTCGTGTTTGGGGTTATCGGTACAGAACCAACAGAGCCAGGGAGATTTAAATAGTGTGGCTTTTGCTGGAGACAGGTTCCCGCCAAAGTAATGGAATTCTTAGCAAGCAAGCAGATAAGGGGGAGATAACAGGAAAATCTCAGGGCACTCTTAGTAAACACAGCAGGATTAGCTTCTTAAAACTAAAGGAGTTGGGAAATTCAGTACGAGGTTGAGTTAACGTGTTTAAAAAAACTTACGTCGCTTCATGCGTGCCGAAGGATGATTGGTTTTTCTTAGGTTCTTTGTCTGCCTATAAAATGTAATGTATGTTGTAAGCACTGGTTCTAATTTTTGAAATGCTCTCAATGCACCCGTACTAATAAAAGGCTTTTGCAAGGCATAAAAGGGTTTTTTAAATAGGCCAGACCTCCAGTCTAAAATGTCTCCATTCCTATCCATCCACTCACTTCATCTCCTCCGTTTCCTCCAAGCTTTAGCTACAGTCTTCGCGTCAGTAGGGTGGGAAATGGAGCCTCGTGGCGCAGTGGTTAAATGCCTGTACTGTAGGTAAAACTGTGCTCATGACCTGGGGGTTCAGTCCCAGGTAGCCAGCTCATGGTTGACTCAGCCTTCCATCCTTCCGAGGTTGGTAAAATGAGTACCCAGCTTGCTGGGGGGGGGCAATTTGTAGCCTGCATACTGTAATTAAAACTGTAAACCACCCAGAAACTACTTGAAGTGGTATGGGACAGTATATAAGCAGAACACTTTGCTTTCTTCCAGCAATGATATCTTTTGGCAAATGACTGTACTGTAAGGCCTTGGAAGATGGTTTTGTCTTGAACGTGTAATTAAGAACCATTTCGCTTACAAAAGACCTGCTCTTCATTTGCACCCATGGAGCAATTCAGCTTCCTGCATTTTTGGGTTCCCTTAAGGAAAAAGGATTGGAACTGAATGTAGGGACTATATTAGTTAATACTAAAGATGGGCATGAACAGTTGCTTAATCTTTGCTTGCTGACACCAAACAATCACTTCCCCTTCCAGCAAGAATCCTGCTGCCGGAGGCAGCCACTATTCTCTCCCTGAAATTAGAACGGTGGCTGATCGATACACGCTGTCTCTCTTTCTTCATGCAGACACCAAGTACCTGAAGTGGCTTTTCCCCGAACACATGAAATCCAACCTGTACCGCTTGTGCTACACACACGTGGGCCAGGATTTCTCCATCTGCAATTACTGGAATGGTAAGGTGATTCTTAGTTCTCCTTCTCGTTCCCTCACCACGGTCATAAACCCTTTAACATTCATTGATGTACTTTTGGTTGCCTGGGTAACTTTCGCCGGCAGCAGTGGTTCTTCACTTTAGCTGCTCCAGATATTTTGAACTTCAACTTCCGGAAATTCAAACTAAGGTATGTCTGTGAAGATTCTCAGTCATCCAGGTGAGTTTATCTGGACATTGAGTCATGTCAACTGGATTTATTTTCTTGAGAGACTGAAACGTTTTGCTGCTCATCCAAGCAGCTTCGTCAGTCTGAGGAAAGCTAGTTGTGAGTCCTCCATTTTATAGTTCACTTTGACTTCATGTTACCCTGGTCTGATGTAGGCTCATATGATGAACAATGGACTGAACAGGCTTGTTAGGTGTCTACCCTAATGAACCCATTGAGACTACTGTTTACTTAATGAGGTTATTCAGGCCATTGTTCATCATATGAGCCTATTTCAGACCCAGGTGACATGAAGTCAAAGTGAACTCTAAAATGGAGGACCGCAAATAGCTTTCCTCAGACTGGTGAAGCTGTTTGGATGAGCAGAGAAACATTTCAATCTCTGAGGAAAAAGAAGTCCAGTTGCCATGACTCAACTTCCAGATTCAGACTAAGATGGTCAGCAGTGAGGGATGCTAAGACATGATGTCCAGAGGCTGAGAATAAGCCACTTGACAGTCTTTAATATGCACCCTAGAAGGAAGGCCAGTGTTAACCTCCAGCTTTTAGGCTGTTGTTTGAGCAGCCAAAACTGTTCCACCTGATTTTCGAAGGCTCTTCTTCAGAAATACAAAGAATATGATTGTATTTCTGAAGAAGGGGAGGGGGGGAATCTAGGTCTGGGACGGAAACAAAAATGCTCCAAAATACCCCTTTTTGGACAGAGGCTCTTCCAGAAGGGGTGAACCTTCCTCCCCTCCATCGTTTGTTTGGTCATGAAGCACAGCCGGTAGTGCCAGCCTTCAGAACTTTTCTTTAAAAGCCACTTCTCCGAAATCTCCTTTTAGGAAACCTGCAAAACTTGTTTGAAAATATTTCAGACGTTTCACTTCCCTGCAGTGTGGTCTTCTGGAGCTCTGCTAGGTGTGCGTCTCCATGGGTGTACATGTGCATTTTGGGTGCCCCTGTGTATGTTTCAATTGAATCCCTAGTAGTGGAAGGCTTCAGCTGTAGAGGCTGTGAGAGGGAACGTGATTTGGAAGCACTATCGCGCTGAACTGCGCTCCTTCCTCAAACAAAGCAAGACTAAAAATAGCCCCTGCTGAAATGGGGGATAAAAAGGCACGGAAAGAACCCCCAAGGCACTGGATTAAGCGGGCCACGCCTTATACCAGGCATGTCCAAAGTCAGGCCCAGGGGCCAAATGCAGCCCATTTTCAAATTCTGAGTGGCTCACAGCCTCTTCTCAGGCTCAGCCTGGGTAAGCCCCAAGGATGCTTAATTGGCAGCAAAGCTCATTTTTGTTCTTGTTATTTTTCCTTTGTTTCCCTAATAAACCTCGACATGAAAAATAAACTGGATTTCAGTGCTATGTTCAGATCTGAAGAAAAGTGTTTTTTTTTTAAGGGTGTGAGGAAGGAAGACTTTTAGTATCTTAAAATATGAGACAGCCTCGGGCAGTTGGCTCTCCCATGTTCTGTGAGGAGAAATAACTCTATCTGGGTGGGGGTGGGTGAGTGTAGGAACCAAACAAGATTTCTCTTCATTTTCCCCTCATGGCTTCTTTGTTTTTTAGACCCTCACCATCGGGATCTTTACCTCAACAACAGCAACTTCCTGGCTTTGCTGAATGATGAGCGATTCCATCCCAACGCATCAGGTACTAATTCTGGTAGTGCTCCCAACCCGGGAAGAGGCACCAGTAGGGTCATAAGAACATAAGAACATAAGAAGAGCCCTGCTGGATCAGGCCAAAGGCCCATCTAGTCCAGCTTCCTGTATCTCACAGCGGCCCCACCAGATGCATTTGGGAGCGCATGAGACTAGATATCTGTCTCCTGATACCACTCCCCTGCATCTGGCCCTTGAAGTACCCTGGTTTCTCCATCATGGTTTGTAACCTGTGATGGACTTTTCCTCTAGGAATCTGTCCAATCCCCTTTTGAAGGCATCCAGGCCAGATGCCATCACCACATCCTGTTGCCTTGCTTGGCAGACACACCCCACCTCTTCAACCCTCTTCTGGTTCCCTTCTTATCCTAACAGGGCATCCACCTGGTTCCCATCCATGAACAAAACATGGTAACGGAGTGCCTCATTGGTGGCCCCTGAGGTCGCAGGTCCTCTTGCTTCTTGCGCCTTTTCAGAGGCGTGAAAAATGAAGCGAGTTGATGGCCAAAGTGAAATTTGAACTAGGGACTTTATAGGTCACCAACTGTTCCTTTTTTAGGGCTTGAGGGTGGCAGCTTGAAGGCTAAATGGTACTTTTGGGGCAAGCCACCCCTCCTAAAGAAGAAAACTTTTGGGGTGGGGATGAAAACAAGCCATCGGAAAAAGTAGCCAGGAGACACGCCGTTCTTTTTTTTTCTGGGAGAATATTGGGAAAGAGGCTGAGGAAAGGCAAAAAACAGGCACGGCAGCCACCTGTGCTAGAGAGCCAAATTAAATAAAACAGTGGCAGCCATGTTATTGAGTGCACGAGGGTTTGTTGTCGGTGGGTTTGTATTATTTGTCCCAGCACTTTCTTGCCGGACTCTACGTTTGTGGTATGGCTGCCGTTGTCTGTTTATTATTATTATTATTATTATTATTATTATTATTATTATTATTAGTAGTAGTAGTAGTAGTAGTAGTAGTAGTAGTAGTAGTAGTAGTAGTAGTAGTAGTTGTTGTTGTTGTTGTTTTTATTTGGTTTTTTGTTGGGGTTTGTTTTCTTTTGGATAGGCTGTTTTTGTACACCGCTCACAGTTCCTGAGGGAAAGTCGGGTGGTTAATAAGTATAAAAATAAATAAATAAATAAATAAAATACTTGTTCATTGGCCTTCTCCATTATTATATAAAACATGAGGAAGCCTTTGGATTATGCGTGTAGTCTCCAGCAAAGAGAACATTCAGGCCCCAAGTCGAGGGGAGAGTGGGAAATAGTGAAACTGTTCCAATCAAAAAATAAAAACATCTTTTGTTTCCTCCTAAGAATCATTCTGAGTGCTGTGCTTCTGTCAAACGGCTGATAAAAGACCTTCGGCGGCTCGGCCCACCCTGGGCTTAGTAAAAAGCAGAAGGAACACTCCACCCCTAATAAGCTGTCCTGACAACAGCATGCGCCCATTCCCATGGGGCTGGTTTGGCCCCCCAACCAAAAGCCCAAAGCTGATGCCAGCAATCTCACAATCTCTGTACCTTTTGGAGAACTGTGGCTAGGGAGAGAGGATCTCTTACGACGAGAAAGGGAGGCAGGAGCCTTTAGTGGCCAGATGGCTATCAGTAGCCCGTGCTCTGCTCTGTCTTTCTCCCTGCAGCCTGGAAGAAAAACCTTCTGCGCATCCGCAAGATGGTCCTGGTTGGAGGTCCAGACGATGGCGTCATCATGCCTTGGGAATCCAGGCAAGATCTTGGAGGGAGGAAAAGGAGAAGGACCACTTTCCAATGGGGTGTGGGGGTGTGTGTGGGGGAAGCAGTTCCCGGGAGCAGAGAATAGCATTTGTGCAGATAGATTGTTGGACAGTTAAATGCACCTTTAAGTCCCAGCCCTATGGGCGAATAGTTTTAATTTCCATCACTTTTCAAATACTTACAAGGTTGTCATACAGAGGAAGGCCAGGATCTGTTCTCAACCATCCCAGAGTGCAGGACACGCAACATTGGGCTCATGTTCCAAGAATCCAGATTTTGGCTGCATATCAGGAAAAGAATCATCTTAACTGTTAGAGCAGTATGACAATGGAACCAACTAACTCGGGAGGTGGTGAGCATTTCCAATGCTGGAGGCATTCAAGAGAAAACTGGACGGGTCTGCTTGGACTTGGCCTTATAGGCCCCTTCCAACTCAAATATTCTGTGCTTCTAATTTGTTCTGCTATTCGTCAATTAAAAGCAGATGACGAATTGAAGAATCCTTCCTAGTTCCCTCCTGTGAAAAAGACAAAAAGCTCATTCTTCACAGTGCCTCTGCTGTATTTCGCTTTCCCAAACTACTTACCTCTCCAGAGGGAAACTTAGTAAAGAAACACAGAGCAGAAATAGAATTTAGGGCTGGACAGTCATACTAAGCTTTTTAAAAAATTGTGTGTGTTAGAGAGAGAATGTTAAGGAGAGGGTTGACACCAAAGTACACTCCTATTAGAATAATCACTTTACTAATATTGTTCTCTTCTACCATAATATGCTGTAATTGTTGCTTTCCATGCCCACTTTATATCCTTTACAGCAGACATGTCCAAACTCCAGCTGTTCCAGATGTTTTGGACCGCAACTCCCACAGTCCTTTGTCATTGGCAATCTAAGCTTAGAATTCTGGGAGTGGTGCTCCAAAACTTCAGGAGGGCCAAAGTTTGGTCATGCCTGCTTTACAGCTTTTAAATTTCAAGGTGGATTTCCTTGCCATACTAACCTTTTTGCTTTCCTTCTGCCCCATCCGTTTCTTGCCAATACTGAGTCACTATATTAATGGTTTTTTACTCAAAAACACCAGTCTCTCCTCCTCTACAACACTTCAGCTGACGGTCAGTTCTGTAGCTGATTATCGGTTTCCCCTCCCAGGCCTTAAGGCCACTCCTGGCCACCAGCGTATTAGGGTCTTATGCTTAAGCTCAGCTGAGCTTGAGCACTGCAACACATAAAGCTACGACGACTGTCGGCTACTTTTAAGATACGAAGCAGCCTCTCTCTGTCAGACGTTGGGAGAATTGCTGTTCTGCACCACGGCAGCCAGGATTCAGAGAGTTTTAGGCCACAACGGTAATTTTCTTCCTAGCTTTTGTCTCTCAGTATTAATTGCTGGGTGTGACGGACCAGGTATTTGACAACCTGGCCGCACTTTAAAAGTGTGTTGAAACCGTTTTTATTTTTGCTGCCACCATTTACTAAAACCTGTACTTGTTTCTATTATGAAGAATCAGGACTTGACACCAGTGTTAATTTTTCAACACAAAGATGTAGTTTATTTAGTTTGACAACATACATAAAGAATAGCGTGTGTTAATAACTTTCAGCTTGAATTGTTCTTAAGATGTAACTTAAACAAGTCCCTAAGCTGATCCTAGCCAGATCCTGTCCAGTCCCTATCCCCCGTCCCCAACTAACATGGACTGAGCTCCTGACATTTCTCCTCAGTTCTCAGTTCCCCCTCTGATTTAACTCCCTGACTAAGTCTCTGACAGTTCAACTGTCCCTCTTCTTATAGGACCTCACCCAGTGGTGTCCAAACTTCGGCCCTCCAGATGTTTTGGACCACAACTCCCACAGTCCTTTGTCTAGGCTTGGAATTCTGGGAGTTGTAGTCCAAAACATCTGGAGGGCCAAAGTTTGGACACCCCTGACCTAACCCCACCCACATTCTGGGATTGGTCTACTATTAGAATATTCATGAATAACTTAATAACTCTCAGTTTGAAAGTTATTATCTGACTAACTCCCTGACTAACTCTCTGACAGTTCAGCTGTCACTCTTTTTATAGGACCTAACCCCGACCACATTCAGGGATTGGTCTACCATTAGAATATTCATGAATCTATTTCCAGGGGTTCCCTCACACTGGGCAACAAAAGCAAAGCAAAGCAAAGTGTTCTGCTTATATACTGCCCCATACTACTACAAGTAGTCTATGGGCGGTTTACAATTTGAATTACAGAGTGCAGGCTACACATTGCCCCCCCCAGCAAGCTGGGTACTCATTTTACCGACCTCGGAAGGATGGAAAGCTGAGTGAACCTTGAGCCTGCTACCGGGGATTGAACCCAGGTCGTGAGCACAGTTTTACTTGCAGTACAGGCATTTAACTACTGTGCCACAGCTATATAACCATTAAGTTTTGAACAGCAGAGCTCGGAAGGGACCTGATTTGGGGGGGGGGGTCATCAGGTCTGCCCCCTGTCAAGGAAGCCCAGTGGGGAATTGAACCCCCCAACCTCTCACTCTTCATCCAGAGCCCTAAGTCCCTGAGCTAAGGCTACTGGCCTTATGGGGTTTCCAAGAGCCGTACAACTGGCCAGGAAAAGCAAGCAGGGTGCTGGCAGAGAGAGGCCTTTCATCTGTTTTGGTTTATCTCTTTTTTATCAGAGATGAAAAGAAAAAAGTGCGACTTTTAGGCTTGCAAATCATTTCCTACAATCCACGTGATAAATCTGTCTCTTCAGCCTTTTTTTGTAAAAAGCCTGAGGATGTGTGTCGTCCTTATATTCTGAAGGGAGGCCGGAAGCAGCCAAGATGGAGGCCATCTTAGGGGTAGTGTGCCTTGTTTATGCAACCTCTTCTCTTGTCTTCCTTTCTTGCGATGGTGCTTGGTGGTTTAGAGCTCCGGAAGGCAGCAGAAGCGAAAAGCAAAAAGCGCTCTGCTTATATATCACCCCATACCTCTCAAAGCACTCTCGGGGTGCTTTACAATTGAATTATGCAGGGTAAACATCACCCTTCCTCTCCTCAGCAAACTGGGTACTCATTTTACCAACCTCAGGAGGATGGAAGGCCGAGTGCACCTTGAACCCGCTAACTGGGATTGAGCCCCCAGGTTGTGGGCAGAGTTTTGGCTACAGTTACACAACAGTTCAACCACGGTGCCATGATGCTATGTTTAAGACTTCATCAGCTTCCCTTGCTGCTCTCCTTCTAAAAAAAAATTACTTGTCTTATTAAGTTCTGACATTTGTTGCTTGCTTTGGTATATTTTAAATGCAGTGTCCGAAATCAGGTAGGCAGTAAGTGAGGGCTAAAGGTGATCCATTGGAACAGTGCAGGCTAGATGACTCCACACCTCTGTCAGTTCCATTGGTTCAGTGGGCTTAGTGTAGTTTCATCCGACTGCTGGATTTCAGTCACTGAGCAGTATAGTTAGTAAGATAGTATTGGCACATAGCTCTGTGATACAACGCATATGTTTAACATCACAGATGTAGTCCCTAGCATCTGGAGGTAGAGGTGGAAAAGACTGGAGCCCAGGAGAACTGCTGAAGAAACTAAGAAAGATCCTTAAGAATAAGGAAGAAATTAGGAAAGATAGAGACAAAAGAGTCAGAAACGATCAAATGTTATTTTATTTTATTTTATTTTATTTTATTTTATTATTTTATTTTATTTTATTTTAGAGTATTTTTACCCCACCTTTCTCCTTGGAAAAAAGACCCAAGACGGCTTATAGAATGGAAGATAGTATATAGTCCAATACAATTAAGACATTGAATAACCCAAAAAACCCATACAAATTTAATCCTTAGTCAATATATAATTGAGTAGGATTTTCAAAGGCTGGAGGAATGAAGGCTTATAATATAATGGATGTTATATTTATATTTATAATTAAATATAATTATTTTCACAATAAAATCTCATTTCCACCACCCCCCACCCTTCCCCATCCCAATCCACCTGCAGTCTGTTTGCCTTCTACGACGATAATGAAACAGTGAGAGAGATGAAATCTCAGCCGGTGAGTAGGGATAGAATATTGGAATTTTTTGGGCTGGAAGGGTATATGTCAAGAACCATACATTTCCTTTTATTAAGGGAAGAAGTGGATTTAATTCATATTTGTATACCTGGATGAAGCAGAGTGTGTTATTTTAGAACCTTGGCTTTGATTAATGGTTATTAAAGGAGTGGACACCGAAGGGCTAGATCCCCATGATGTATTCATAATTATATGGAAAAATAATTTCATTCATTTATTTCTTTATGTCTTAAACAGAAATATTTAAAATATTTCTGTCCCACCTTTCTCCCAAGAGGGCCCAAGGCGAATTCAACCTTGTTCTTGAATCTAAAATATTTATACAGTGGACCCTTGTATAACAAACAGCTTGTGTAACAAAATTTGTACAACATAAAAAATTCCAGAGGTAGGGGAAATTTGCTTAACATAATCGCCTATGGGGAGAATCCGTACAACATAAAAATGGGATTAATTTGCTTAACATAATTTCATTTGGAACGAATCAATTCCTTTTTACAAGGTACCACTTGTATGTCCTTTTTTTCTCTTCTTCTGGCTCTAAAATAGGCCCTTTCCCCCCTCCTTGGTTCTATTGCAACTGCTTTTTAAAGAACTGTGTCTCAACGACCAAAAGGCCCGTGTAATATAAACAGACCAGAAGAACTTCCAGTTTTGGACTCCCAAGTCTCCACTTCCCCAAACTTTCGTGACCACAAGTGTTCTAAGAGTTGTCATTATTTAAAAAAGAAATAATTATATGTTTTTCCTCCTGAGTTCTGGCAATTTTTAATATTGTGTTCTGCCTTGGGCTCTGTTATGAAGAGAAAGGTGGCTTAGATACAGACACACACGCACGCGCGCATGCACACACACACACGCACACGCACGCAGAGAGAGAGAGAGAGAGAGAGAGGTACCTCACAAGGTGAATGCCCCTCTTTATGACAGCTCTGAGCTGTCAAAATCAGTTGTCTGTCGGCTGCGGGGGGAGGGGGACAGCCTTCTGCTGTCCCTTGATTGAGGGGTTTTTAGACAGCCTTCACATAGGAATGCATTGGAAACCTATTAATCAGTCTCCTCTGGAACGGCTTAATTGGTTTTCAATGCATTCCTATAGGAAACTGTGCCACTTAAGACAAATTTTTCGTAATTATTGACCCATGGAACAAATTTGTCTTAGGCGGTGTCTGTCTGTCTAAATCCAGATAAATACAGTGGTACCTTGTATAAAGGAATTAATTCGTTCCAAATGAAATTCTGTTAAGCAAAATTTCCTTTATACAAATTTCCCATAGGAATGCATTGAAAACAGATTAATCCCTAATCGCAACCATTTTTATGTTGTACGGATTCGCCCCATAGGAGATTCTGTTAAGCAAATTTCCCCTATGTCCGGAATTTTTTATGTTGTACAGATTTTACATTATGCAAACCGTTTGTGAAACAAGGGTCTACTGTCATTATAAAACTGTAATTTAGAATGGGTTCCAAGAGTTATTGAATTCAACCCCTTTCCAATCCGGGAATTGCGTAAAATATTTCACTCTCATTTTTATGTCAGATAGCATTCAAAGCCACTTCTGCTCTCAAGCCATGATTTGTTTGCGAGTTACACACCACAATCTGACTAACCATGGTTTGTTGTCTTGCCCACCTTTCTGACTGAGAATAACAGCGCTGGGTTCTCTTGGCTGTCTCAGGTCTACCTCACAGATGCCTTTGGCTTGAAGACCCTGGACGCTCGCGGTGACCTCGTTTTCTGCGTCATGCCCGGTGTTTCTCACACGTACTGGCACTCCAATCGCACAGTTTACGACACCTGCATTGTCAAATGGCTGACGTAGCTGGCGGAGCTGGAGAGGAAGCAGGCGGAAAGGAGGAGCCCCAGCCGAGACCCCGCTGCATTACCTCGCCGTGGGACTTCTCCTCCCGCTTGAGACACACAACTCTTCTTATCTGTAGCTTTTCTAGAATGGTTGAGAATTTTCTTTCGGTAGCGGAAGAGACTTTTTTTTCTGCAGGAATTTTTGGTGGAAGCTGGTAGCCGTGCTAGGGGGATTCCACAGGATTCCACTGGGTTGGATGATAGTGACGTGGATAAATGGGTCTTCCATCTTTTATCAGGTCTAGAACTATACTAGCTATTGAGGTTGGGGGTGGGATATAAAAAGGTCACCCAGTGTCAGATATTTGAGAATTTTTTTATAGGATGCCAAGCTTGGCAAAGAGACTGATAGAAGAAACTGACCACACTTGGATGTAATCTAAAGCATCCAGGGGACATAGTTCCTATTTACAGCCCTCTTGCAGAAATTTATGATAAGTGGAAACATGCAGCATTTCCTTATCAAACCTTGACCCTTAAATTTAGAAAGAAATATTTTAAATTGGAGCCTTCCCCCATATTTTTACCTCTTGGCAACAACAGCAATGCAATCTAACACTATTTTTTGAGATAAATTATATAACCAGGTACGCTAGCAAAAAAACTAATGATAATAATAATGATGATACGTTGGAGAAAACGTTTTAAGTTTGCATCATTTTTATCCTATTTCATTTTCATAGAGGTAATAATTGATCTGCTCAAATTTTGCTTTGATGTTTTTACCAGAGAGAATGAGTCTGCTTATATTCACCTAACGCACGTTTCATTCCATGGCCTTTTCAAAATTTGATGCAACAATCGCCGTGATAGCACAGAAAGAAACTGAGGGTTCTGGCTTACAGGAGCTTTATGTGTGTTTCTTTATTTGCATAAGGAAGCCAGTTCTTCCAGTCATGGATCAAAGTCCACATTTAAATTACAGATTGCATCTAAGGACAATATTTATATCTGTGTATATTTCCACTTCCTTGGAAGCACACTCTTAGAATCTCAGGAAGGCGACAGAAAATCAGTTTAGGACAGAGACATCTGCTCTTGTTCATTTTTAAAAAATTGATTTGTACAAACACCAATTTTCTGCCAGTTGTAGACAACGGCTCTGGGAAAACGTCTTGTAAGATAGCCCTTTTCTCTTGGAGAGAGAACCTCAGATTGTCACCATTACAGTATTAACGTATTTTTCCGTGTATAAGACTATTTAAAAATTGAGGTTGTCTTAAACACGGAAGTAAGCTGAGGAGAGAACCGTGTGGTTGTGAAACTTATTTGGGGTTGGGAAAGTGGGGGTCCTCTTATACATGGGGTTGTCTTATAGATTGGAAAATATGGTAATTCCTTAATTTTTCACTATGGTACAATAGGACACACGTAACCAGGAATCCGGGTTAAGATTCCTCCCTCAGACGGGATGTGAAGAAAGAAGACAGCGAAGGTCCCACAAAGTTGTCCTTTGTGTCGTGCTTGGTAGGATTTGAGAAGGGGACGTTAAATCTCAGAAACAAGATTATCTGTACTACTGTATTTTTTCCGTGTATAAGACTATACAGTAGTACCTCGGATAACAAATTTAGTTCGTTCTCCAAGGAAATGCGTTGTCCGGAAAAAATTGTTATCTGAAATGCGGCTTCCCATTGAAATGAATGGGAAACCGATTAGTCCATTACAGAGGTCCATAAAAAGACAAAAAACTATCCCCCCCCCCAGACCTCTTTATAAAGTGCACTTTAAAAGAATGCAGTGCTGGGAAAAAACCGTCAGACCCCCCCCCAAAAAAAAAGAAAAAAAACCCTGGGCAGTGCAATGCAAACACTGAGAAATGAAACCAGCCTTTTCCTGCCCAAAAGTGCAACTGGAGGGTGGGAATCCAAACAGAGAAACATAAGCAGCAAGTAAAATCCAGCCCATTTTTGCCTCCAGAGCAATGAAGAAAGCTTGCAAACATGGAGAAGATGAAAGCAGCAAGCCTAGCCCAGCTTTTTCCCGCCCAAAGTGCAAAGATTAATAAAAGCTAGCTCCCTACCTTTCCAAGTCCAAGCAAAAAATGTCCAGAATGCCTCCAAAACACCATGATAAAAATGTTCTAATTCCTCCCACAAACTACAGGGGCTGCAATGCATCCTGGGTACACTCCCCCCCCCCAAGGCATTTTGAAACATTTGTTATCCGAGGCAGCCCATAGGGAACATTCGTTATCTGAGGCAACCCTATATCTGGAAATTTCCATTCGTTATCTGAAAAATTCGTTATCTGAGATATTACTGTATTTTTGTCTATAACTGTAGGGAAGGGTCTTAAAATGGCGTCTCTTATGCTAACCAGGAATGCTTTACAAAATGTCTGTGTCAATAGATTCAAATTGCAGTCTAAGCAGAAGTTAGCTCCCATGGGAAGAAGTGGCCTAGAAGCTTCAAAATGTTAACCAGTATACTAAAAATCGAGTGTTGTCTTATACATGGAAGTAAGCCGAGAAGAGACCCATGTGGTTGGGGAACTGTCCACACCTTGTCCCTGCAAAAAACACTCGTCTTAGAGATCGGAATGTATTATAGACAGAAAAAATACGCTGACTTTTCCTATCCTGGTGCCCTGTGGATGTGTCGGGTTATAGTGGCCATGTTGGATCGGGACGGTGGGAGAGATCCACTCCATGAAGGGTAGCAGCTTCAGGGAAGCTTCTGAGGCATGTGTTTGATGTACATTCCCTGCCCTGGCATGGTTTCAACGTGATGGTTTGTGAGATCCCTTCTAATCTTACAATCCAATGCTTGTAGGGAGGAGGTAGAATGCTGGGATGTGCCCCTTGCTGTTGTCGAGGGGAGAGTTTGAATGAGGACCGTGCGGCACAAATAGGCCTTAAAAGACAGCAATGCCACCCAGACTTCTCTTGCCTTGTTCCGTGTGGCGCCCATTGATTGGGCGGTCTCTGGATCCAGTGGATTTCCCCGCCCCGCTTGGCGTTGGTTAGCTGTGATGAAAGATGGATCGTGCAGTTGGTGATGGCCAAGAGGCGCCTGTGTACGCTCGGCCCAGGAAACAAAACAGGCAGCTTCCAGCCTTCATGATGCAAAATAAGTGTATTTGCCTAAGTCGCCTGAATGCTTGCAAACATTAATAGCACAGTACAGTACTCTGAGCTTTCCTGTCATGGCTGACAACTAACGTTAGACTTATATTAAGCAGCACAGGTTCCTGCTTTTCTGCCAACACTGGCACTTGAAACTACTAACAGTGGTAAACCTTTTTTAAAAAACACATAAGCAAATGGAGTAGAAACGTGTGCAAACCATAGATTAAAAATACATATGTCAAATTTTAGTTATTAAAGAAGAACCACCAAGCAGTCCAAGCATCCGTCGGCAAGGAGGCCAAGGTGTGTTTTTGCTTAAAAGCTGTCTTTGTTCGGCAGCTGAAGGACAAAGAGATAGAAGACGCTGATTCCTTTTTCATGCAAGTGAGGCAGTGGCCCTGGGAAGGAATTACATGGAGGTGGGGGGACAGGCTGTGTGGAATCCTTACAATCCCAGCATAAAATAATGTAGCAGGCAGAGGAAGAAAATGCACTCAGATGTGTGCAAAGCAAGGTGCTAAGGGCTTTTTACCCTCTGCTTGAATGGCAGGGCTTGGTTGTTTGAGTAGCGAACAGAGGACAGATTCACGCCAGACTGCCTTTCTGAGCATAATGTCATCCCAATATTATAGGACTTGAATTAGCCGTAACAAACATGGCACTAATGGTGAAGCATCATGGGATCTGTCGTGCTAAAACATCTATAGCCCCACACACTTCCTGCTCTTTTTGTAGGACAACAGTTCCCGACTTGGCCTCCCCCCAGACGTTCTCGGATTGCAACTCCCATTGATCCTGGCCAGTACTGCGAATGGGAGTTGTAACCCAAGCTTATCTGGGGACCCAAGGTTGAGAACCAGTGTGGAAGGAGGTAGAAGTAAGAGTACCCAGTGAAAGGTAGGGGAGGGAGCGTTGCTGGCCGTAGTTCTTCAGGAATTGTTCCTTCTGAGTTCTCTTAAATTTCCCTCTCTCCCACCACAGGCATGTGGGCTGACTTTCCAAATGAAGAGGGTACGAAGGATGTTCAGCACTTTGCTTGTATGACAATATGCTACGAGCAAAAGAAGAATAAAGCAGGAAAGTTTTGTTTACATATCACTAAGGCCTCCCAGGTCAAGGCCCTTGATGGCTATGGCAGTGGTGGCGAACCTTTGGCACTCCAGATGTTTTGGACCACAACTCCCACAGTCCTTTCTCATTGACAGTTTAGGCCTGGAATTCAGGGAGTTGTGGTCCAAAACATCTGGAAGGCCAAAGGTTCGCCACCACTGGTCTATGGGATTTGGTGTGGCCCCTTTCTGTTACTATGTAGCATACCTCATTTTATTTTACTGTACTCTAGAAAAAAATGGATGTCTGTTTTGTTTATTTGTTTGCCTTTGCTCAGAGCTAGGCTCTAGAGCAGTGATGGTGAACCTTGTAGAGACCGAGTGCCCAAACTGCAATTTGCAAAGTACCAAGACAGCAATTTAACCTGAATACAGGTGACTGTGAAGGGGCAATGTCGGGTGCCCACAGAAAGGGTTCGAGTGCTACCTTTGGCACCCGTGCCATAGGTTCGCCAGCACTGCTCTGGAGGCAGAATAAAATGTCCCAGTGCGAGAGCTGTGAATTACTGGAGATCCTCTGAGGAGAAAAGTCTAACTTGTTTTTGAGGGTTTTTGTCCCCTACCCCGGAAGTGTTTTAGTGGAGATCTTGGGTGTTTGTATGATGAGAGGTGGGCAGTTGCCTAAAGCTGAGAAACTGTTTTCCCTATTGCACAATACTAGAACTAGGGGGCAACTCTGTGAAACTTTGGGGTGCTAGATCTCAAACAAATAAGAGAAAGTCCTCTTTCACCCAGAGGATTGCTGGTGCTATGAAACTCCCTGCCAGAAGAAATGGTGACAGCTGTCTGCCTTGACAGCTTTAAGAAACGATTGGACAAGTTCATGGAGAACAAGGGTGTCAATGGCTACCATTGTGGGTGCCTAAGGGCAACCTCCGGGTTGGGGAGAGAGGCAGGATATCTCTCAATGCCATTTGCAGGGAATCGTCAGCAGGGGAAGGCATCTGCTTGGGAATACCCTGAAGCAAATGGTGAACCACTGTGTGAGACAGAATGCTGGACTGGATGGGCTGCCTGGCAAGGCTGTTCTTATGTTTAGAGATTTCCCTGGAATCAAGGATGTGGGGAGGTGAATGGTAACTAACAATCATGTCTGATGTGGGAAGATGGCACCCTTCGGTATTTCCTGGATCCATATAAAAGACTCCCATGGGTTCTAGTGGGAGTAGGAGGAGCAGGTAGGGTGGGGGTGGGGGTAACACATCTTTGAGATTCCTTTTATAACCACCCAGGGGTCTGTTAAGGAAAGGTCACCTTAGGTTTTTCCAGAAAATATATGTAGAGTTGAACAAAGTAGTTAGCCTTCTTTTATTGAAAGGCATTATATATCTAAAACATGCAGGGAGCAAATGTCTGTTTGCTATTAGTTACAGTATATTCTCCTCCACCACCGCTTTTCCGCCAGTGAGCTCTCCTCCTCACAATATCATCATCACAACAACCCTTTGAGACTGAGATGAGAAATGACTACATGGTCTCCTCTCACAGTATTTCCATCGCCAGGGTTAATTAATTAGAATGAACAAGAGATCTGGATAAAACCTTTGGTCTGGGTACCATCTGAGAGTGGATAGCAAACTAGAGGAAATATTCTTGTGACCAACCACTGGGCTGAAAAGATCAGCCCGGGAGAGGTACCTCACCCACCTGGTGTAAAACGGACGGAGTGAATAATTGTGTTGATTTGCTGGAGCAGAAACAACCAACAGCTTTGCATCATCTACTTGAACACTGAAATATTAGCTGGAATCTCACTGCTTAGCATAGTGAACTGCGCTAGAGCCCGTTGAATTAATGGGGATTTGGTAAGTCAACTGCTCCATAAGTTGCATTGATTCAAATGGGCTCACAGTACTCTAGTTGCAGCTTAATACACTAAAGTAAATCACAAGTAGAATCGGCCCATTTGAATCTGGAATTGACAGAGGCGTTGACTCACCAAATCACCACTGATTCAGTGGACCTACTCTAGTGAGACTTACTACACTAATCAGCAGGATTTCAGTCACTGTTGGGGGAAGATACGCTTTTGTGGCATAATTTGAAAAGCTGGTGCTGAGTACGGCAAGTTGGCCTTGAAGGTGGTACTGTATAAGATATCTCACAGTGGTCCCACCAGATGCGTCTGGGAGCGCACGAGACTAGATATCTGTCTCCTGATACCACTCCCCTGCATCTGGCCCGGTTTTAAGACTGGAGATAACACATCTCCATCATGGTTTGTAACCTGTGATGGACTTTTCCTCCAGGAATCTGTCCAATCCCCCTTTTGAAGGCAATCAGGGCAGATGCCATCACCACATCCTGTGGCAGGGAGTTCCACAGACTAACAACCCGCTGGGTGAAATAATGGACAAAAAACAAATGGTGAGGAAGATTAGTTAAGATTGATATGAAAAGATATGTACAAATATATAAGAAGCAAGTGTTTTTTGAGAGAAATGATTGAGGGTGTGATGCTGTTAAAGTGAATTAGGTAGGTACTTCCCTGTACATTTCAGTTTCTCAGAAATACCTTTTCCAAAGCACCACAGGGACTCCACACGCACTCGGTCCCAACTTCTATCAAGCCATTTAGGACATTTTCAGCAAGGGACAAGGAACCCGGAAATTGAAGTTTCCTGGACTGCAGTTGTCATTGGTACAGTTTGGTTAGTTTTAGGTGAGGCCCTTGGAAGAGCCTTCTAGCAGGCAGACTGATAGCTCCTGGGTCAGTAGGATGATTACCAAGGACCAGAGGTGCTACTGACTGAACATAAAAATTTCTTGAGTTTGATGATGATTTTCTTACTTGAATGGCCTTTGTTTTCATATTCTGCTTCAGTTTATCTTAGAAAAGGAATTTGATTTTGGAAGTATAAGGCACTAGAGAAACAGATCCAAGCGAACCAGTTCATTCATCTTAGGGGTTGAGTGTGTTTGGAACTTATTTGCCTCAAAGCCACAAGGTGGATTTCAGTGGCATAATTATGTTTTGGGAGCTTACATGCTGCCTAGTTTATAATCCTAGAGTAATTTAACATTCACTTTGTTTTATTGCATTATTAAACATAGTATATTGAAGTGTTTTCAAATCTGTATTGCTATGGATGAGGACACTTGGGTTGGTTCTGCATGAATATTTTATCTTAGAAAATATAAGCAGTGGTTTGCCTTTTGTGAGGGATGTGAGTTCAGGAGTTGCACCCCATATTTCTGACGAATGATGTGTGGACTTTGGGGGTTTGACTTAAAATTGAAGGTGTGGAGACCCCGGTTAAAAGGCAGGTCGCTTATTTTAGTTACCCAGGGGTGCGGGTTTAGGAGGCATATGGAGGCAAAGAGGTTCTGTTGTCTGATTCTTTCTCCAGTTCAGAGATTTTGCAAAACGTCACCGCATCCCTTTTCAAGCTTATCTTCACAGCCGTGAGGACTAGAAACTTGTCTCGGCTAGAGAAAATACCAAACACTAAGATTCTTGAGGTATGGTTATGCAGAATTGTAGGACACGTCTTTAAGGAGACGGACTATGTTGAGCAGTTGTCGGTTGAAATCCTGTTGGTTATTGTAGTAAACTGCAGTAGAGTAGGTCCATTGAAACAGTGAGGATTTGGGCAAGTTGGTTTCTGTGTAAGTTCCATTGATTCAAATGGGCCTACATCAAAACTCACCACATAAAAAGAACCCTTTAACTACACCAGTTTGAATCAGTGGCGCTTCCAAACGGAGAAGACTCTACCAAATTCCCCACGGGCCTCCTCTATTGCAACTTTCTGTGCTAAACCACAGGATTTTAGCCGT
Organism: Phrynocephalus forsythii; assembly: GCA_029282475.1. Taxonomy (NCBI): domain Eukaryota; kingdom Metazoa; phylum Chordata; class Lepidosauria; order Squamata; family Agamidae; genus Phrynocephalus; species Phrynocephalus forsythii. Next base: position 184,145,740 of record JAPFRF010000011.1, on the reverse strand, counting down.
TCAATAATCCTGGGTAAAGTTGGCTCCGGCAGTACAGGACTCGCGAAGCCATATCTGGAAGCACTGTATAGTGTCAGGATCTACGAAGGAGGAGCCCGATCCAGTTTTGGTGCCCGCTGCAAACCCATCCAGTGTGCATCGGCATTACGGAAGGAATTTGTGAGATACCCCTGGCAAGCTTTCCTAAAAGGGGCGCTGCCCTCGCACATTTTTAAACCACAACGCAAGTGCTGTGGCGCTGATTTTCTAAATGTTTTCAGCCCCCTGAGAAGAGATCACTGAGATCCTGTTGGAAATGGGGTGTGGATTGTTTTTTTGGGGGGGCGGGGGTTGATAACAATAGGACATTCTGGTCAAGAGATAGGGAACCTTTTGCCCTCTGCTTGTTTTGGTCCACCACAGCCACCGTCCTTAGGAATTAGGTCTGCTGGATGAGCATGCTGGGATTTGTAGGCCAAGACACGTGAAGGCTCATCTCCGGGTTGAACATCATCAAGTAGGAAACCTATGAAGGGTGTCCTCTGTTTGGTTTGGGTTTCTTTGAAGCCATCTTGAAGCTGCCACCTCCGCTCCATCTTTTGATTTGCCCTGGCTGCTGGGCGTCCGTGTTTCTGTCTTTCATGGTTGGCTCTTTGAGATGCTTATTGCAGATTAAACTAGCAAGCTGCCTTATCCTTAGCAAGGAAAGGGCAACAGGGTGAATGGCGGCCTGCCATCTGAGGCACATGGAGCAGAACCAGGTGGTATCCTGACATTGCCCGGCAGCTATATGGACACGGTTGTTTTCCTAACCACACCCTTTATTGTTTTTTTCTCCTCTTCTACATTCTAAAATACTTGGAAAAATCTATAGGATTTTGATGAAACCTATAGGATTTCAATGGAGCGTGTGTTGCTCTTTCTTTGTGTTTTTTTTTAAAATGTATTTGTACCCTGCAAAACTCTGAGGTAACCCGCATGGCTTCCATTATTTCAGGTTTGTGTTTTTCATTCTGCTTATGTCCACGTAGCCTGAAACACATGCACACTTTGAAGCAAAGACAGGTAAGGTGGATACAAATTAATGGCTTTCTTTAAAAAAATCATATAGATTTAAATCACAATTTATTTATTTATTTTAAAATCAGTGTTTTTTTTTAAATCAAAGTGATTTAAATTAAGTCTACCCTGAAGACAGGTACAGGTACAGGTACAACTTCTTGGGTTTTTTTTAAGAGTTACCTTTAAAATGCCCTCAGTTGTCTCAATCCAGCATTACTTTTTCTCTGCAGGCTGCAATTAGGACCAAAGGAAAATGCCTTTATGAGTCTGACTCACGTCCCTGTATTCAACATTCATGCATGTTTAGGAGCACATCAACTGTGCTGGTTCCCTGTCATGGAAACAAAAAAAAATGCTCTCCTTATCACTGTGAACTTCTGATTTCGTTATTCGGTAATGAATCAATGGGGCAAATATGCATGAGCATGGTATTTTAAACAAAAATTGCAAAGGCAGACCTGCTGCAAGAGATCAAGTAGTTTTTAAGTTGGCTGTTACACTCATCTCTCATTTCAGAATCAGAGCTCTGCTTTGCCCTGCAACTGAAGGAGCGATGAGAAACTTAGTTCTTACCCTCTGTCAATCTTCACCAGTTGAAAATACACTTGAAACTAAACCCTACTGAATTTTGTCAGTGACAAAATTCATTGTGGACGTTCGTAGGACTGGAACACCTTTCCTTGCTCCTTGAAATGATGTTTACATATTTATGGCCGTCAAACACTAGAATTTGATTTTCTTTTTTTTCTTTCTAATCTAATTTCCGGCATGGATTCTCTGACAGCTTTGCCGAAAGGGGTCCCATCTGAGTGTTTTCTTCAGACCTCCCTTTTGGAAAATTGTGCCCCTTTTCTCAGGCCAGGTACGGTTTTATAAATAGCCTCCTTTCGAGGCTGAAGCAAAAACAAAAAAAGTTCAGGCGTGTACATCTATCTGTTAGTGATGTGAAATGTGGCTGCTTTCCCTGCCACCTGAAGTCTCCACGTATTTCTAAGAATAAAAGCAATTTATTCCAAAAGAGCACCGTGTGTGTTGCATTCTTAGTACAAGAGAAGAATCACAAAGACACTTGTTTCCTAGGGTGTGTGTGTGAGAGAGAACAACTTTAAAAACAGTCCCAGCTCATTTGGGAAATACCATTTGGAGCCTAAACTCAGCTACTGTTCTAAAGAGCTGACACTCTTCCAGAGATATTAGCAGGTCTTTGGTACGCAGCCCCTGTGAAAAACTAGCTGTTTTCCCCAGGGAAAAAAGGGTGGGTGGGTGGGTTCTGATTTGGTTGTAAGCCTGAATCATTGGGAGTGGGAAAAGTACCCAAGTTGAGTCATTGGTGTGACTTGTCCAACTTGACTGTGAGTCCCCATCCATGTGCTGTTCTTTGCATTCTAAAAACGTGAATTGGAGATGGGCATGAAGCGCTTTGTCCCATTTTTGTCAGTGTGGCAGTTAAGCTGACACACGCTCGTTTTCTCCCATCTCTCTGCCAGCACTTCCGCTCATCAAGGTGTGGGGAAAACGAGGTGAACTGTAAATTGGAAGCCTCTGATGAAGCTACTTGGATGAGGAGCAGAACGTTCTGATCTCACGAGAAAAGAAGTCCAGTTGCCATGACTCAACTTCCGGAGAACCTCATCTGGAGGACTCAGAATCTTCACAAACTTCACTCATCTGTTTCCCTGACCACCCTCCTCTGGTGGCTAGCCCCTCAGATGAGGAGACGGGATGGGGAAGTTGCCCCCACGGCTGTTCAGTGGACAGCTGAATGGAGGAGGTGGGCCAGGGAACTCCAGGCTCCTATTTGGACTGGACAGCGAGGCCCAGTGGATCAGCTGGCTAGTGGACATAAGCAGGGGAGTGGAGGAGCCAGCAAGGAGACTGGGAGAAAAGAGTGTCAGTGAAATGGGCCGGAGTGCAACAAAGCATTTTGGGCCAATCTCTGATTAATTTTATTTTTTATTTATTTTAGAGTATGTTTACCCTACCTTTCTCCTTGGGAAAGGACCCAAGGCTGCTTACAGTAATGAGGGATAATAGTACAATTAAGATATGTTCAATTGAGGGACATCTTACAGCATTAATAGACAACATTACAATTAAAGCAACATGGTTATAAGTAGTCATAAAGAAAGTCTATGTGAACCCATAGATTCATACAAAACACACATGATAGTCCATCATTCAGGGAAAGCTTGCCTGAAGAGAAAGGTCTTATGCCTGTTTCCGGAAGGACAACAGAGATGAGGCAGTCCTGGCTTCTAGTGGGAGGGAGTTCCAGAGTCTGGGCGTAGCAGTCGAGAAGGCCCTTTCATGGGTTCCCACGAGACGTAGCTGTGAAGTGGCGGGATGGAGAGAAGGGCCTCTCCTGATGACCTTAGCACCCGAGTCGGTTCGATTAAAATCTCTAACACCCATGACCATTTGTAGAGTTTCCCAAAAGGGGGTGCTGATCTTACATTTTCCCAAGCACTCCAGAGCCCATCACCTATATCAGGGTGGGAGGCCCTTCAGATGTTCTTGGCCATTGTTTCCCATCATTCCTGACCATTGACCGATCTTGAGTCCACAGACTTCTAATGGAGTCACCGCTGCCCCATCCGTGATGTCTATGCTCTCTATTTCCAATGACTGTGCAAGGTAGGCCAACGTTATTCCCCCTTTGTCAGGTTTGGCAGGCGGAGGAGGGATCTCTGTCCAAAGAACATCTGCATGTAATATTGGGCTCAAGCTACAAGAAGCCAGGTTTAGGCTGATTATCAGGAAAAGCTTCTTAACTGTTAGAGCTGTACAACAACGGGACCAATGGCCTCTAGAGATGCTATGCACTCCAATGCTGGAAACATTCAAGAGACAACCATCTCTCAGGTCTGCTTTGATTTGGATTCCTGCATTGAGGTAGGGGTTGGACATGATGCCTTTATGGGTCCCTTCCAACCCCCTAATTTTATGATTGCAGTTGGGAAGACGTGGAGTCAATAAGGAGGGAGGGAGGAAGTGTTATTTTGCTCTGGTTCCTGCTTTCCACCATCATTAGGTTTTCATGGTAAGGAATAGTCTATCTATAGTGATTTACCATAGCCATTTTCTTCGCAGTACTAACAAGATTTAGCCTGAGAGTCGCCACCACTGCCCCTGGGCCGGTGTCACTTTCAGCTATCACGGCAGCCCGTTAATTGCCGCCCCATTACCATTGAAGTTGCCCATTCTCTTCTGCTGAGGCAGCCGTTACTCCTGAAAAGGGTGGGTGCATCTTAGGCTGGTGTCTCCGCTGTGACCGTTCCATCTTGAATGACCCTACGAGGACTCCAGACTTCTGTTGGAGTCCTGGCCTTCCGATGGCATTGGCCTCAGCTTTACTGACGCACGGAAACCTATTTGCCGTGTTAAGGTATGCATCCAGGAAGGGATCACCATAAATCAGAGACAAGTTGACTGGCATATATCAGGAACAATTCTGTAGGCTGTACTTGATGCTTGTGTGCCATCCAGTCCCACCCTACTCAACAGAGACCCTGAGAGAATCTGCAAGGTATGTGAGGGATTTAAGGAGTGGTTTTATTTTTAAAATGCCACACATACCTTGAATGCTTTACTCCTCTTTCCCTGCCTATGTTTCAGTGGCCAAGCAGAGGTGAAAACCCAGCTGACGGTTCTAGTCCATCACTCTAGCCATCAGACCAGCTCTGAACAGTATATATTGCAATTACATAGGACAGTGGAACGAGCTGCCCCAGAAAATGGTGAACCAATGGCTTAGTGCCGCTATGGCTCATTCCGTTGAAGCACCAGGGCTTTCTGGATTATGACGTAATTGTCCCCTTCCTGCTCCCATCTTCTTTTTTGTGCTTAGATGTAGTGTCTGGGTGAGAAATAAATTTCCCTTGCCACAGGATAATCTTCCCAAATGTAAAGTGTTATTTATTTATTTATTCCATTTCTATGTCGCCCATCTGGCTAAAAGCCACTCTTATCGGTGTTTTGGTTTTCAATGGACCATTAAAAGCCATTCATGTTACCAAACACTTGCTTGCCATTGTCACTATAATCATCATCCTGTGATGTTACGTCAATTTCTGACATAGGGTGACTCTTTTCAGTGAGGGGGTTTTCCAGATAACTGTCCAAATATTCAAAAGGGATTGACCCTTCCCTTCTTCTGGGAGTGCTCTGGGACTGTGGACAACCCCAACCTCTGGCTCCACCTAACCCACTGAGCTAATTTTTGCATTTTCCAACTCTATTTTCCAATTTTCGGTCCAGACTTTGGGCGGTGGAAGTACAGGAGGCTTCAGTGCCCTCCCATAGCCACTAGAGGGTGATGTTGACTCAGTGCCTGGCCACTGCAGTCCCTGGCCTCTTATTTCCACCTAGGAAATAATGGAACCTTACACATGATTCATTCTGAGGCAAGGGCTCCCAGAAGAAATAATCTAAGTTTCCATGATTTCTTGTGGAGAAATGTGCTTCGATATATGAGTATTTTGGTTTATGAGCATGTTTCCAGAAAGGATTATGCTAATAAACCAAGGTATTACGGTGTCCGTCATCATCCTTGGCTTCACTCAATTTTGTTTATACTGTATATCACAGAAGTGAGTACACCCCCTCACATTTTGTAAATATTTTAGTATGTCTTCTCATGTGACAACACTGAAGAAATGCACTTGGCCACAATGTGAAGTAGTGAGTATGCAGCTTGTATAACAGGGTAAACGTGCTGTCCCCTCAAAAGAACACCGCACACAGCCATTATAATGTCTAAACCACTGCCCACAAAAGTGAGGACAACCCTAAGTGACAATGTCCAAATTGGGCAGAAAGTGTCAATATTTTGTGTGGCCACCATTATTTTCCAGCACACCCTTAACCCTCTTCGGCATAGAGTTCACCAGAGCTTCACAGGTTGCCACTGGAGTCCTCTTCCGCTCCTCCATGACGACATCACAGAGCTGGTGGATATTAGAGACCTTGCACACCTTCCGTTTCAGGATGTCCCACCAATGTTCAATAGGGTTTCGGTCTGGAGACATGCTTGGCTAGTCCATCTCCTTTACTCTCAACTTCTTTAACAAGGCAGTGGCCATCTTGGAGGTGTGCTTGGGGTTGTTCTCATGTTGGAATACAGCCCGAAGGGAGGGGATCATGTTCTGCTTCAGTACGTCACACAGTACCTGTGGGCAATTCATGGTTGCCTCAGTGAACTGTAGCTCCCCAGTGCTGGCAGTACTGACGCCGCCCCAGACCATGACACCCCCACCACCACGCTTGCCTGTAGGCATGACACCCTTGTCTTTGCACTCCTCCCCTGGTTGCTGCCCCACACGGTTGACACCAACATATAAGTTTATCTTGGTTTCATTGGACCACAGGACAGGTCATGGTTCCAGAAACCCATGTCCTTAGTCTGCTTGTCTATTATATTTATAAATTTATTATTGAACAAATAAATAATTGCCTGCAGCAAACCATATGCAAGCTTTTTTTGTGCATCTTTAGAAGAGGCTTCCTTCTGGGATGACAGCCCCACAGGCCAATTTGTGTGTGGGATATGGTCTGAGCACTGACCCCTCTGCACCCCTTCAACCTCTGCAGCAATGCTGGCAGCATTCATGTGTCTATTTCCCAAAGCCAACCTCTGGATATTTCACTGAGCGTGGGCACTCAGCCTCTTTGGTCAACCATAGCAAGGTCTGTTCTAAGTGGACCCTGTCCCGTTAAACCACTGTATGTTTTTGGCCACTGTGCTGCAGCTCAATATCAGGGTCTTGGCAATCTGCTTATAGCCTATAGCCAGTGGGAGGCGAACCTTCGGCACTCCAGAGGTTTTGGACCACAGTCCTTTGTCACTGGCAATACAGGCTTGGAATTCTAGGAGTGGTGGTCCCAAACATCTGGAGGGACAACGTTTGGACATGCCTGATGCAGAGCAACAATTTGTATTTTTCAGATCTACAGATAGTTCACTACCGTGAGGTGCATTGTGGAACTTCATGTAACTAGTATGAGATAATGAGAGCCATAACACCAAGCGTGAGAGTGATAACACCTGCTCCCCCTTCACACCTGAGACCTTGTGCCACTAATGGGTCTCATGACACCAGGGGGGAACAGAGGCTTTGTCTTTTGTCTGGCATTCAAGAAGTTTAAAATTATTTGACTGGAGAAAGAGAGTGATGTTTTTGTCTCAGGGATTCCCCTTAGCTCAGTGGTAGCCAAACTCCAGCCCTCTAGACGTTTTGGACCATAACTCCCACAATCCTTTGTCATTGGCAATTCAGACTTGGAATTCTGGGAGTTGTGGTCCAAAACATCTAGAGGACCAAGGTTTGGCCACTACTGCCATAGCTCCAGGGCACTTAGGCAATGCAAGGTGCAGTTGGCAGTAAATATCTGTCTGTCTGTTTATGTGTCTATCTCTCTGATGGCTTTGTCCCTCCTGTAACCACTACACCTGTTGAATTAATGGATGCAGGATGCAGATCTGGGTGGGGGGGAAATTAAAATGAGAGCCAAAAGGCAGCACCTTCCCAAAACCTCTGCACTACTTGGGCAAAGTCACTTTCCCCCATTCGTATGTCCGAGGAAGTGGATTTGATCCACGAAATCTCACGTCCAAGTTCTGCAAGATGCATCCATGGTTGTTTGTCCTTATATTTATCTGGGTTTTGGTTGACATGCTAGCATGAGGAAGGGGATGACCCCACCCCCAGGGATGTTGGCCAGTCTTGGATACCTCCTCTGCCAAAGTCCCAATGGAAAAGAGGCTCCCATCCCCATTCCCCAGATGAAAGAGGGGGTGGGTAGGTTCTGGGTCCTGACTGGAGTCTGACTCATTGAGAGAGAGAAAAGAACCCAGATCCAGTCTGAGTCAAATCACCCTCTTCCAAATTTCTGAAGTATGATCTGTCATCTCACTGAACACTTTCTTGCAGTTAGAAAAAAAAAGGTAGTGGGGGAAGCCAGGGGAGATTTCTTTTGAAAACAAATCTGATTGATACTGTAAAAGCTTTGATGCAAAAACAAAAAATCATTTGCATAAAAAGAACAAATGAAAACTTTTGTATTTCAGAGGGGGGAGGGGCCTTTCACCTGAACAATAATGTCCAATTTAATGAGCAATGGCTCTCTCTCTCTCGTCTCTGGGAGGGGGGGAGTGGAGGTAGAGAATGGGGAACCCAGATCCGGGATATGCGCTTTGTTTACGTGCATTGTTTGAAAAGCCACGGGGCTGCTCCGGGCTTGTCACATTCCATGAAAGTAACAGGTACATAAAAGAACTGAATAACTCTGAGCGCGATTATCAACGGAAGGGGAGGGGGGCACCCCAGGGCTGCTGAATTCTCCGCAGGCAGAAAGGCAGTTTGCAAAGAACCATCAAATACTGTGTTTCCCCGAGAGATGACAGGTGTAATCTGTAAATAGGGCACCGGCGGGCTTCAAAAGGCCGGGTTTCATCAGCCAGAGTTTGGGTGTGTGAGCACGACAGGCTTACGTGGCCAAGCGCAAGGGAAAGCGGCGACGTGGCACAACACCGGCCGGTCCCACGCCCGGCCTGGGCAAACGTGTGCTTGCTGTATGATGATCCACACATAAATCAAGAAACCAGTCCCTGCAGAGGTTCTCCTCCCTCTGGCGCCACGGCGCACCCTAGAGGCCGCGTGCGGGAATGCAGGCCAATCTGTCGCCCGGCCCTGGCTGGGAAGCCAGACTCGGCGACTCCCGAGTCGCGCCAGGCTGGCGCGTTCAGACGGTGACCCAGAGAACCCGGGCGTCCTGCTTTCCGCCGCTGGTCCGGATGGGTGGGTAGGTCGGTGGGTGGGTGAAAGGAATCAAGGAAAGAGCCTTGCCCCGTATAAAAGGGTTGAGCAGCCAGACGGAGCCCCGGGGAGAGAGAGGTCTCCAACCAACCACGGGCTGGCCGGCCGCCGGTAGATTAACCCGGACTAATCCTTTTACTGCAAATCATCACATGGTCCGGTTTTAAGTGGCTTGTTGTCGGCAAAACCGCTTGGCGAGGCAAATGAGGAGGAGGAGGACCGTGTGCGGGTAGGGTGGGGGACTGGAACGGGCTCCGGATGCCCTTTAAAGGGAAACGCGGGTTGGTCCCGGGAGGGAAAGAAGTAAGTCCACTAAAAAGTGTGCACGTGTCTGGAGGGAGGGCGGAGGAGGATCCAGAGTCGGATCCGGATTGGGAAGACGCGGCGGCGGCGGCGGCGGGGTGGAGGGGTGGGTGTGGAGGTCCATCATCCCCCTCCCCTTGGAATTAAAACTCGGGAGGGGGCCTCTGGGAAAGTGGGTCGAGCCGATCCCCAGACCGAGACAAATGACCGGGTATGGAGCAGGAGGGGAACTTTTCAGGAAGGGAAAGCGGGAGTTTATAGGTTGTGGAAGGTGTGCGTGCGTGCGTGTGAAGCCCAGCCTCTTGGTTAAAATGGGATTTCTTGAACCAGGATCGCTAGAAAGGGCCGGAGGAGGAGGGAGTGTAAAGCGAGGAACCCTCTCTTCCCTTTCCTTTTAGGGAGGTGGATTCTTAGCCTTGAGCAGGCAGGAGCTGGTCAGGTGCAAGCACACACACACACCCGTGTGAGAGCTGTGCCAGAGCAATGCTTCACCGGACGAGTTTCTGCCTGTTACGGTCCGCTGGAAGCTGGAAAGAGAGAAGAAAGTGGCGATCTGTATTTGGGTGGGTGGGCTTGTGGGGGGAAGGAAGTGTGTTCAGACGGGACGGACACCCACCAGGCCGGACCCCGCCCGGGATGCTGGCCGTAGAGCGAGGCGCCCCTCCCCCCGGGAGGCGGGGCTTCGGGCTCAGGTGTGGCCCAGGTGTGTTATATAGGAACCGGGCTGCCCTTTTGCTCCGGGTGGAGTGCCGGGAGGGCAGGCGAAAGGAAGGTAAGATGGGGGGGGGGCGAACCGGAGCCGATTGGATCGGGGGGGGGAGTCGAGATCTTGCAAGGGCTGTGTGGAAGTGGTTGCGTTATGATGCATCCCCCCCCCTTGTGCTGAGGTTTGCAGCTGGTTGGGTGCAATTATCCGCCTTTTGTTTTCTTCCCCGGAAGGTACAAAGTCCACCCTGGAGAAAAACGCCACGGATCTGGGGCTCCCCTTGAGTCTGCTTCTGTTGTGGACGGGAGGGGATTAGAGGGGAGGGCCGCCCAAGACATTTTGCTGCCTGTGGTGGAAGGGCAAACCATGCTTCCTCCCCTGCAAAAGCGCAATAACAGGTAGGGCTCTAATTTATGCAGCTGAGGAAGAAAATCTTTAAAAGTGTCACTTTCTCTCCCAGGTAACAAAAACACCAGGGGCAGAAGGGAGGAGAAAGTAGTTTGTTGGCCTTTTAGAATGGCAGGCGCTGTTCTGCCCATGGTGATTGCATTGCCAAACGGTAGGGCCGGCTGGGCAGGCAGCAGATCTGAGGTGCTCTCTTCTGGGGATCTAGTTAGTTAGAAGGGCCAGGTGGGGTGGAAAGGGCCCTAGCCTAGCAGCGAACTGGAGCCATCCACTGGCAGGCTAGTAGTGGGGGAACAAATCCAAATTAATATGATCAGTTGTCTGGTCAAGGCTCAGGAAAGGTGTAGTTTTTTGATGTATTCTCAAAGGCTTTCATGGCCAGGATCTGATAGTTGTTGTGATCCTTTGGCTGTGTTCTGGAAGTTATTTCTTCCTGATGTTTTGCCAGTCTCCGTGGCCGGCGTCTTTAGAGGACAAGGAACTCAGGGAACTAGGAGTTCTCTCTGTGCTCTGGGGTATAGAGTGAGAGAGACTGTGAGGTTTTAAAGTAGGTCAAGTTTCCCCTTTCCCACAACGTAAAAACCTTTGAGAACATATCAAAATATGTTTTCGTTACCTGGGAGAGAAAGTGACACTTGTTAAGATTGTCTTCCTCAGCTGCGTAAATAACCTACGGAGCCCTATCTGCCATTGTGCTTTTACAGTGGAGGAAGCGTGGTTTGGCCTTCCACCACAGGCAGCAAAATGTCTTTCCTTGAGCTCCGTGCCCTCTGAAGATGCCAGCCACAGAGTCTGGCGAAATGTCAGGAAGACAAACTTCCAGAACATGGCCCAACAGCCCGAAAAACTGTCAACAACTATGTTGTAAGTTTTGGATTATAGCTTTTAAATTCCACCCCAGGATTTCAAAACTGCTCCTGAGGTTTTCTTCCAGCTGCAGCATTTGTGTGTATATGTGTGTTTCAAAATTAAGGAACTTTCCCCATGTTGATTCTGGTGGTAAGGGAGTTTTTCTGTTTCTCTTTAGTCAAGACTGAAAACGAAGGCAACATCCCCAAAAGTGAATTCATGCGCTGCTGGATAGCATAGTGCAGTGGTTCTCAACCTGTGGGTCCCCAGATGTTCCTGGACTGCAACTCCCACAAGCCTCCACCCTTCGCTGTGCTGAAAGAGATTTCTGGGAGTTGCAGTCCAGGAACATCTGGGGACCCCACAGGTTGAGAACTACTGTGTTTCACTGAAAATAAGACAGTGTCTTATATTAATTTTTGCTCCCAAAGATGTGCTAGGTCTTATTTTCAGGGGATGTCTTATTTTTCTATGAAGAAGAATACGGTACATATTTATTATTATTTATTACTGGGGAGGACTTATTTTCAGGGGGATGCCTTATATTTCAGCGAGAGGCAAAACTGTAAGTAGGTCTTATTTTCGGGAGATGTCTTATTTTTGGGGAAACAGGGTACTGGCATAGTGGTTTAGGTCTCGGACTGCAAAACCAGAGGTTGAGAGTTCAGCTCCCCTGTGATCCCTCTCCAACAGGAGCTGGACTCCATGATCCATAGGGTCCCTTCCATGTCTGTAAGACCACAAAGTTAATGAGATTGCCCTCCAGCTCAGAAAATGCAGTTTTGTATTAAAACATTTAAATAGGATATAGGTTTTTACAGGCCAGCGGAATCTACTTTGCCGGACACTAAAAGTATTGGCCTCCTCACATTTAAAATGTGTCAGGGTTTTGGTTGGTTTTTTTCTTCTTCAAGAGACTCAAACATCTTGGTTGGTTAATTTTTTTGCAAACACCACATCCCTGTTTATTCCAGACCCACAAACACACTAAGGCAGAGACTTGTCCACCCAAAGGATCTGATACCAAAACATAAAAGGAGCGATATAGTATATGCGGTCCAATGCAGTGAGGAGTGTTCAGACCTCTACATTGGAGAAACTAAACAGCCATTGAACAGAAGGATGGCCCAACATAGGAGGGGCAACAGCTCAGGACCAGAATCAGCAGTACACCTCCATTTGAAGGACAAAGGGCACTCTTATGTACACATATTAGACAAAGAAGAGAGGTGGTTTGAGAGAGGAGTAAGGGAAGCCATTCATGTGAGCATTGAAAACCCCTCCCTCAACAGAGGTGGTGGCCTCAGGCATAGTCTATCTGCTACTTATCAGGTTGTGCTCTCCAAAGTACCCAGACAAATCAAAAAGCCTTCACCACCAAGGCCATAGCTAACGACCCATTCTTGATAGGTTTCAGCACCTTAGCCCATTGTTCACCTTAAGGCTATGGATACTATTGTCTCTCTAACGAGCCCATTCAGGCCATTGTTCATCTTATGAGCCTAATGCAGACCAGGGAGGACAAGAGGTCAAAGCTGACCGTAAGATGGAGGACTCGCACTAGCTGTATTCAGACTGATGAAGCTGTTTGGATGAGCAGCGAAACGTTTCTATCTTTCAAAAAAGAAGTCCAGTTGCCATGACTCAACTTCCATATCTTGGTTGGTTTTGCACATTTTTAAAACTAAAGGAAATTCGAGGTCAGCATCTGTCCCTGGGGACGAACAAGCTAGGTAAGGCCATTTAGGTGTGTATGTTTGTGTTTTTAGGAGCAAACCAGTTAATTGCCACTTTTGTTGATCTCTCTTTGCCTCTGATAAGTCAATCTGCCATCTGTGCTCTTCCCCCCCCCCGCCCCGCCGCCTACTCTTGAGCTTCTTGATCCTGATAAAAGGGCAGAGCTGGGTTTTCTCTATCCAAACTTGTGGTTTCCTGAGGCCACCTTCTGCTCTTTGGAATTACAGCCACCAGCCCCATCTGTCACCCTTGGAAGTGGATCAGGCTAGAGTTTCTCTCTAAGATCCCACTCCAATGTATGGCTTGTTGCCTCATCAGCGTTTCCTTACTATTCTGCTGCGGGGAGGGTATTTGAGGCCCCAGGGAAAAAAAACAACAGTGAATTTCTGGTGTTTTCCATTTCAGACCAAGACTATTTATTTTCCCTGCAACAAAAATTTGCAGCGCGGAATGGTACCTATTCAGGGTGCCAGCCAAACTGCCATGCCTTTTTCCAATCACTATTATTCCACCACTGTTCACCACCATCCAGCAGCAGATTGTGCTCCATCCTAAAGGTGGTTGGGGAGAACTCCCTCCATCTCATCAACCATCTGGTCCTTTAAACAGAGGCGTAGCAAGGGTTTGGAGCACCTGGGGACCAAGTTCGTTTTTGCACCCCTCCTGCTGCCCCCCTACCACATCGCACCTACCCTGAAACGGGGGCCCAGTCCTGCAGGCATGGAGTGCACATATGTGCGTGGGTGGGTGTGGCACAGACATGTATGCATGTGCGCGCAGTAGCGTGTGTGTGCCTTACACCTCTCCCGCGGTGGCCCAAGACTAGGCCTGCTTCGCCGCTCGCCCGGCGCGCGGTGGCAGAGGGGGTTCCGTTGTCAAGCCTTAGCCGGGGGAGGGGGAAAGGAGGACTACTGGTGGGAGGGCACATGGCTTCCTCCTCCTGCTCCCCCTCCAGGTGCTCACAGATTGCTGTGCCCTGGGGCAAATGTACCCTTCTCCTCCCCAGATACACCCCTGCCTTTTTTTTTTTTTTAAAAAAGCAAACTTTAATCCATCAAATTCATCCTGCTGATAACTCCCTCTCACGTGTGCTTGCTGTGTGATGATCCACACATGAATTGCTTTTGCTCTTAGTATTTATTACTAGCAGTTGTAAAACACATGTGAACTGCTGGATCACTCAGAGATACTGTGAGTGAGTAACCCAGGTCTTCTTGGCCTGCAACTCCCAGAAGCCTTGACCAACAGCTGTGGCAGCTGGGTTTTCTTGGAATTGCAGTCCAAGAAGACCTGGGTTACCCAAGATTGGGAACCATTGGATGAGAATACAAAAATAATAATAAAAACAATATAGTACAGTAGAACCCCCGTATCCACTGATTCATTATCCACTGATTCAGTTATCCATGGTTGGCAAAGGAAAATTAAATAATTCAGCAGCCGCAAAGTAAGCTACTGTCACAAAGAGGAGCTGTAAAGCAAGCTACTGTCATGAAACAGCAGCTGTAAAGCAAGCTACTGTCATGAAACAGCAGCTGTAAAGCAAGTTACTATCACAAAATAGAAGTTTTGGGGACATTTTGGCATTCTGTCTTACCCATGGGAAGGCTCGGAAGTTGGAACCAATCCCCAGCGGAAAGAAGGAAGGAAATCAAAGCAACAAGTTTAACTAATATTTTTTTTTTTTGTGCATGCTACCTGCCTTTAAAAACACATAATTTGCCGCCTGTTTGATTAAAAAGAGATCTACTTCAACAGACATTGAATCAGTACTGTGACTTGAATGACTTATGGGTTCAAAATATGAATGGGTTTTTCTTAGAAAAACATCATGGTCTCTTTTAATGACAGTCATGTGCCGTCAAATCATTCTGCCTTAGAGTGAGTTTTTTCAGGGTTTTCCTGGTGGAGAATTCTCAGGAGTGGTTGACCCTTCCCTTCTGGGTTCCTCCTTAATAGCCATATCTAGGGAGGAGCATATTTCGCAGTCCTTGAGGAAGTGAACAAAAAAAAAAAAAAGAAAGAAAAAAGAAGAATATTCATGCCCAGAGCAATATGTGTACTTTGTACACACCGCTATCACATGTCCCGGGTGTATGCCCAAGAAAACCCTCAAACAAACCAGGCTGTGGGTGCAATATACGGCTTCCCCGGCATTCTGTCCTTTTTCTGGATAGCTCAGTGGTTTACCTGGCTACGGAGCCAAAGTTTGTAAGTTCGATTCCCAACTGTAGCTTTTTGACAAGAGCAGGATTCCATGATCCATACGCATACGGTCTCTTCCAGTTCTGCAAGTCTTAAGATGATGGCGATGATGAAATTCATTAGGGGGTAACTTCTGAAAAGTTGGGCACAGCCTTGGGCTGGATTTCAGAGGATAAATGTGGTCCGTGTTGTCATCGTTTCTCTGACATGTACGAGCAGGTTGCCCTTTTTTAAGCAGTTTAGAAACGGGGTGGATTATAAAACAGGCTTTTTTTCATTTGTTGAAGCACACACCCACCCATCGAGTGGAAGTCCTCCGTTTGTCATGTTCTGTGTGAAGTCTTTCTCTGCAGAGGGGCAGAAGATGGGCTTTTAAAACAAAACCAGCAGAACAAGCTCAGCCCTGGCTGGAGGCAAGAGGGAATTTCACCCCACAAACCCATTCGTCTTCTCCAGTCTGCAGAGTTTCTGCCAGTTTGGGTTTGATTTCAAAAAGAAAACACAAAATGGGTGTGTATCTTTGATTAGAGTCCTTATCCTTGGTAGTTCCTGATGTGGTGTGTTTGGACGTGTGTTCTTTGTCTTTTTCTGGCACATGTTAATCTTGATAAATCATATGATTTTAGGAGCAGTAGGTCTAACTAGAGTTCAAGAGAACGAAAGTCACCGGGCAAGTGGGTTCTTGTTTTGCTGTGTTGTGTGCCAGGCGGCAAAATTTCTCCAAGTCCGACCTAAGGGGCAAATGATGCAACTTTGACTAGAAACATCATCACATTTGGATTCATTATCTCCGTTTGTATGACTCTGCCTGGAATTTGGGATCTTTAGCAGAGATTTTTGCTGATCATACCACCCTGAGAGATGAGGTTGTAATACCAAAGAGTCCCCCCCCCTCTCTCTCTCTCTCTCTCTCTCTCTCTCTCTCACACACACACACACACACACACACACACACGTATATTGTCCTTCAATATTGTAAACCGCCTTGAGTCCTTCTCTAAGGAGAAAGGTGGGGGTAAAAATATTCTAAATAAATAAATAAATTATAACCTTGGAACTGCTGAGATGGAAGGGGTCCTATGTCAAGGAGTCACAGGGGGATTGAACTCCCAAACTCAGGCTTCCTAACAAGATGCCTAAATCGCTTGAACTATCCAGCAACTGAACCTGGGAATTTCAGGACCATTCTGACAAGAAACAAATTTCTTGTTTACCTTGGATGATTCCCCCCCCTCATGTTTATAGGAGAGGATCCCAAACAAGAAAATTGGAGGCTGGATATTAACGGAAGAGAAGCTTTCCAGAGCTTAAAACTGACCAGAACTAGTTCTGTGAAGATTCCTGAGGTGGAAAGACTTCTATCAAAGGATCCAGATGTTCATTTATTGACTTTTGAACTCAAGTAATTCCTTTATTTTGCACCCAGTTGTTAGCAAGGGGGAAAAACAGAATACAGAAATTTAGATGCTGTGGGGTCCAAATTAGCTCAAGTAATTTAACACAAAGGGGATATTTAGAAGGAATGAAATTACACTAGCAAATTGAGGCTTTCTAGAATTGGAATAGAAAACATGCCGCTTTAAAACAGATGGCTCTGTAAATAACGGCCGAGGCTTGGATGTTTTGTGTTTGTAAGTACTCAATTAGCTATAATATAGTTTTTGAAATCTGACCACAGTAGATTGTGATCAAGGGGCAGTCAGGGATCTAGAGAGAGATTTCTGGATTCCATTGAGATTGGAGTAGGGCCTGGAAGGATCAGATTAACAAATAAATTGAAATTATTTAGCGGTAGTGTGAGTGTGTGTGTATGGGGAGGGAGGGTTTATCCAGGAATGAATGATAGATGCTAGGTTTTCAAGAGAGGAACAGGACCCTATAATAAAGATTTCGGCTTTAGCATTTTCGAGTTTGTTTTCTAGCAGTCCAGGAATTACGTATATCTTAAGGAGGATTCAGGTTCCTAAACACAGAAAAAACACTTCTTTAAGACTGTCTTGCCACCTTTGTCCAGAACTACAAGGAGGATTGGAAATCTGAGGGTTGCCGACGACACAGGATTCTTTTTTCTCTCGCACCGCTTCTACATTCATGGAAAGCCCCAACAATTTCTGCCGCCTGTGTGGTGCCACGCTGCGTGGAAACCACCGCCGATGGCTTTTTGGACGTAGCGGCAGTAACTCCCGCCCCGACCTGATGGTTGTGCTGTCGTACATCCTCGACCAAGAGTGCCCCCAGCGAGGCGACGGCCGGGGGGAGTTTTTGTGTGGGAAATGCGCGCAGGCCTTAGGCCGGGTGTACCGCTTCGACACCGTCATCGCCCGGGTGCAGGCCCTCTCCATCGACCGGCTCCAACGCTTGCTCTCGGAGAAGGACCAGCTGGCCCGCTCCCTCCGTTACATCCACGAACGGCAGTTCCCGGAGGGCCAGCGCTTGCCGCCTCCCCTGAGCCAAGAGTTCTCGGCCAGCCTCGCGGACTTGCCGCACGTGCGGTACCAGCGCCTCCTTCAGGATGACATGGCCCTCTCGGAGTACGAGTGCTGGGCCAGCGACGCCGACAGCAGCCGGGTGGGCACACCGTGCCGGAACCGGTCCTGCCAGAGTTGCCACGGGCTACGGGTGGAGGATGCCGACTACGAGTGGGTTTGCCGGACTCCCCGGCGGCTGGGGGTGTCCTCGCCCATCTTCCCCCTCTGTCGGGACAAGTCCCAGAGCATGCCCACCGTCCACCGGGCCGGCTCCCGGCTCTCCCTCAGGTCGCAGAGCCTAGGAGAGGCCGAGTCCTGCTCCATGCTGTCGCTGGAGACCTCCCCGGAGGTGGAGATGGCCTGGGTGGCCCTGAGGGCCCTGCGGAGCATTGGAAGGAAGCAGCTGAGAGCGCCCGAGGGGAGCAAGATTCCTGTCCTGGCGGGGAACAGGCGGGTGCCCACACCCCAGAGGGAGAGTCCCTTGGGAGAGGAGGCCTACGAAGAAATGGTGGACGAGTTTGTGCCGCTGGAGTTGAAAGTAAGAGGCAAAGAAGTCCGGGTGGGTGGGAGTGGGTGCGTGGGTGAGTCCTTGGCAGATTTCTTCAAACATTGGGTCTTCCCTCCAAATTCTACTATGTATTTTAGCATCCTGAATTTTAAGCTACAGAAATAGGGGGAGCAGGTGTGTGTGTGTATTGTGTCGTTAAGAGTCGTGACTGACTCTTCGTGACCCATGTCCATGGAGTTTTCTTGGCAGGAATACTGGAGTGTTTTTCCAGTTCCTACTCCAGGCGCCTAACAGCATCTGGTATTCCCTGGTGGCCTCCAATCCAAATACTAATCAAGGCTGACCCTTCTTAGCTTTCAAAATCAGGAGAGATTGGATGTGCTTAGGGCATCTAGGCAGCTAGGGGGAGCAGGTAGTACTCCTCAAAAAAGAATTGAACACCGCAATGTGCAAAAATTGGCACTCGTTCCGCGACGAGCCTTACTTCATGGGCCCTTGTCTCAGAATGAGAACTGAGACAAGCAGGTTCCCAAGACCAGGGAGGGTTATGGCTCATCACGCTTTAATCCCAGTTCAGGGGGTGTGGTCAGGACAAAGTCCTGTCATCACGCAATGCACATGCAGTAACATTTCTTCGTACCAGTCCCAAGCGGGACGGCGAACAGCAATGAGAGGGACGTGAAGTAACGTTCTTAGAGACTCAAGGCACGGCTACATTAGCCTTTTGATCTGCAGTTTGCAGCCCGTTAGTTACAGAGGAGTTGGCTGGAGAGCTTAGCAGTTTAGGTCTCTGCCTGTGGAGTTCAATGCCTCCTGTGATGAGAGCCAGACTGTGTGGCCTTGGTCAAGCTGCTCACTCCTAAGGTACCCCCAGAAGAAAGGGAGGATAAGCTGTTTCTGTGCATTCTGTACCTAGAAAACCCTTGCAAAGGGCCACCACGTCAGAATTGATGGCACATGTTTATTAAGTACGGACAAATTTCCATGAAAGCCCGGTGACTTGTGTTTCTAGGCCTTAGACCTGGACCAAAAATCAGGCACATCCAATGAATTAAGAGCCTGCAACTGGTAGAGAAAGTGGTGAGGCCTGTGAGGGACAGCTGGAACTTAATGGAGAGAGAGGAGAGAGAGGTTAGAAGTATGTAGCTGACATATTTGTTTAATTAATTTATTTCCCCAGTAATTAAAGCATAAGTAGATTACACTTTTAACTGTATAATAAGGATTGCAGGCAAAAATCAAACAAAAACAAAACAAAACATGTGGCACCTTAAACTTTCATATTTTAATGTAACATTTCGTGGACACGTCCACTTCTTCAGACATATAGCAGCAGAATGAGGTGTGTAATATAATATGTGATGAGATATACATTTCACACCGGATGTGCTTTTTAATCTGCTTCTTCCCCAAAAGCTCAGAGCTCAGCAGGCATTGCATCAGGACCTCAAAGGGACCTTTGATAACCTGAAAGAGCGCCTCAAGGCTGCAGAAGAGGAGCTGCAGAACTTCCAGGAGAAGGCGCAAGAGGCTCCCGTCGAAGTGAGCACCTGTTTCAGTGTCTTCTAAGGATCTGGAAGTTGAGTCATGGCAACTGGACTTCTTTTTCTTGAGGGATTGAAACATTTCGCTGCTCATCCAAACAGCTTCATCAGTCTGAATAAAGCTAGTTGCGAGTCAGGTTGACAAAGCTGTTTGGATGAGCAGTGAAACGTTTCAATCCCTCAAGAAAAGTCCACTTCCAGATAAACTCACCTGGATGACTGAGAATCTTCACAGACATGTCTTCTAAGGATGTGCTTTTTTGTGGGGTGGTAGGAGGGTTGGATTCCAACTCCCAGAATTTTCAAAGAATTCTTTGGGCAGAATTCTGTCAATTTCAGGCCAAAATCCCTACACAGGCACCTGCATTTTGCTCACCTAGGGTGCTCTTACACGACCCCTAAGATCCGCTGGCCACTTAAATTTGGACCAGAGATCTTGGGAGTTTGTCGCTCTTCCTATGTTCCCATCCCCTCCGCACTCCCTTGCTCCTGTCTGTGTGAGGGGAGGGAGAAAAGAATGCAGGCTCACCTCCGTCTGCCGGGTTGCAGCCCCAGAAGCGAGCATTCCAGTCTCTTCCAGTCTCTTAAAGGGGTGGGGGCAAAAAAACAAAAACAAAACAAAGACGAGGCGAGGAGAGCCCGGCACTCACCGCTTTACATCCGCATCAGAATTTTTTCACCCTCGGAGATCAGGTACTTTTAAAATGCACTGGGCGCGCTTAGGTGGGCATGGTCGCACTTAATTTTCTTTAATGTCCGGAGCTGGTGGGAAAACAATTTTAAGCTCCGCATCCAGGAGCCCTTTGCATCGGATTTTAGGGGTCGTGTAAAAGCGCCCCTAGTTCAGGGCCTGCTTTAGAGGCTTCACAAGCCACTGCTTCCTGTTGTTAATATTACAAAAAAAAAAAAAAGGAAATGCTTGTGGTGCTTTCTGGAAGTTATAGTCTTGCTGCCTATTAGACTGCATAGAGGGTGCCTCCCAAAGAACTAGTACTTCCAAGAAGCACTGCAGAAGTTTTCCGTTTCTAATGAACAAAGGGCGTTTATACACGACCCCTAAGCTGCGCTGCAAATGGCTCCCAGCTCCGGAGCTTAGAAATGTTTTCCCACCAGCTCCGGAGTTTGGAGACAATTAAGTGTGACCCCGCCCACTTTAGCGCGACCCAGCACATTTTTCATGTACTTGCTCTCTGCAGGTGAAAAAAATTTGATGCGGATAAGAGTGCCGGGCTCTCCTGGCTTGTCTGTTTTTTTGCCTCCCGCCCCTTTAAGAGCTCCTTGAGCCGGAACCAGGAAATAACGGGGCTCTTGGCAAGTTCAACAGGCAGGTTAGTAAAGGCTTCTTTTGTCCTTTTTTCGCCTCCCCCCCTCACACCGACAGGAGCAGGAAGTGCTGAGGGGTGGGGACGGAGGAACAGAAACGAACCCCCAAGATCTGTGGTCCGAATTTAAGGGACCAGCGGATCTTAGGGGTCGTGTGAAAAGGCCCAAAGCTTCCCTTTTAAAAGCTGCATATTGGAAATATTTGTGGGAACGCATGTGTTTATTTATTTATTTAGAATATCCATTATATATACACACACACACAAAACACACACACACACACACACACAATGTGTGTGTGTGAGAGAGAGAGTGAGTGAGAGAGAGAGAGAGATGATGATGATGAAATATAAAGGGATGGTTTCTCATCCATTGGAATGGGAAACATCCCATTCCAATCCATGCTCCTGCCAGGAGAAAAAGAGCCCCTCCCTCATGTGGGGGAGGGGGGAAGCCACAGGCCAATTTGGGGAAATGGGAGAGAAGGGGGTATATTGCAATTGATATATATTGTTTTATTGGTTATTATGTTTTTATTCATTGGATTGTTTATCTAGTATATTGTTTGTTGGTTTGATATCTGTTCAACTTTGTAAACCGCCCAGACTAGCTGTGTAGTTAGATGAAGCGGTATAGAAACTTAAATAAATAAAAAAATAAATTCCAGCTTTCTCCTGTATATAGCTGGAAGGCTCAGAAAGAAAAGCCAGCGAAGGAGCTGCTGTGGTAGCCCCCGTTTGGGGCTTTTGGTTCACTCTGCCTAATAGTAGGGCCGGAAGTGACGGGAATTCAAGCTAGAGTAGAACTGAAGGGAGCCCCCTGACCACCACTGCTGCCTTCCATGTGGCACCTTTGCCCCTCCCCATCCTTTGGTGGTCATGAAAACTGACTTTGTCCCCGGGCGCTGAAAAGGCTTAGCTACGCCTCTGTTCTTCTAGGAGGCTGGAGGCCCCTCGGAAAAGACTACACGTAGCCAAGATCGGCTGATCCATCAGTTGGTGCGGTGTCTTCAAAGCAAGGAGGGGGCCTTACAGGTGAGGTGAGGGGTGTGTGTGTGTGTGTGTGTGTGTGTGTGTGTGTGTGTGTGTGTGTGTGTGTGTGTGTGTGTGTGTGTGTGTGTGTGTGTGTGTGTGTTTGCGTTTGCGTTTGCGTTTGCCCAGAGAGAAATAATTGGCATTTCAGGACCCAAGGGGGCCCTTCTCATGTCCCAATAATTCCTTTCTTCCCCCCGTGAGGGAAAGGAATAAATAAGGATTCAGAGGAGGAAATGAAAAGTCCCACATCACTGCTTTTGGCAAGATTCCCGGGCCCTCAGGCAGCTGAATCGGGGAAAGCGTCAGCAGTGGGGCTTCGTTCCCTTTTTTTGATTTTGTTTTCTTTTAGAAGATGGAAATGCAATCTTGGATGCTTTGACGAGTGAGGTCTCGGCCTGTCCTAATGCCAAAGAAGCCCACGTTCATTTCCCCCTGTTCTTGATCACAAAACTTTGCTAGGAACCTTTGGGCTCAGCCCTGCCTTCTTGGCTTAGCCAACCCCGCAAGGCTGTCGTGAGAGATAACACATTGGGGTGTGTGGACAGGAAGGACTCTTGCGTGCTCCCTGGAGGATGGTGGGGGAAACAATTTAACAAATAAAAAAATACAAATAGTGTCTTGTCCCTCCTAAAGGCAATATAATTATTACCATCATGATAATCATGTGCCTTCAAGTCAGTTTTGACTTATGGTGACCCTTTCCAGGGCTTTCCAGGTAGAAAATATTCAATAAATGGTTTCCCATTCCCTTCTTCTTGGTGGTAGTGGTGGTGGGATGCCCTGGGACTATGCAGCTGGCCCAAGGCCACCCAGGCTGGCTCTACTCACAGATGGCGGAGGAGGGAATCGAACTTCCGACCTCTGGCTCCACAGCCAGATACTTAAACCACTGAGCCATCCAGTCAGCTCCAAATGGCAATAGGAGGGGTGGGGGTGGGGGATGACAGGAAAGCACGGAAAGGCTCAGGCCTTCCAGGGTGGACCCTCTACATCCCTTGCCCTCCATTTCATTTCCTCAGGACTCTCTGGTCATCCTGCAGTCCCTTGGCTCTCCAGGCGCTAAGCCTTCCATGTTGGAAGCCCTGCTTAAGCAAATGGCCCGGCGCCTGAAGGAAAGAGACCAGGTTTTAGAGGTAAGCTCCCCCCCCCTTGGCAGAGGATGGATGGTCGTCTGTCGGAAATACTGTGATGGGGGCAAGGGGTTGGACTGGATGGTCCTTGAGGTCTCTTCCAACGCTATGATTCTATGATTCTATGATTCTAGGCAAGAAATATGGCCCTTTCAGGAAAGGGGTGTTTCTGAATGAGAGGATTACCACGGCAATAATTTGGGCAGACCTCCCCAAGTCCAATTTTTAGGAGTAAAACCTTCCTAACCAGGGGGAGAGGGCACTGTGTCTTCCTCTGGTTTGGGAGGTTCCACTCACACAATTTGCCTGGGGGTGTCTTGAGTTCTGGTTATTTTATGGGAGAATTTTTATTTATTTATTTATTTATTTATTTATTTATTTATTTATTTATTTATTTTAATATTTATATACCGCCCATCTTCCGGAGGAACTCCGGGCGGTTTACAACAATGGCAATAAAAACAAAACTAGGTAAAAAAAAATCACAATATACACATCACCATAGAACTGCATTAAAAAAAAGGACAAAATTCATGGACCAGCAGGTGGGACAAAAAAAAAAAAAATAGAATTCATATTTTAATTTTGGAAGCCCCACCCCAGTACCATTCGAAAGGACACAGCCCAATGTGTGCTTAACATACGGAAGTGTCTTAACATGCAGACGTTCCTTAACTTCTCCCGTTAAAAGGTCATATAGTGGGCAAGAACTGCCCTAAATAAGAAGCTCAGAAGAAAGAGCTAGGAGAAGCATCGGCTGGTCCTGCACCACTAGCTGGTTGCCGTTTCAGGGGGCTGCCTTGCTGGTTCTAATAACGGAGCTATCTCTGGAAGCAGCCACGATTCGGAGGAAGGCCCTGAAAGTCAAGCTAGAGCTCTAACTGGCTGGGCAGACCAAGTTGTGGTTGATTCCAGATCGCTGTTTGTTTGTTACCAGGATCAGTAATTTTCCATTGAATATTTTTTTAAAAAATAATAAATGTTATTTTTTTTAAAAAAAAATTCAATGGAAAATTACTGATCCCAGGCATGCAAACACCAGGCTTTGCGTCCGCAAGCGATTTTAGGGGACCCTTTGAAATGTGGAAAAGTTAGGGTTTTCTGTGGGCAGAGATATTAAGCTCCAAAGGAGGTGTGGGGGTGCCTAATGGAAGGAGTGTGTCCAGCACGTTTTGCCAATTATAGGGTTAATTGACACCTTCCCCTCACACACACAGATCCACACTCCTTTAATTAAGTACCCCTCACAGCCTTTTTGGAGCACAATAACTCCATTTCCTGTACCACAAACCTCTCCAAATTGGGGGTGCTTGAAGGGGAGAGCTTGAGGAAGCTCCACTGTAATTTCCATGCTGCTAGCTGCCTGGGATCACTATTTTCAAGCACATAACACTGCAATTAGAAATGTTTTTTTCTGGGGGGCACCCCCCTTTGGAGTTGAATAACTCAGCTCCCTGAACCCCAAATCTCTCCATATTGGGATGGCTTAAAGGGTAGAGTCCAAGGAAGGTTCATACCAAATTTGGTCCCTCTAGGACCCAGGGGAGCCGTTTTATAGAGTAACAAATTGGTTTATTACTTGTTTGTTTTGTATTTTTTTAAAAAAATTCATTTCTACTGAAACAAAACAAATCACCGGGGGGGGGGGGGAATGAAACAAATCTCAATTTTTCCGTTTCGTGCCCATCCCGAATGCAAATGTTTGAGGGACAGAACTGCTTGTTGATTCCCTGTGATCTGACATTGGTTGATCCTGATCGTATTTTATTTTGTTTTGTTTATTGGATTTCTACGCCAGCCATCTGACAACAGTAACTACAAGTAACAAAATGAAAATAAAAAAAACCAAAATCAAGCACATTACATAACAAAACAACAAGACATCTAAAAGCAATATAAAAATATTAGAATTGTCGATCTTCCTGTCTTTGGTGTTGTCTAATGCTTCACCTTGGTATAATCAATAATAATCGTGTACCATCAAGTCAGTTCTGACTTATGGCGACCGTTTTCAGGTAGACAACACACAGAAGTAGTTTACCATTCATTTCTTTGAGGGATTTATTTTATTTTATTTTATTTTATTATTTTTGAGTATTTTTACCCCACCTTTCTTCTTGGAAAAGGATCCCAGGTGGCTTACATTAAAGAGGACTATACACAGGGATGTGTGTGCACTGGGATTGTGCAGCTTTTGCCCAAAGCCACCCAGGCTCGCTCTTGTGGCAGGAGGCACAGGGGGGAATCAAACTCACAACTTCTGGAGTGACAGCCAGAAACCTGAATCACTAAAGCTCTTCAGCCAGTGCCTTGGTATGAAGGGGTTACATACCATAAGAACATAAGAAGAGCCATGCTGGATCAGGCCAAGGGCCCATCTAGTCCAGCCTCCTGTATCTCACAGGCCTCACCAAATGTGTCTGGGAGTGCACGAGACTAGATATTTGTCTCTTCCGACCACTCCCCTGCATCCAGTCCTTGAAGTATCCTGGTTTTAAGCCTGGAGATTACATAACTCCCTCATGGTTTGTAACCTGTGATGGACTTTTTTTCTAGGAATTGGTCCAATCCCCTTTTGAAGGCATCCAGGCCAGATGCCATCACCACGTCCGGTGGCAGGGAGTTCCGATAGTTCCGATTTCCCACTTGTTTTGTCCATCTGTCACATTTTGGCTTCACAGAAGACCTTGTCCAGTCACCTCCTGGCCTTGGAGTCTGTGCATCGTGAGGTGAGACACCTCCAGGAAGCCCTGAAGGATAAAGATGCTGACCTGGCAAGACTGAACAGTGCCCTCCGCACAGGAGAAGACACTCTGCATGTATGAAGAGAGCATGTGAAATATAAGGGAGACGGGGGGTCTGATCTGGAGGGTCTGCGATTGGTGGAATTTTGGATAGAGTAAGGCAACATGGAGCAGACATTTGGGAATGTTGGCTTTCTTTTGGGATTAGGGGGGACACCCCCAAACCCGACATGTTTCTTGCCCTCCTGCCTGCTGAGACGTGTTGACCTGATACTGTTGACCGTATGATAGAGACACGTGAGGCAATTTGGTTTAATGCTTTCACAGAAATATTGGGGTGGGTGGGGGGAGGGGAGAAATAGCTTGAACCTGTGTGGCATCATAGGAAATGTATTTAATTAATTTCAATCAGGAGCGCCTCCTAGTGTTCTTACTTCATCTTGCCTGCTTTTTAACCCCCTCCCCCCCACACACTTTTCAGTATATAAATCTTAAGACCCTTGTGACCCAGCAGACTTTGTTTTGCAAGGTCCATTCTTGTTTGGGGCAGTTGATCAGGATTCCTTCAGGGTTAGATGGATAATCCGGGATACAGCATGTCTGTGTAGTGAGCGGTCAGGGTTTTGTGGTTGCTAGGAGACCGGGCCCGAGATGCTGGGACTCCTGTTTTCGGACAAAAGAAGCAACTCTGGGGTCTTGAGGGTTGGTTGGTGCCTTTTGCTGTCTTGTTGTCACTGGGTCACCTGCTTTGTTGGCCTCCTGCAATCATCTCTCTCTGTCTCTCTCTCTCTCTCTCTCTTTTTCCCAACAGGCTTTGCACGCGGTGCTGCAACAGAAAAATCAGGACATCCAACGCCTGGAGTCTCTCTGTGCCTCGACCCACGAATCCTGGCGTCAACGGGAGCAGACGTTGCTCCTGACTCTGAAGGAGAAGGAAGCCTTAGTCAAAGCCCTCCAGGAAGCCCTCACCAGTAGCACTAAGGACGTGGAGGTATCTGCTCCCTGCACATTGGCAGAGCCAAATGAAATGGGCAGAAAATGTATCGCAGGGTGTAGGCCATCCTGGGCTCCTTCCATAGGGGAAGGTAGCCTGCTTGCGTCCCCATTTGTAAAAAACAAAACTAGGGATGGGCACGAAACGAGAATATTATGTTTCCTTTCCTTTCCTTTCCTCCCCCACACATTTATTTCATTTTGTTTCATACGAACTTTTAAAAAAAAAATCCTACGAAAGAACCACTAACGAAGTGGTTTTGTGGGGGCTGGAAAGCGGCAGAGGAACAATTTTTTTATAAAAGCTGCGGGCATTTTTAAAGAACCTTTCCCCCTCCCCCCAAGCCCTGCCTGCCAGCTGACTGGCGCTGGGTTAGGGGAAAAACTTTCCCCCCACCCTAACGCCCATCAACTGGTGCGACTTGGGAGAGGGAAATTTAAAAAAAAAAAAGCCGGGGCTTTTTAAAAAAATTCCCCCTCCCCAAGCGGCTTACAGATGGAACAAAATTGTTTGTTTCAACAAAAACAAAAAAACAAAAAACCCACCATTTCGTTTTGTCTGTAACAACATGCTGCTTCCTTGTGTCGTTTTGTTTGATTTCATTTCGTTACGTAATGACACGATAAAACAGCATTTCGTTTTTCGTTTTGAGCCCATCCCTAAACAAAACCCATTAGAACGTAAGTTACCATCCTTGCTTGAAAAAAAAGTCTTCTGAGTGATAGCTTATAATCTGACAAGTGTTCATTAGGTTTATAATGTTTTGTTGACCAAAATCTGGAGATTTTTTTCACAGAGATTTGAGTAAAACGTCTTCGCTTTTAAAGTTTCAGAAGACTAACTGAGGGCTTCCCCTCTCAGGAAGTATCCATTCCCCCCCCCCCAAGATTAGCTCTGTGCTTTCCCCCCCACGCCATGAAAACAATCAAAATGCTCATTTCCCCTCCTCGGACACTTTTTGTCTTTTTAAAAAACCTGGATGCTTCTAGAGGGTCACGTGAGCTGTGTTTTCCTCCCATCCACTTCCTTTGCGGCCTTGGTGCCCAAGTCGGCAGCTCGAGGTGGTGCTTCGTTCTCCGTCATTTAGGGCGTTTATACACGACCCCTAAACTCCGGGGCAAATGGCTCCCAGCTCCGGAGCTTAAAAATGTTTACCCACCAGCTCCGGAGTTTACAGGAAATTAGGTGCGACCACGCCCACTTTAGCGCGTCCCAGCGCACCTTTCAAGTACCTGCTCTTCCATCCTGAAAATTCCTTGATGCGGTGTAAAGATAGTGAGTGCGGGGCTCTCCTCCCTTCTGTTTGTTGTTTTTTTGGCTCCCGCCCCTTTAAGAGCTACTTTTACAGAGACAGGAATCTTGCCAGCAAGAGCGAGAGCCAGAACGAGAGCCAGAAGGGAGGTGAGGCGAGATCTTTTCTTCCTTTTTTTTCTCCCTCCCCTCACGCAGCCAGCAGCCAGGAAGTGCGGAGGGGTGGGGAAGCAGGAAGAGCGACAAGCCCCTAAGATCTCTGGTCCGAATTTAAGTGGCCAGCGGATCTTAGGGGTCGTGTAAAAGCGCCCTTAGAGAGGTCCAACTTGATAAGGCCGGCATCCTGTTCAGAATTTACAAGCATGCAGAGCTCCCATGGCAGAAGCTGCTGCAACCATTGGATAAGGTGGCCAGACATCTTGGCATCTTGGCTTGATTGGCTCTACCTTTGGAGTCAGAAGGCGTGGACTTGTCCACAAAAGCCTACATTAAAATACTCCTGTATAGCAGTTCAACTTGAAGGTGTCACAACCCCTTGGCTTCCTTTATTTTGATTTTGCCTTGTACGTTAGGAGACTCATAAGAACTCCCACGTTTGTGATCTGACTGGTCTTAGACAGGGGCCGGGATTTTTGAGGTGACTATAAATCTATAAATGTGACGTTTTCCTCGCAGACAACATGGCAGGTTTCTTGGGACTTGAACCTTCCCTGTTCTTAAAGCGAAGTCTGTAATGGCCTGAACACATTTAACGATTACATAAGAACAGCCTTGCTGGAACAGGCCACAGCTCATCCAGTCCAGCATTCTGTCTTACACAGTGGCTCACCATTTGCTCCAGGGTGTTCCCAAGCAGATGTCTTCACCTGCTTATGATTCCCTGCAAATGGCATCGAGAGATCTCCTGCCAATCTCTCCAACCCAGAAGTTGTCCTTAGGCATCCATAAGGATAGCCATTGGTACCCTTGTTCTCCATGAACTTGTCTAATCCTTTCTTAAAGCTGTCAAGGCTGGCAGCTGTCACCACTTCTTCTGGCAGGGAGTTCCACAGACCAGTGATCCTCTGGGTGAAAGAGGACTTTCTCTTTATTGGTTTGAGATCTAGCACCCAAAAGTTTCATGGTGCGAAACGTGTCTAAATGACTGTTTGTGACGATGGGTCAACCCTTGCAACCTCCTTTCTCTCTCTCTCTTTCTCCAACCAAGGCCCTGGCAAACTCCCTCAGCAGCCCAGACTTTGCCCCAGGCCTGCTTCAGCGGATCCAGGAAAAAGAAGACCTCTTGGGCCAGGCCTTGGCCGGGCAAGAGCAGATCATAGCTCAGTGGCAAAGGCGCCTCCAGGAGACAGAGGACGGTGCAGCAGCCAGGGAGCAAGAATGGATGGTAATGATATTTTTATTTATTTTGAGTTTTTACCCTGCCTTCTTCCTTCAAAAAGGACCCAAGGCGGCTTACAGTAATGAGGGACAATATACAATCCAGTACAATTAAGACATAATATTCAAGTTTGAGAACAGGGAACTGAGGGGCATCTTCCAGCATTAAAAGACAACACTAAAGCTAAAAGAGAATGTGAGCGCTTAAAGAGAGAGTAAAAATTCTATGTAAAAGTTATCAGGGGTGGAAATTAACATTGAAAACATAGTGTCAGTGTAGTCACACAAGGTTATAAGTGGTTATAAACACAAAGCCTATGTGTGGGGAAAAGTTATGGTAGTTATTTGGGGTCTTAGAAAACCATGGTGGGGTGCTAATCCAGAAAGATCCCCCGATCCATTGTTGTTCAGAGAAACCTCAATCTTTGGTCCCTGATTTCTAGATGAAAAAATAAAAGTGGTTTATTTATTTATTTATTTATTTATTTATTTATTTATTTATTTATTTATTTATATACCACTCCATCTAGCTACATGGCTCCTCTGGGTGGTTTACAAACAGAACAAAAATCAAATCATAAACAGTAAAATACAATATAACAGATAAGCACAAGTATATAAATAAAAACACTATAACTAGTAAACAATATATAACAACAGCATAGAACAGGAGCAAGATGGGCTACAGATAAAAGCAAATAAATATATTATAACAATCATTATTAGAACAGATTGATATCCTTGGAAAGCGTTTTTAAATAGCCACACCTTTAGATGCTTCTTAAAGACTGGGAGGGAAGGTTCACAAGGTAGGATGATGATGATGATGATGATGATGATGATGATGATGATGATGATGATGATGATGATGACGACGACCGACGACCACGACCACGACAGTGACGATGATGACAATGATGATGATGACGACGACAATGATGATGGTAAAATACCCCGATGCAACCCAGATTTCGCTCTCTGCTTTCAGGAGCAGCTCCGTCAGCGTTCCCAGGATGCCCGAGAGCAGGCCCAGGAGATGGAGCAGCTACGGAGGCGCCTGGTGCAGGCAGAGGCCAAATTGGCCCAGGGAGCTGTGACGCTGGAGGAGCACCAGAGGCAGCTGGCCATGTTGAAGGAGGTGGCAGATGCAAAAGACCGTCTCTTGGAGGTGAGCCCCAAAAAAGGAGGTGGGGATAACAGGCAAACCGGAGAGCCTCTATGGCAGTAGTTCTCAACCTGTGGGTCCCCAGATGTTCCTGGACTGCAGCTCCCAGAAACCCCTTCCAGCACATTGAGTGGTGGAGAGTTCTGGGAGTCGCAGTCCAGGAACATCTGGGGACCCACAGGCAGAGAACCACTGGTCTGCAGAAAGCAAATGGTGGGAGAATGGCTTTTCTGGACTGCATTTCCCATAATCCCTCAGCCAGCATGCATGGTTTTCAGTGGCCACGCCGGCTGTGGGGGATTCTGGGAGTTGTAGGCCAGAATGTGGCCTCTATCCAGACCTTTTCACCTGTTGCACATTTTAATTGACGTCTTGATCTTTATCCCATCATTCTAGTATTTCTTCTTTGGCCACTCATCTGAACCAAGAAATTCTGGGACGTCTAATAGCATCCAAATGTGAGATACTGAAACATTTTTAAAATAACCGTGCACTGAAGTCCATGATTCCATGCCATTAAGTAGAACTGCCCATACACTGCCTCATAACAATGTGCATTTTGGGCCACCTCGATTTTGGCATTTGTTGCCTGTCTGGGATTTCGCTGTTCATTCAGTCAAACTCCAAGTTACTTAAGTTGGTCAATATGGTCCATAGTTTCATTTAAGAATTTCGACCGCATTTCTTAGGTTACTTGATTTTTTTTTAATGATCACCATAACTTTGGAATCAGAAAATGTATTTATTTCTACGCCACCTTCCTCGCAGTGACTAGGCCCAAGGTGGTTCACAAAAAGAATGCACCTCTGCATGGTGCTGTTCTCAGATTGCTGGTGTGAAAATCCCTTACATTGTATTTTATTAAAAATTTAACTAAATAGAAGTTTTAAAAATTAGATTTAAGGCAGGCATGTCCAAACTTCGGCCCTCCTGATGTTTTGGACCACAACTCCCAGAATTCTAAGCTTAGATTGCCAATGACCAAGGACTGTGGGAGTTGTGGTCCAAAACATCTGGAGGGCCGAAGTTTGGACATGCCTGATTTAAGGGGTCTTCTGGCTGTCTTGTGAATGTTTTGGGTGGCCAGTTCGCAGATGATTCATCATCATCATCATCATCATCATCATCATCATCATCATCATATCTCAGCTGCAGAGCTGGAAGGAACCCTGTGGATGTCAAGAAAGCACACTGTGGGGAATTGAACCCACGGCATCTGGCTTCACAGACAGACACCTAAGCCGCTGAGCTATCCAGCAGTTCCAGTTGTGTGCCTAAGTGTCCGTTTCATCTTTGACAGACCTTTCTGCGAGAAGGAGAAGAGAAGGACCGGATTTTGCGGAAGTTGCAGGAGCACTGGTTGAAGAGGACAAGGCAAGTGGCCGGAGGGCAAGGTAAGCTAAGTAGCAAGAAGAGGTGCAGATAGTTAGAAAGGGTGAAAGGGATTTCCCCCCACACACACACTTACAGCCATGTGGCTGCATAGATTGAACTAGAAGACTAGGTCAAAAGTATGACACTGGGGTAATGGCCTGAGAACACTAGAAAACTTTATAATGCCCCTATAGATAGTTTGAGACCATCAACGTCCTTTACAACGCACATTTATTCCCCCAAAGGGTTATATACCAGTGTGAACCAGATCATCACGACAAGCATAGAATCGTAGAGCCGGAGAGTTGGAAGTGGCTTATAAGGCCGTTGAGCCCAACCCCCCCCCCCGCTCAGTGCAGAAATCCAGATCAAAGTGTTGAGACTTGTGTTTTGAGGAGCTGAGAAAATGAATCGAGTAACAGCCAGCAGCAGCATGGAGGAACATTTTGAACAAGTTCTCCCCTCCCCCTGCCCATTCTTCAGCTGCTAAGCCATGAAGTGGATGGAAGCAGTATGGATTATGTCGTCCTTATGTGCGTACGAATGTCTGAATACTTTCCTGCCTTATGTGTGTATTAAGAGCCTCGTGGCGCAGTGGTTAAATGCCTGTACTCCAGGTGAAACTGTGCTCACGACCTGGAGTTCGATCCCAGGAAGCAGCTCAGCCTTCCATCCTTCCGAGGTCGGTAAAAAAATGAGCCTGTATACTGTAAGTAAAACCAGCTTGCTTGAAGTGGGGCAATGTGTATATAAGCAGAAGCCTGTATACTGTAAGTAAAACTGTAAATTTGTGACATAATGGACAAAGATATTTTCCAGCTAGTACTACAACAATCTCCTGACTTCTTTGTGAACGTTCAAATAATAATACAGACTTACGGCTGTTATTATCTTGTTCACTGTGGTTTTGGTTTAACATTTCCTTCTTCTGGGGGGCAGGGGGGCATCCTGAGACTATGCGGTCTGCAAAAAGCTACACAGGCTGGCTGTGGTTCTCCCCGAAGGCACACTGGGGGACTTGAACTCCCAACCTCTGCCTCCACAGCCAGGGACCTAAACCCCTGAGCCACCCATCCCATCTCCAAACCTGCTGATGCAAAGGGTTGGGATATCCTAACAGGAGAACGGTGCCAGCGAGGGGCTGACAAGCAACCCAACTCGAAAGCCTTTTTGGAGATGTCTGAATCTCTCTGCTGATGCGGTGCTTCTTTCCACTTGCAGGCATGGCTCTTCTGGCCCCAACCCCAACCCCCAATCTGAACCCTTTCTGGCCTGGCCTCAAGACCTGCAGCCGTGAACAGGTGCTCGGAGAAATGAGCAGTACTTGATCTCCTGACACACACCACGGAAAGGAGGCAGAACGGAAGGCCCAGCGGCTCTTGTTTCGGAACAGGAGTAACGAAGACAAGCTGTTTCTCCCTGTTCCATTTCTGGGGGGAAGAGGTTGGGGTGGCCAAATCTGTGGATGTCGGCAAGTCACCACGGCAACCTGACGAAACACACACTGCCGAAAATGAAAGTTGTTTTCAAAGCATTCTAAAAGGGTGTTACGTCTTTTCTTTCCCCTCTGACATGATGGCCGCTACCGCACTTCCTTAAGCAGACACTTTTTATTTTGCATCGCCTTTGCTCCTCCCGCAGTCACTTGGTCGCTACAGCGGTTCTGCAGTCTGCACTTCAGCGGTTGCTTAGCAATCGGCTTCCCTGTTCTCACTCGGATGAACCGCTTTCAACTACAACAGGAAAACAGCAGAAACGGGGGAAACCGAAAAAGGCGGTGTAGTATGTCTGCAAAAACAACCAAATCGCTTTAAAAGGGGTTGCAGGGACCGATTTAAAAAAATCACCCTCAGTGGTTGTCGCAAAAAACCCCGACATAGCAGTCAAAATGGGAGTGGCCAAGGGAGCTCTTCAGAAAAAGCGATTTGAAAAGCAGACAGTGATTTTTAAGGCGATTTGTCTTTAAGGGAAAGGCGTTTCAATTCTGGGAGTGGAGTCATGGCAATTTGTTTTGACCCCTTGTGGGGTCAAAGCATTTCGCTACTCATCCAAATAGCTTCTTCAGCCTCAGTCTGAGAAAGAGTTGGAGGAAGGTTTCCAATTTACAGTTCACCTTTGGTTTCACCTCACCCTGGTCAGAATAGGCTTGTTAAGTGGACCGTGGCCTGGGGTGTATGAAAGTTACACCTATCCATATTTTGTACTTATTTCTTCTACGTGGGTCATTCCACTCTAAGGAGAACCAGAAGAAAGACTTAATAGGAGTTAAGGAAAATGTGATATTCAGCTCTACGGCTCTGAAAACCTTCCAAACAAGCTTTATTCTCTCTCCCAAATCTGTTTTAGAAACTGCAGCCTGCCCCCTTCTTCAAAAAATCAAATTTCTTTCGACGACAGTGTTTGCAGAAGGGCTGAGGCTGTGTTCATCTTGAGTGCACCAAATAATAGTCCACTGGCTTTCTTTCAAGGATTTTCATTTCCTGAGGGACACCTAGCTGGTGCCATGCTTCTGGTGAAGAAGCCTGTGGTGATGGAAGTGCACCATTAGGATTCGAAGTGGGATTTAGCAGAACCGTAGGACCGCAGTGTCTGCAGGGGGATCACTTCCTCACAGACGCAGTGAGAAATGCAGAAATACCCAACAAATGCAGACATATCGAATAGTGACTCCCTGTATTGACCATTTCTAGAAAATGGAGTCAGGAAATATGTATAAATATTTCTGTGTGCATACGCATGTGTATACCTCTATGTACATATTTCAAGCAAGGGTACTAACTATTTTCAGGGAACAGATGCGTGAATTAGTGAATAGTGATCTCGTAGATAGGGGTGTCCTGTTGTACTTCTCATATGTATCTACTCTTGACTTAAGCTTCAAGCAGAATGAGGGACAGGATTGATCCAAAGGAAGGAAAGATGCTGCTACTTTTTGGACCACCTGGAATTCATGTTTTGTTTTGTTTTTAAACAGCCTCAGCAGAATGTGCTGTGCAATGTAAATTCAACAGTGGCGTCCCTCAGGCTATCCGAGTGAAGGGCTCGGATCTAAAATCAAAATCATACATTTTGACGGCTGTGCCCCTTGAAATAGGGCTTGGAAGCTTACTCCTTTTGATGATCAGAACACCCTGGTGCGGACAGAGGGGGCATGTAGTACCCATAGTTTGATAGTTTGAACACAACATGTGCAGGAATGAGAAGTGAGAATCCCTTGATACTTCTAAAGCTCAGCCAGGACTTTAAATGTTCTAGCTCTTCAAGGTGCTATGAGGCTGTTGTTTTTTCTATAATAGGCTTATAGGGAGGGAGAGAGAGAGAGAGAGAGAGAGGTCACACACACACACAATGAATAAGAGAGCCAGTTTTAGGTTTGCCTAAAATCAGCTTTAATATAGTTGTTTCCTTCCTACAAAATTGTTTTTTCATCTTTGTACAGGCAGAAAAACATAATCTATATACAGTGCATTTCAGCGGCTCCCTTGAGTTTTGATTCTTTTTATATTAGAAAGGAAAGGCAGGGATGACCATACAAAGAAGCCTGGCTAGCAGAAGGGCCTGCTTAAAAGTGTGGGGATTAAAATGAAGTTGCTGGGAACCCCAGAAGCCTGCTGCCAGACCAGGAGCCAAGTCGAAGAACAGGCAAAAGTAACCAAAGGACCCAAGTGGGAAATGTATCCTGATCAGTTGTGATCTAAGGCGCTTAGGAAAAACGATGGTCCTTCTTCAGGGCAGAGTTTTGTGTGTTCAAGTTCATTCTGTTTCCACTAGATTTAAGAGCACGATTCTTCAATGTAAAGTTGGCAAATACCACAGAGAAACCAGGCACAACTGGCAAGGTGTTCTGAAACACAACCTGGGCAGGAGGTGACACTGTTGGACTTCAAATATTAAAGTGCAGGTGTGACTAAGCGGTAGCAAAACAGCTTGGCCAGGATTAAGCAGTGAATGTGGAAGAATGATGTAAAGGGTGGGAATAACACAGGAGGTTTGGCATTAGCAGCCTGAAAAAGGTGGAAAGCAAAAAATAAAAACCCAGAAGTCGTTATTAGGGTGGAAGCAGGCAACAGACTGAAGGCACTTGAAAAACTTTCCTGAAGTTGAAACTGAGCAGACAAGAGGCCAAACATGGTATTTAAACATACCCACCATCCTCCTCCAGCTTTCTCTGAGGGTGAAAGTCCCACCCGTGTAATAAGGCTGGATTCTGCTGCTTACTGCTGTCACACAAGTAGAAAGAAGGGTTCGTTATGATTGTTGTTGTCTGCACAGCGACAACATTTGAACAGGTTTTTCCAATCAGATGCTCAGCTGGACTTATTTAGTTTAGAGTTTTATTTGGTCATTCAAGAAAGAAAGAAAAAAATACAGAAACGGGGTGATTTTACCACATGGTTGGACAGCTGAGGTAAACTTCAGAAGGCACTCAAAAATGGTTTCCCAAGTCACTTGGGTTGACTCGGAGAAATGGCACAGGTCACCCAAAAGAAGCCTACTATAGACTGAAAAGTTGCATAGTGCATGAGGAAAGTAGCCAGCCATGTCAGTTTTTTTGGGGTGGGGTGGGGGCTTTGCCTACAAATTCAGTCATTTTTTGTCAGGAAGGCCGTTAGGAGGAACCCAGTGCAAATCAAGCCAACAGAGCGGGTGGCCCGAGCTGAAAGGTCTAAGCGGAAGGGGAGTGGTGTGGCCGGTGGTGATGTAGTCGAGGGCTTGGAAGACGACAACAGTCCCAAAAAGACGCTTCAGGAGGCGTGGAAGTGAAGGCACTGATCCTTTCAGGGGAGAAACCACCATCGGCCACAGAAGCCTTCAGAAAACAATGTGGCTTAACCAGGAGGTGGAGTCTTGTGCTGAAAATAGTCCCAGAGGCAACGTGGCTTGTCAAAGGGCTGCATGTGTGGACTAAATTCAGAATAAGGCAAGATTTGAAGCCACCATGAGGGGAACATGGAGAGACTTCTTGTCAAAGATCCAGAAATGCAAAACATAACAAAAAAAAAGTTTACAAGATGAGGTGGAATAGAAGGATGAGAATGTTCATTAAGCTGCACCTGGTGTGGGCAAAGGACCTCGCATCCAGTCATGCCTGGGGGGGGGGAGCACTACAGCAAGAAATGATGAGGACCAATCCCGCCGTGAGGTGGCGACGCGGAGTGGGAGCCTCCACCCTTGGGAAGCAGAGCTGCTACTTGTCCTTGGGGGGCTTGTTCTTCTTGTTGAGGATCTGCATGAGGGCTTTGGACATGTAGTACGGCTTCTCCAGGGAGCCGTCGTTCCGCTCCAGGTCCTCCACTGTAGGAAGCAAAAGGAGAGAGACCTCGCTTTAGGTCTGTCCACATGAACCTCGAGTCAGATGAGAGGAAGGGTGTGGTTCCCAAGGAGGTCTAGACAAACTGACAATAAGCCACCCAATGTCGCACTGAATCCGGCACTACTCTCAGGCTACGGATGGTGGAATTTCCTTAGAATAGCCCTAAGGCAAAGATAAAGGTGTGTGCTAGTCATGTCCGACTCTAGGGGGGCGGTGCTTATTTCCGTTTCCAAGCCAAAGCGGCAGTGTTGTGCAAGTCCGTGGCCATGTGCGTGGCACGGCTGAGTGCATTTCTGCGCATGGAACACTGTTTTACCTTCCCGCTTTTTATGGCGGTACCTATTTATCTCCTTGCATTGACATGCTTTCGAACTGCTCGGTTGGCAGGAGCTGGGGTTAACAGCGGGAAGTCCGTTGCGCGGCACCCAGGATTCAAACGGCCGAGCTGCCGACTTTGCAGCCGACATTTCAGTGCTCTAGCCCGCTGAGTCACCACACCCCCTGCTTAGAAGAGCCCTACCCTTAGCCTAATAATGATCATCTTAGGACTGAAAAGGATCCTACAGATCATAAGAGTCCAGCCCTTCAGGAAGCCCAGTGGGGGAATTGAACTCTCAGCCTCTGGCTCTGCAGCCAGAGACATAGGCCACTGAGCTATCCAGCAGTAACTTGGTGCTATCATAGTAGCTGAGGGAGTTTGGACCTAAAATAATTCATTTCCTATCTGTGAGCTGATCTAAGCCAGCACCTGAAGGTTAGAGCTGTTCGGCAGTGGAATGTGCTGCCACAGAAGGTGGTGAGTCTCCTTCTTTGGAGGTTTTTAAGCAGAGGCTGGATGGCCACCTGTCGGAAATACTGTGATGGGGGTTCCTGCATGGCAGGGGGTTGGACTAGATGGCCCTTGAGGTCTCTTCCAACTCTATGATTCTATGAAGAGTGGTTGCCGGCCAATCATCCAGTGGTGCCAGCAGCTCTGAGACCGGCCAGAGCGAGCCGGTTGTGTTCACACCACCTGAGGGACGAGGAAAGATACTCACAGAAACAAAGGAAGAGGGTGTCGACACACATATTGTAGACACTGAAGAACCCTTGGCTTATGAGGTAGGCACCAACCACCACAGTCTGAAGGTAAAGAGGAGAAAAGAAGAAGTAAAACTTCCAAAAAAAATCACGAAAATGC
The DNA here is from genome assembly GCA_029282475.1 of Phrynocephalus forsythii. Taxonomy (NCBI): domain Eukaryota; kingdom Metazoa; phylum Chordata; class Lepidosauria; order Squamata; family Agamidae; genus Phrynocephalus; species Phrynocephalus forsythii. The sequence continues at coordinate 184,107,274 of JAPFRF010000011.1, read as the reverse complement.
TCAGATGTTATACATTTACATTTACAGGTTATTCCTCTCAGCAATTGTTTTAAGGTGAACAATTTGTGGGACACAACCAGTATTCATTATCCCGTTCTGGAAGCATATATGAAACTTGTCAAGGTGCCTTTATAAGAGACCACCAAGCCCTACCATGGACGGAAGTGGGGGAAAGTCCATTTTGCTTTGCCTGCATTTTTTTTAAATTATTTTGGAAATCTTTCCAGACTGAGAATTTAAAGTGTTCTGTTTATATACCTCCCCATAGTGCTTAAAGCATTCTCTGGGCAGTTCACAATTTATTCATGCAGGCTTCCATTAAAATGTTTTATTTATTTAAAATACTTTTGGCACGCCTTTAGCCTGAAATGGACCCAAACATTTGTGAATTTTGGTAAATTCTTCAAACACGACTGAAATTCTCCCCCAGCTCTGCACCAGTTAAAGATAAAAAACCTTAGAGGGGGTTTTGCGTTTTCTGACTGCTGTGTAGGACAAGTCCTTCATCAGAAAAGCAGCTGCACTCAAATTCATCACTAACACAGCTGAATACAGGCAGATTCAAATCCAGGCTTTGAAGTGTGCAATACCTACTGCCCTGAGCCCAATTCAATATGTTTTGGCTTCTCGTGCATTCAATTTATATTGTATGTGAAGAAATCTGAAAATGTTGGTAAATCCTATAAAAATGGATGGATCTAAAAATGTCAATCAGCTGGATCACCAAGCTTCTGTTTTTAATAATAATTTATTGTCATTGTGTGTATATACACAGTATACACATACAACGAAATTCAAACACCCAGAGACCAGATTCAACACACACACACACACACACACAAATCCCCAAACACTCTCACACACATTAAAAAAAACCTTCAACACACACACATAAAAAATCCCCGAACATTCCCCCACCCACCAACACCCCCCCAAAAAAAACGCACACATCTACACAACAGGCTAGGTAATCCTGTCCAAGTGGCTCACTGCTGGTGGTCCTTGAGTTCAGTATTAAGTGCAATTATAGCTCTGGGATGACTGACAGCATTATTTCCCCCAACCTTGCTGTTTTCTGCTGATACTATAGTTTCATTTGTCAAGCCCTGCATCCTCTCTTTGTTAATGTGAAATTAAAATATCTTTTAGCTGCCATGTTGGATTGGACCTATTGAACATTTCCATTTCGGATCAGTAGGAAGGAACCTTAATCCCCACACCCCCAAATAAAAAGCTATACGGGAAGAGAAGCAAGGAGTTACGTAAGTCAGATACAGGAATTCAATGGTCCCCATTAAGTTACCTACCAGAATGGGTAGCCAATAGTAGTTCAGGGTAGGCGACTGGAACCGGGGGTCGTGGATGGGGATTCGACCCGTGAAGAAGAAGAAGGCTAGAACACCCACTCCACCAACCACCAAAAGCTTCCCAAAAAACAGAAGCAGGTCTGTTATTTTGTCCAGCACTACAACTCTGGAGGGAAAGGGGAAAAAAAGGAAAATGAAGAATTCAAAATGTCTTCTTGCTGAGAAATAAAGGCCTGTATTTTTCTCGCGGACTCTCCACCCCCTGCCCCCATTACTTACTCCCAAGTTGGTTACCTGACAATGTTCCGCATCAATAACTTGAAGGCATTTTTGGCTGAGACGCAGAAATTCTTTCCATAAATAGCAATCTGAGGTTTTTTTTTTAAAAAAAAAAAGGATTTCAGAAGTTAAGATAAATGTATGTTACATCTTCCAAAAACTCCTCTGGATCCATCCCCTAAAACCCATACCCATCACTGCCCTCCTTGCTCTTTCTGCTTGGTCACAGTTGATTCCTAACGGAGCTGGTCCTATCATCGGGCAGAGTGTAGCAACTGCCCAGGTTGGAAGCGACTGACACTCAAGCAGGGAAAGTCAACCTGGCTTTCCTATATACACGGGAACCAAACCACACAAGGAGTTTGAAAGATTTACTTTTTTGGCCCATAATTCTCCTCTCAGGTATGGCCAGCGGCCTTTTTCTTACCCATCAAAATTCTTCTGATGGTTAGAAAAGAGAAGTAGAGACTAAGGCCCTAATTGGTACTAACAAATGAATACAGTATATGTGGAACTCAAGTAAAGTGAGGTTTAATAAGCACAGATCGATTTTTATTAATAAAAAACTAATAAAATGGCTAATTAAAAACTCATCCAAGTTTTTCAAGCTAAAGTTCTTAATGTTTACTTGCTTTTAATTATTAAACAGTATTTTAATTAACATATACTTTAATAGTATTTTTAATGTTTTGATACCTGCACACTAGAACACAAAAAGCGAGATGTACAATCCTAGAATCTTGGAGTTGGAAGGGACCTCAAGGGCCATCCAGTCCAACCCCCTCCCATGCAGGAACCCCCATCACAATATTTCCGACAGATGGCCATCCAGCCTCTGCTTAAAACCCCCCAAGGAAGGAGACTCCACCACCCTTCTTTGTGGCAGCATATTCCACTGCCCGACAGCTCTAACTGTCATGAAGTTCTTCCTAATGTTCAAATGTAATCTCTTTTCCTGTAGTTTGAAACCACTGCCCCGAGTCCTAGTCTCTGAAGCCATGGAAAACAAGCCAGTCCCTTCTTCGATGTGACATCCTTTCAGATATTTAAACATAGCTCTCATATCCCCCCTCAGCCTCTTGTATGACCCATTTGGTCCCTTCTCCATCCCAATGGCAACACTCACCATAATGTAGGCATTCCTGTTGAGGAACTTGATGAACTTCTCCAGACACCAGAAGCAACATTTCAGACAACAAAAAATACACCGGGCAACTGGATTTTGGGCATCTGCAAAACACGCACACAAAAATTAGACTGAGATCGCTTGCAGGGTGTAAGTCAAGCTTCTGTTGGACAGTTTGGAACGATATGGTATTAAGCTGCGGGGGTTTTAGAGAAGATGTTATCGCAAAGTTTGCCATTTTCACAGTTTTTTAAGGAATTGCAAATGGCCCCAGTGGCTCGGGGATTCTGGGCATTGTAATAAAGACATTTGTTTCCTAAACTGTGGCCCAGGTTAAAAGTCACCATCCTAACTAGTCCTACATATGCCACCGAAGGGACAGGCATGGAGAAGAAGCCCTCACCCTGTATCAGAATATCCTGTCCCCACTCTTCCCAATGGCTACAGCGGAACGTGGCTGAAGACCATCCCCACATGTCCTTGTCGAAGGTCAAAGGGAATCAAAACCTTTTTAGAATATATCCTAATCTCCTGCAGATGATACAGAAACTCATTCTGGGCATTTTGACTGATGATGATGGACACATATAACATTTTTGACTTGCCTTTCAGTTTGTGGTCCAGATATTCCAGGATCATGCGGATGACCTGAACGATGGTGAGAATGAGGGCACCAAATGCAAGAGAGCCAACATGGTATCTGAGATGGAACCAGAGGCCCAGTTAGAGTAGATTCTTTCACAACATGTTCAAAATGGAGGTTAGGGATGGGAGATGGTTCAATCACTAGCCTGAACTCTCACTGGACTTTAAAATGACTAAACCTGAGACTGTTGTGCTTGGAAAATGTTGTGACAAAACAAAACAAGACCCTCCAGGAAAAGAAAATAATCCTGAGAAAAGGGACATGCCGTGAAAGAAGAGAGCAAGACTGAACATGAGATGGATTAACCGAACACAGCTTTGACTGTGTTTGTAACTGAAGTCACAGCTTTGAGCTTGCGAGACTGGAGAAGGGCTGTCAGTGAAGGACACGGGTAGGGTGGGGTGGAGTGGACACACCCCGTATTGCTCTCAAGCTCCCCTGTAGATGCTGAAAAAAGATCATAGTGAATGCATGCGACAGCCCTCTGACCCCAGGTTGTGCATTCAGACACGAAGTTATTTCTAACCCTCATATTAGTAAATTTGTAGACATGGGCACAAATTGTTTTGTTGCAGTGTGCTACATGGCACTATAGGTGCCTCAAGGTTCCATCCCACCACCACCACCACCACCACCACCCTCTAGCTTCCTGACTCATTCACCATTCAATGTGCACTCTTGGGGTCCTCCATCTCTGGTGGCGTCCCAACCCAATGAGCTGCTCAGACTCCCCTTCCCTACCCATTATCGTAGCCGACCACTCCCTGGCTGCTCAGAGCCCACACTGGCCCAGAGCGATGACTTAGGCCCTTTGTACACGACCCCTAAACTCCGCCGCAAATGGCTCCCAGCTCCAGAGCTTAAAATTGTTTCCCCACCAGCTCCGGAGTTTACAGATAATTAAGTGTGACCACGCCCACCTAAGCGCCTCCCAGCGCACTTTTCAGGTACCTGCTCTCTGGAGGTGAAAATTCCTGATGCGGATATAACGTAGTGACTGCCCGGCTCTCCTTGCTTCTGTTTGTTCTTTTTTTGCCCCCTGCCCCTTTAAGAGATCTGAATGCAGTGCCGGGATGGCAGAATGGAGGTGAGTGGCATTCTGTTCTTCCTTTTTTTCTCCCTCCCCTCACGCAGCCAGCAGCCAGGAGTGCGGAGGGGGTGGGAACGCAGGAACAGCGACAAACCCCTAAGATCTCTGGTCCGAACTTAAGTGGCCAGCGGATCTTAGGGGTCGTGTGAAAAGGCCCAAAGTTGATATACCAAAGGAAACCAACAATGCTGAAGTTGTATAAATCAAACTTCTAACCTTTGGCACCGCAGTCAGATCCCTAAACCATCAGCCTACCCAGGCAGCTCTTGCTTAATTATTTCCAAACCAAGTACTGTATATACTCAAATATAAGCCTAGTTTTTCAGCCCTAATTTTGGGCTGAAAAAAGGGGCCCTCGGCTTATATTCGGGTCAATACTTTTAGCCACTGAGGCAAGTGCTTGGGTCGGTGGCTAAAAGTCATTTTAAACATTGTGTGCTGCTTCTCATGACCACCACCCCTGCATCACAGGGGAGCGGCGCACCATGTTTAAAATGACTTTTAGCCACTGACCCAAGCACTTGCATCAGTGGCTAAAAGTCACTTTAAATATCACACATCGCTCCCCCAGCTCACAAAGGTGGTGCTGCCAGCCAGGCCCTGCTGCATTTCCCACCCTAGACTTATACTCGAGTCAATACGTTTCCCCAGTTTTTGGGGGTTAAATCAGGGGCCTCGACTTATACTCGGGTCGACTTATATTCGAGTATATATGGGTAAGTCAAAACTACTTTTCTAGAAAACAGTTCATCAGATCTTATGGTCAGCATGGAAATAACTGACAAGGACAGGCCTAGGGATGGGCACGAACCAGAAAAAAATGTGTTTCATTTTGTTCTGTCCCCCTGTGATTCGTTTTGTTTTATTAGAAACGAATTTGTTTAAATGTTTTATACAAAATGAAACATTAACAAACCAATTTGTTATTCTATAAAACGGGTCGCCTGTGTCCTAGAGACACCAAAGTTGGTGGGTCCCTTCCTTGGACTCTCCCCTTTAAACCCTCCAAATTTGGAAAGATTTGGGGCTCAGGGGGTTGAGTGATTCAATTTCAAAGGGGTTATCCCCAGAAATTGCAATGTTATGTGCTTGAAAATAGTGATCCAAGGCAGCTAGCAGCGTGGAAATTACAGTGGAGCTTCCTCAAGCTCTCCCCTTGAAGCCGTTTTACAGCGAAACAAATGGGTTCATTTTAAACAAAAGAACTGCCATTTTGTTTCATTACTAACGAAATGCTGCTTCCCTGTTTTGTTTCGTTTTGTTAGCTAACGAAATGACAAAACAGCATTTTGTTTTCGGTTTGGGGCCCATCCTTAGACAGAACCTTTTCTTCACAAGTTAAAATTCAATTTCACTTAATTTATTAGGATACTGAGAACTGCCCAAACAGTTTTTACTAATGCATGGAAAGTATAAAAAGATGTCCCTGCCCCACATGCCATACGCAGAAGCCCACTGATCTGGACTGGCAGCAAAATCGTACTTCCGTGCAGCATCCGATGCCTGACCTGCTTTTAATACAATTCTACCTAATAGGTTGTTTTTCAAAATGGCCAATTTGGGTATACATCAGAAGATTTGTTTGTGGGTAAGGAATTTTCTGACTGATAGGACACAGTCAGTAAGGATGGGATCCCACCATTCTTCTACTCTTGTATTAAGTACAGGAGCTCCTCAGGGTTGTGTGCTAAGCCCCTTCCTCTACTCCTTGTACACACATGATTGCACCCCACTGTATAACTCCAACACAATCATCAAATTTGCAGATGATACAACAGTGGTGGGGCTCATTAGTAAGAATGATGAGTCTGCTTATAGGAAAGAAGTACAAGGGTTGACTCAGTGGTGTAAAGAAAACAATCTTGTACTTAACACCAAAAAAACTAAAGAACTTATAATTGATTTCAGGAGGAAGAAAGATTACATTTACCATTGTACATAAATGGTGAAAGTGGAGAGGGTTGGTAGCTTTAAATATCTGGGCAGTTACATCTCAGAGGACCTCTCATGGACTGCAAACACCAATATGGTTGTGAAGAAGGCACAGAAGAGGCTGTATTTCCTGAGAATGCTCAGGAAGATGAATTTATCTCAGCATCTACTTCTGTCTTACTATCACAGCACCATTGAGAGTGTCCTAACTTATGGCATGCTATCATGGTATTGGGAGCAGCTCTGTAGCGGACAAAAAAGCTCTACAGAGAATAATTAAAATTGCCCAGAATGTTACCGGGCTCCAGCTACCAACCCTGGATGACATCTTCATATCTCGCTGTTTGAGGAAGTCACACAACATTCTGAGGGACTCTACGCATCCTGCTCACAATTTCTTTGAACTGTTGCCTTCTGGCAGAAGATACAGAACAATTAAAACTCGGACCACACGTCTTCTGAACAGTTATCCCAGAGCTATAATTGCACTTAATAATGAACTCAAGAACCACCAGTAGTGAGCACTTGGACAGAATTACCTAGCCTGTTGTGTAGATGCTTGTGTTTTTAAGGGGGGGGGTTGGTGTTTTTAAGGGGGGGTTGGTGGGTGGGGGAGTGTTCAGGGATTTTTGTGTGTGTGTGTTGAAGGGTTTTTTGTTTTTTGTTTTTAATGTGTGTGAGAGTGTTTGGAGATTTGTGTGTGTGCGTGTTGAATCTGGTCTCTGGGTGTCTGAATTTCGTTGTATGTGTATACTGTGTATATACACACAATGACAATAAATAAATAAATAAATAAATAAATAAAACCTAGTTGCCTCATGTTGTCTAATGTTCTTTTATAATATAAGAACATAAGAACATAAGAAGAGCCATGCTGGATCAGGCCAAAGGCCCATCTAGTCCAGTTTCCTGTATCTCACAGTGGCCCCACCAGATGCGTCTGGGAGCGCACCAGACTAGATACCTGTCTCCTGATACCACTCTCCTGCATCTGGCCCTTGAAGCACCCCGGTTTTAAGCCTGGAGATAACACATCTCCATCATGGCATGTGTAACCTGTGATGGACGTTTCCTCCAGGAATCTGCCCAATCCCATTTTGAAGGCATCCAGGCCAGATGCCATCACCACGTCCTGCGGCAGGGAGTTCCACAGACTAACAACGCACTGGGTGAAAAAATATTTTCAATATAATGTTTCATTTTACAGATATATTAAGGATAGCATAAGCATTGTTACTTGTTGGGAGTAGTGGACTGGGATCCATGCTGGACTGAAGCACAACCAGAGATGGAAGACCATAGAGACACACAATGTAACGGTGAGCGATTTGCCCAACCCAATACTTCCAACAAGCAGGGTTGCCCCTGTGCAGCTGGGAGTGGTCAGCTGCCATAGTGGGTAGGGAAGGGAGGGAGACTGGGCTCCTCGTTGGGTTGGAACACCACCAAAGAAGGGGGACCCCACAGGGCGCGCAATGAAAGGTGAGTGGGTTAGCCGCCTTGAGGGTGGGGTGAAGAAATGGGCCCATGAAGCACCTCTGATGCCATGCAGCACACTTCATACAAAGTGCAGTGAAACAATGTGTGCCCTTCTCGACACATTTACTAATATGAGGATTAGAAATCACTTTGTGTCTGAATGGGCCCAGGCGTCACCTGTGAAGCCACATGGCGCGCTTCGTACGAAGCACGGCGAATCATTTTGTGCCCATCTCTATAAATGAGCACCACCACCACCCCGGCTTTTCCTGCTGACTACGCACACAGCTGCAGGCGTGGGCCCAACCCTATGGGGCTAACCTCGCTGTTTCCAGCGAGGGCTCCAGAGAAGGAACCTTTCGGAAGTCAGAAGCCCACCCCGCGTCACAGAAGGTGTGGGAATTCCCCCCAGTGTTGCCCACCGTAAGGTCCGGAGAAAGGCGCCGAAGACGGCACAGGCCGGGATATCCTTGGGCTTGTTGAAGGCCCAGTAGTAAGAGGCGAAGGCCCCCGCCAGCACACATTGGCCCAGGGCGATGACAAAATTGATGCACCAGAGGAAACCCACAACATTGTAGATCTGTAGGTTGAAGAGGTTGCGCTGGAACAGCCCTTGGTCGTTGTACTTGAAGAAGATGCACTCCACCGCACACGTCGGATAGGAGGAAGCGTTGAACTCCTGGGGGAAGAGAGGAAGGAGGTGACAAAACAGGCAGGGAAAGGAAGCCGGGCCTAAACCTCAGAAAGGGGCAAGCCAGCCCGAAGGAGGTTTCAGAAGTCATTCCAAAAAGCATGGCAGGATCCGTGGCTTCCACAAGGGAAGAATCATCAAGAGCCAGGAAGCTCAGATGGACTGGAAGATTCAGAGCCCTCCTCAGGAAGCCTCTTTCCCTCTCCGTGCCCCTCACGTTCATGGCCAAGGGAGTGTGTGAGGCCTACCCCCCATCTGTGGCCACAGGCGACGCAGGGAGGTGACCTTCACATAGATACACAAGTTTCTTACTCCCAGAGAGGTTATGGTTCCCACAGAGATGGTTAACCTCCAAAGGTCTGGGGCCCACTCACACACCTATCCATAGACTTTGGAGGCCCAAATATTGTCTCACAACAAGTACCACAGTTTTGTTATTATAAAACCTGTGGGCGGAGGTTAAGCTGAAAGGTCCATTTTTACCCTCTACTGCTTTTTATTATTATTACAGTATTAACTTTTGGGTTTTTTTCAAAATTGGGAAGTATTGGAGATCAGGGGAGGTCTATGCTGTCCATCTCTGCCATGCACAGATAAAAATAGCCTGTCCCCCACTACAGAGGGTCACTTCCATACAATTAAAGAGTGGTGAAGGAGTGGGTTTTTCTTGTTTTTGTTTGTTTGTTTGTTTGTTTTTATCAGATCGCTGGCGATTACAGCTGAAGTCATGTTTATTTTGAAGCCATCTTCTTCAAGTAGTTATATTTTTCAGCCTGGCTCGGCCACTCACCAGGGGGTTGCAGCTCTCATTACCCGAGATTCCTTGGCAGCCAGGAAGACTCTGGTTTGTGGGGATGACCCGATAAAGGGGCTGTCCCGAAGTGGCAAGGTATCTGAAAGCGGGCGAGTCGTCAAGGAATATAAGTTTCCTCCTCCTATGAGGAAGAGCTCTTTTCCCCTCCCCCTTCTCTACCGTTTTAAGCATGGGAATTTTATGCGACCAGCTGGGCATGCAGTGAAGAGATCACACTCCAGATGGGCACGAAACTGGGGTTCAATCCCAGGTAGCAGGCTCAAGGCTCACTCAGCCTTCCATCCTTCCAAGGTCGGTAAAATGAGTACCCAGTTTGCTGGGGGGCAATGTGTAGCCTGCACACTGTAATTAAAATTGTAAACCGCCCAGAGACTACTTGTAGTGGTATGGGGCGGTATATAAGCAGAACACTTCAGATGGGCATGAAACGAACTAAATAGCACAACAAACCAGGATGGACACATGAGTAGTGGAACTTACAGCAAGTGAAAACACTGGGTTGGTTTGTGACTTGTTGCCCAAACCACATCATGGATCCCGTTTTGCTGATGGAAAATAAAATGCCAAACTTTCTTCCCTTTCGCATTTAGTTTTGCTTCGGCAAACAGGGGTGTTCACCACCCCCTTCCCACTGGCTCCATCACTTCTCCCTATCTGCTCCTTCCATTTGTTTTTCTGAGGGTTTGTAGTGGTTTGTGGCTGACCACTTTTCCAGTTTGTGCCCATCTCTAGACACGACAAGTGCTGAACCTAATTGTCACAACGCCTAACACTGGCCCACTGGTTTCCCCCATTCAAATAATACAGGGCTGTCCAACTTTGAACAGCCCGCAGGCTCCTTTTGCTCATGGAACGTCCACGCGGGCTCGTTTCCCAAGCGTGTGTGCGCGCACACACACAGTCCTCAGAACTGCTTCGCTTGCTCCACCACCCTACCAAGCTCTGCAGTGCTGGTGGCGGCAGCGGAAGAGGAGGAGTGCCGCTCCCCCCCCCCGTACCAAGCTCTGTGGCTGTGGCCTACCCGCTCCCCCACCCACCCACCAAGCTCCCGGCAGCGGAGGAGGAGCACCCGCTCGCCCCCCCAACTCAGCAGCGGCGGCGCGCCCGCTCGCTCCCCAGCCACCCAGCAGCGGAGGAGGAGGAGGAAGAACGGCCACTCGCTCCCCCACCAAGCTCTGGCTCTAGCGGTGGTGGTGGAGGAGGAGGAGTGCCCGCTCACCCCCCCCAAGTTCCATGGCGCTGGCAGCGGCAGAGGAGGAGGAGCAACTTGTAGCCCGTGAGGTGCTCACCCTCTCCCCCACCAGGAGGAGCGCCCCCGGGTTGGGAGGTGGGCGGGGACCTGGCGGGCGACTTCTTAGCACCTCGTGGGCTACCAGTCGCCCGCGGTCAACGTGTTGGGCAGCCCTGAAATAATAGAACCACAGACTAATGGAGTTGGAAAGGGTGCCGAATAAGGCCATGGGGTCCGATCCCCAGTTGAATGAAAATATTTGACATTGCAATTTGAATTTTGATTTGACTGCTTCCTCCCCCCCCCTCCGGCCACCCCCATGACACACCCCTGTTTCTGGGCAGATTCTGGAGTACATTTAAATCTATCCGGCAGGGGTTGAATCCCTTTTCCTTGATCTGTCTTTACATGACCAGGAGCACCTTTGTCTTGCCTGGGTTAAGCTTCCGTTTGTTCACCTCCACCCACTCCTTAAACACCGTAAGGTCAAGATCAGCCACACCACGCTGTGCCCAGTTACCATGTATGGATGTGAAAGCTGGACAATAAAGGGTGACAGGGAAATAGCTGAATCAGTTACAATGTGGGAATGAGTGACTATTGCACCATTTGTCTTCCACCTGCATGAAAAAAGCAAAGGTGTTTTCACTTGCTGTAAGTTCCACTACTCGTGTGTCCATGTTTCTACTTGCTGGAAAATGTCTGTCAAGATTCTCAGTCATCCAGGTGCAGGGCCAGTGTGTCCATTAAAGGCGAACAAGGCAGTTGCCTAGGGCGCCAAAATGGAGAGAGGGCGCCGGCCAGCCTGCTGCCCCCCCGCCGCCTCCCCCCCCCGCCGCTGGCCACTGCCGTCCATCCCCCCGCCGCCAGTCGCCGTCCCCCCGCCGCCCCCCGCGCCCATCGCCACCCCCTGTGCCCGGCGCCGTCTGCCCGCCACCCCCCCCCCCGCCGCCGCTGGCCACCGCCGGCCGCCCCGGCTGCCCGTCGCAGTTTGTAAGCCAGAAAAACCCGTATGGAACGAGTCTTCAAGGTGCTGCTGTACTTATGTTGTCCCTGCTGCTGGAGAAACATAGGTCCCTCCGAAAGCATTCCCGTTTTACGATCTGAAGCAGTACTGTTTAGTAGAGATGGGCACGAACCAGAAAACCCATGGTTCAGGTTCGTCTAGTTCGGTTCACCTTTGGTACGGTTCGAGGTCTGGTTTGAATGAAGTTTTAAAAACATGCGTTTGAACCCGAACAGGTTTGGGTTCTTTTTACCACCGGCAGTGGCAGTGGCGGCAGATTTTGGGCCTGGCCCCTGCAGCAGGGGCTTTTTGATGCACTGGCATGGGGCCAGCACCTCTCCCCCCCCCCAAAGTGCCCACCACGCAGCCCCTGGGCCAGGTGGGTGCTTCTTTTATTTTTTATTTTTTTCTTCATTGTAGAGCACCGACCCCAGCACCGACCGTGCAGCCTCTGGGGCCCGGTTGGCGCTGGTTTTATTTTATTTTATTTTTCTTTATTTTGGGGTGCCGACCAGGCCACCCTTGGGGCCCGGTCAGCGCTCCTTTTTTAATTTTTAATTTATTTTTATTTTTATTTTTTACTGCTGACCATGTGGCTGCGCTACAGCTGTTGCATGGCCATTGGCTTTTCCCCCCCTGGTCACCGTCCCAGAAGCCAAGAAGACTGGACCTCCAGACCAGCACCAGGTAGGAGACATTTCCACCCCGTTAACAAAACAAACCTAATCAAACCAATTTTCCTTGGTTCGTTTAGTTTCGTTTTAAATTTACCCCTAGGGTCGTTATTTGTTTCGTTACTTTTAGTTTGTTTCGTGCCCATCTCTACTGTTTAGTAATTAGAACTGCTGGATTGCTCAGTGAGTTAGATTTCTGCTTGCGGAACCCAAGGCTGAGAGTTCGATTCCCCAGTGTACCTGCTTGACAAGCGCTGGACTCATTGATCCACAGGGACTCGTCCAGCTCTGCCGTTCTACAAAGATGATATAGACATAGAATCCATCTGTCTCGTCCTCCTTCATGGACAGGCTGTAAGTGACTTTCTTTGAAGGGAGGGGAAGGGAGGGGAGGATCTCGGAACCAAATACATGTCTCCACTCCAAAAGGATACAGGGCAGTGATACCCCAGTAGGCCACGCATATCACTAATAGAACGAAGGTCACCAGAGGGTAGAGGAGGGTAGACATCATATATCCAATAGCTCTGGAACAGAGAGAGAGAGAGAGAACCACGTCAAGGCCCTGGGCAATTCTCTTTCCATTGGTCCCCATTAGAAATGTTGCCACAGCCCCACTCCAGAGAGAAACAGGCTCACCGGCTGGCTTCCCGGATGAGAGCAAGGGCGATCAGGATCCGTTTGCGTAGGAACAGGAGGGTGAGGAGCAAAATGGCTTCCACCACACAGAGGATAATCACTGAGGGGGAAAAAATGAGAAATATGGATTCTGGTACATTCTAAAAAAAACAATGCTGGGGTGGTGGTGGGGGGAGACAGGGGACTCAACCCAAAGAGGGAATTCAAACCTAGGGCTAAATCATATGCTACAGAGAGTATCTCCTTAAGATATGGAATGACTGAGTTGCTTAGAGTCAAAGGCTGTGCTCGACTCCCTTTGTCCACTCAGAAAACAGAGCAATTTACTAATAACAAGGGGAGAATCACTCCTTTTAATGACAAGTGGTGTGTAAGGAGTTTTGACCCAAAGCTCAGAATGTTACATTTTGAAAGGAACTTTCTGCATTACTTATTGCCTCTCCGTCTCTACGTTATTGTTATCATTGTCACCCCTTGGATCTCACAAGTAATTGGTGGTGGTGTTACTTACTAATACAGTGGTACCCCGACTTAAAGAGCAATCCAACTTAAGAATGGAAAACTGTTGGCATTTTAACCTTATAAATTTTAGATATGATCTGCTCAACTTACAATTTTTCCCCATTTTATTGATTTTTAACTTATTTTTTCAATTTTTTAGATAGGTACCCTGATTTAAGAATAGTTCAACTTAAGAGCATTTGGAACGGATTAAATTCGTAAGTCGGGGTACCACTGTATATCATCTTGCTGTTACTGATAAGCCAGAAAAATACAAGGAAATACTAGTGGCCAATTTCTGATGTTGTGCCTTAAAAATATGTACAAAAGCACTAAGTTTATACTTTTCTCCAAATAAGGATTCAAGGCAGATTCAAGACAAAGACTTATCTTATCATTTAGGACTAACAAGAAAATGGCATAAAACCTGAAAGATTCTGACTTTTTAGATGGAACCTGATTTTGCTCATTGTATCTAAGTAACTTACGTATTGCTTGTTATATCTAAATAATGTATAACTATGAGGTCATTAAAAGTAAAAGGTAAAGGTTCCCCAGCACATGTGTGCTAGTCGTGTCTGACTCTAGGGGCGGTGCTCATCTCCGTAATCAAGCCGAAGAGCCAATGTTGTGCAAGTCCATGGCCATGTGGCCAGCATGGCTGCAAGGAAACACTGTTTTACCTTGCATAAGAATATAAGAAGAACCATGCTGGATCAGGCCAAAGGCCCATCTAGTCCACCTTCCTGTATCTCACAGTGGCCCCACCAAATGTCTGTGGGAGCTCACAAGACTAGATATCTGTCTCCTGCAACCACTCCCCTGCATCTGGCCCTTGAAGTACCCTGGTTTTAAGCCTGGAGATTACACAACTCCATCATGGTTTCTAACCCATGATGGACTTCTCTAGGAATCTGTCCAATCCTCTTTTGAAGGCATCCAGGCTAGATACCATCACCAGCTCTTGTGGCAGGGAGTTTCACAGACTAACAACACGCTGGGTAAAAAAAAATATTTTCTTTTGTCTGTTCTCACTCTCCCAACCCACAGTTTGAGTGGATGTCCCCTAGTTTTGGTATTTTGTGAGATGGAAAAGAGTGTCCCTCTATCCACTAGACTCATGCCCTGCATTATTTAGTATGTCTCAATCATATCCCCCCTCAGGCACCTTTTTCCAGACTGAAGAGCCCTGAATCCTTTAGCCTTTCCTCATAAGGGAGGTGCCCCAGCCCAGTAATCATTTTAGTTACTCTCCTCTGCACCTTTTCCAGTTCCACTATGTCTTTTTTGAGGTACAGAGACCAGAATTGTACACAATACTCCAGGTGGGGCCTTACTATCATTTTGTATAATGGCATTATAATGTTGGCTGTTTTATTTTCACTCCCCTTTTTGATCATCTCTAGCATGAAATTGGCCTTCTTCACCGCTGCCACACATTGGGGAGACACCTTCATGGAGCTGTCCACCAACACACCAAGATCTCTTTCCTGATCTGTCACGGATAGCTCAGAGCCCGTGAGTTGATAGATGAAGTTTTGATTTTTCACCCCAATATGCATTACTTTACATTTTGCTACATTGAAACGCATTTGCCATTTTGCAGCCCATTCCCGCTTTTTACGGCGGCACCTATTTATCTACTTGTATTCACATGCTTTTGAACTGCTAGGTTGGCAGGAGCTGGGGTTAACAGCCGGAGCTCACTCTGCTGCGTGGCATCCGGGATTCGAACTGCTGAGCTGTCGACTTTGCAGCCGACAGTTTTCAGAAGCCTTAGTCCACTGAGCCACCACACCCCTTACTTGTCACCAAAAAGGAATAAATTACAAATAATTCAGGTTACTTAGAATTAAGTCATTTCCTCGCTCTGATCTGACCCTAAAAGAACAATCCCAAAAGAAAGGAGACCAAAGGACAAAGTGATTTCAAATGTAATTAATAATAATAATTTCATAACTGCAGAGCTGGAAGGGATCCTGTGGATCATAAGTCCTACCCCATCAAGGAGGTACCCTAACCCTAACCCTAACCCTAACCCTAACCCTAACCCTAACCCAAACCCTAACCCTAACCCTAACCCTAACCCTAACCCTAACCCTAACCCTAACCCTAACCCTAACCCAACTCCCAACCTGCAGTCAAATCCCTAAACCATTGGCCTATTCAGGCCGCTCTCCCTTGGTACTTCTTTCCAAGCCAAGTTAGTCAAAGCTACTTTTTTAGAAAAAGTAGAAAAGCTCCTTGATCACTGCAGAGGGCGACTGCAGCAATGAAATTAAAAGACGCCTGCTTCTTGGGAGGAAAGCAATGGCAAACCTAGGCAGAATCTTAAAAGAGCAGAGACATCCCTTTGCCGACAAAGCTATGGTTTTTCCAGCAGTGATGTATGGAAGTGAGAGCTGGACTATAAAGAAGGCTGATCGCCGCAGAATTGATGCTTTTGAGCTGTGGTGCTGGAGGAGAGTCTTGAGAGTCCCCTGGACTGCAAGGAGATCAAACCTATCCGTCCTGAAAGAAATCAACCCCGAATGTTCACTGGAAGGACAGATTTTGAAGCTGAGGCTCCAGTACTCTGGCCACCTCATGAGGAGAGAGGAGTCCCTGGAAAAGTCCCTGATGTTGGGAAAGATGGAAGGCAAAAGGAGAAGAGGATGGCAGAGAATGAGATGGTTGGACGGTGTCATCGATGCAGCCAATATGGATTTGACCAAACTCCAGGAGGCAGTGGAGGACAGGAAGGCCTGGCGAGCTCTGGTCCATGGGGTCACGAAGAGTCGGACACGACTGAAACGACTGAACAACAACTTTTCTAGAAAACAATCCATCAGATTTTATGGACCGGCATGGAAATAACTGGCAAGGACAGGACAGGACCTTTTTTCACAAGTTAAAAATTCAGTTTCACTTAATTAACTCATTAAATGTACAGTATTAGGATAATGAGAACTGGCCAAGCAGTTTCCCCCAAATGCATGGAAAGTATAAAAAGATGCCCCTGCCCCACATTCCATATGCAGAACCTCACTGGTCTGGCCAGGCAGCAGAATCCTATGCAACATGTGTTGCCTGACCCTAGGCTGCTACCCCACGGCCAGAAAATCCGGATCAAAGTAAAATGCAGATTTCCCCCCGGAGTGGTCACGTGGTTGAAAATGCGGTACCTGTGTCCCCACAGGCACATTTTAAAAGAACCGCATATTTTGTGTCCCCATGAGCGGGAACCACACAACAGCAGAATGAAAAGTTTTTTAATGTGGATTTTCTGAATCCTCATGGAATCAAGAACTGGTTAAAAATCCGCATTGGAACTGAGACAAGCTTTGTACCATCTCGAGACCAGGTACTTAGGGCTCTATCACACGGCAGAAATAAGCGAGTAATAATTAAACCCGGTTTTTCAAACAAAGTTGTCACGTGATGGAAGATGCGTGTTTTGTGTCCCCATGATAAATGCATTAAGGAGGTATTATTAACAATAGTAATTCTGTCCCCACGACCTTGCTTCGCATTTACCTCTTCTAGTGAGAGATATTTACAGTTTGGGGACTGCTGCTCAGGTCTGACTTAATGGGGAGGTGCAGCCAGCTTCACCACTCTCTGGCTGATCGGATCTCCCTGGCTTTGCTCTTGCCTCAGAAGAGGCGCTGGGGAAGAGAAGACCCAAGCTGGCTCAGAGACAGAGAGCTCTTTCTCTGCGCCTTCTGTCATGGAAATGTGACCACAGAACTCATTGTGAGCAACAAATGGCTTCACAGTCAGCTTGTCCTGCCTTGTTTCAGATCTCCCAGGGAGCCAGCAAACACTTCTTTTATCTCACCCGATCTCCTAGCTAATTGGAGACCGGAAGTGCTTCTTGCTCCCCTTTTGATCTGCTGTCAAGCATTTTGCAGGACAACAAGGGAAAAACCCGGTGTTTGAGCGACCACACTCTCATTTGCCTCCTTTTAAAACACGGATTTGGAACCGGATTTAAAATACCCAACCTCTGCCTGAGTCTTTGAAAACTCACTGGAACCCGGTTAAGTGGGCGTTACCGGGTTTTCTTTTTTAAAAAACCCACTTGCCGTGGGGTCACAATTTCTGGAGCTGGTTTAAAGGTAAATTAAATCTGGATTTTAATGTACGTGAGATAGAGCCCTTGTACAACTCACTGGGTCGTGCTTAAGTGGGCATAGTCACATCCCCCCCCCTTTAAAGTCTGCTGACCGTGGGGACACAATTTTATTAACCACATCTTCCTCTTCAAGCAGTTTGAAGTGGTTTTAGTGGTTGTGGGATAGCAGCAGTTGCCTCATGTTGTCTGATGGTTTTCTTATATAATATTTTATTTTATAGATATATAAAGAATAAGGATAGGATAATTGGAAAGTGGGGCAAGGAGAAGGTTGACACAACATACACCCCATTATAAAAACTTAACCATTGTTATATCTTCTACCCTATAGTCATTGTTGCTTTCCATGCCCCCAACATCTTTTACAGCTATTATATTTCAAAGTGGTTTTATAAGCTTTCTTGAATACATTTATGGATTCCAAGGTGCTTTTCCTTTCCTTTCCTTTCCTTTCCATTTTTCTTCTTCTTGCACTGTTCGTTGTTTTAAAATCTCTGTTAAAATGTCCATTTCTGGGGGCTCCAAAAATCTGTTCCAACAACTCTTCTTTCTTTGGGACGGCTGCTTTCTTCCAGTCTCTCGCATGGAGTATCCTTGCTGCAGTAACTATATGTAATATTTACACTGTCTAACGTTAGGGCCGGCCTTGGGACAAACTGCATGAGAGGCAGACTTGAGGTTGGCTGTATTTATTTTCTGGCTGTTCTGCAGTAACTCCCTTACTTTATCATCACCCCAAGATGGACGTCCTTACATCTATAGACAAATTCTCTCCTCTCCCCACCCCATTTCACCCATAAACTCTTTAACTCCACTCCCTGAGGGAAGGAGACCTCCGCTCGGACTTACAGGCCGCGAGCCACGTCTCCTTGACGTGGCTATACGCGCTCCAGTTGGTGGTAAATCCAACGTTCTGAATGGTGGCCCCCTTCTTGTTCAGCTCACTGTACTCCATATAGCAATGGTAGATTCCTGAAACACAAAGGCAGCAGTCAGGGCTGGCCCCTACCATAAGGCATACAAAGTAAGGGTTTCATATGAAACTACAACAAATACAAAAGCATTTTAAAAAACCCCATACAATTGTAGTTTCCACTGCTAGTGGAAAGGTGTGTATGTTGTGGGTATTTTGTGTGGGATTTCCTGCCTCCTTTGCCAAAAGAACTTGGGTAGTTCTTGGGGGAGCACCCTTTAGATGCAAGGGATGGGAGCAGCATTTGATCCTTCACTGGAGGCAGCCAGTGAAGGATCATATTATTTTATTTTCATCTGCTAAAACACCAACATGATACCTTCTCCCAGTTTCTCCAAAATGGGCTAATGATGATCTTGATCAGTATGAGATTGAGATTTTAAAGTTTTTCAGGTTTTAAAGACTTAACCAGTTATTCACCAAATTAGCCAGTGGATAAAAAAATATTCTTAACTGGTCACCAAAGTCAGCTTTCCTGACTGAGGTTGGGCTGACACACGCTACCGCCGTCATGAACCATTTCTGGGCTGGCTGCTACCGGTTCAATGGCTCAGCCCATCTTTCACCCTAGCTTATAGCCTTTTCACATGACCCCTAAGATCCGCTGGCCACTTAAATTTGGACTAGAGATCTTAGGGGTTTGTCGCTGTTCCTGCGTTCCCACCCCCTCCGCACTCCTGGCTGCTGCCTGCGTGAGGGGAGGGAGAAAAAAAGGAAGAAAAGAATGCCGCTCACCTCCGTTCTGCCGTCCCGGCACTGCATTCAGATCTCTTAAAGGGGCGGGGGGGGGGCAAAAAAAGAACAAACAGAAGCAAGGAGAGCCCGGCAGTCACTACGTTATATCCGCATCAGGAATTTTCACCTCCAGAGAGCAGGTACCTGAAAAGTGCGCTGGGAGGCGCTTAGGTGGGCGTGGTCGCACTTCATTATCTGTAAACTCCGGAGCTGGTGGGGAAACAATTTTAAGCTCCGGAGCTGGGAGCCATTTGCAGCGGAGTTTAGGGGTCGTGTACAAATACCCTTAGACTCACTCACCGTATGCAGTGACAGCCAGCACCCCAAGGATGAGAATCCACACCAGAAACCCAGCAGTGAACCTCAGCAGGAGGAGGAAAAGGAGGCTGAGCAACATGGCAACCAGGAGTCCTCTTCGGGATGGAAGGAAGAGGCAGAAAAGGTGAACATCTGATTGGTTGGAAAGGACCTCTTATTCCCAACCTATGCTCGGCTGCAAAGTGCAGACCCAATTCCCACCCCCACCCCACTTGGGCTCCACAGCAAAGTCCAGAAGGTCGCAACTGGATCGATGGCCCAAATTTCCACTAGTTAGGCATGTCCAAACTTCAGCCTTTCAGGTGCTTTGGACCACAACTCCCACCGTCCTTTGTCATTGCCAATCTAAGCTTAGAATTCTGGGGGTGGTGGTCCAAAACATCAGGAGGGCCGAAGTTTTGACATAGGTGGTGAACCTTCATCACTCCAGATGTTTTTGGACCACCACTCCCAGAATTCCAGGCCTGTCCTGCCAATGACAAAGGACAGTGGGAGCTGTGGTCCAAAGCATCTGGAGTGCCGAAGGTTCACCACCACTGCAACTAGGCAACGAAGCTCAGGGTTGGTCAGTGTCTCTGACACTGTGATTTGTTGTGACAACAACAAGATCCATTTCAAGATCCCCAACCCCCTGTATGAGCTGAAAAACGCAGATTACAGTAAGAGCTCCATATCTGCTATGGATTGGTTCCACAAATCACAAGTCAAGTCGGAGTCACTAAAAAAACACAACTGGGATCAAGTTCGAGTAGAGTCCCTGGTGGGACTTAAGTTGGACTTGACAGCAAATTGTGTTTCTCAAGTGCCCATGCCTTGATCCCACCATCTTGGTCAGCAGAGGCTAGTCACCTGAGATTTCATCCAAGTCCATCATTTCTCAGTTGTTTTTAATGTACACGCAAAGGGCTAGAAACTTGATCTGTTTTTAAATAATGAACACTAGGACATTGGGTCCCTGAGTCATTCAGTTCAAGCTTCTGCAATGAAAACACATATGTACAGCATACACCTACACTGGAAGCCGCATCAACCTCTTTCACCTTGGTAGTAGCCAAAGGGCCACTAGCCCCTCATCCACAGCACACTCCCCTCCCTCCACCGCAGTTCCCACAGCCACTCACATTAGGATCCAATACCACGTCCGTGCGAAATCCTCAAAGATCTTTAATCCAATATTTTTAGCATCAAGAACTTTTACAAGTTGGCTGAGGAAACAAAGACAAGAAAAGTGACAATTAGAAGGGGAACCCAGGACAAGATAATGGAGAGATTCCTGGTCTGGAAGTCTGAAAATAAAACTTTCATTGGAAGAAATATAGCCTAAGTATGTTTCAGAAACCTTGTGTCTCCTTACTGCAGGCATGTCCAAACTTCGGCCCTCCAGATGTTTTGGACCACAACTCCCACAGTCCTTTGCCATTGGAAATACAGGCTTGGAATTCTGGGAGTTGTGGTCCAAAACATGAGGAGGGCCAAAGTTTGGACATACCTGCCTTACTGGGAGAAAGGCAACCTAATAAGACAAATAGAATAAATAAATACATAAGTAGCTTGGGTTTTGTTAAAGATGTCCCAAAGGTAATGCTCTGACTACTTGCAGGTTAGCAAAAAAAAAATGGACTAGCAATAGGGAACCACATAAATTACAACCAGTTACTTCTTTGACAAGATCCTGACTGACAAGGGAAGTATTGTCCCATTTTATCTTTTACACTGTTCCATTTTCAAAGCACAAAATCCAGACAGGTCACCACCATTCATTTTTTTTACACACGGACTTGCTGACATGATAGATGGAGTGAAGGACTTACTCTGTACCATTCTTGAGTGAATCTATAGTTTTCTCTGGTGTCATCCCACTGATAGTAAAGTTCTTGGCCTCGGAGAAATCAAATGCAGGGAAGCAACGGTTAAAAACTGTAAAATGAATGGGATCCAGATTAGGAGTACATTAATTCAAAATAAGACAGGTTGTTTTTAACACTTCCACATCTTAGAGCCAGTTAGATTTCATACGAGGAATACAATAGTGCCCCCTTACCTGCATGATTTGTTTATCCACAGCCTCAGAAAGAAAAATCCTGGAATACTGTATATAGAATAATAGAATAATCACATTGGAAGACGCCTATAATTTATTTATTTTTAAAGGTCATCGAAGGTTATAAGACCATTGAGTCCAACCCCCTGCTCAATGCAGGGATCCAAATAAAGGCCATTTTGATAGGTGTCTATGAAGATTCATAGTCATCCAGGTGAGGTTATTTGGAGGTTGAATCATGGCAACCGGACTTTTCTTGAGATATCAAAATGTTACACTACTGACGAAACCTGGATGAGTAGAGAACTGTTTCGCTCTCTCAAGAAAAGAAGTCCAGTTGCCATGACTCCACTTCCAGATTCTGACAGGTGGTTGTCCAGTTTTCTCTTAAATGCCTAGAAAGATGAAGTTAACAGCATTGGCCTACCAGTAGGAGCCAGAGACCATGTTATATATAAAGCAAAGTGTTCTGCTTATATACCGCCCCATAGCACTTAAAGCACTCTCTTGGCAAATTACAATTTAATTGTGCAGGCTACACGTTGCCCCACCCAGCAGGCTGGGTACTCATTTTACCAACCTCGGAAGGATGGAAGGCTGAGTCAACCATGAGCCTGCTACTTGGGATTGAACCCCAGGTCATGAGCAGACTTTTAGTTGCAGTACAGGCATTTAACCACCATGCCATGTACCTCTCAAGACAAATGCCTAGTAAGACAAAAAACTCATAGGAAGAAAAAAAAATTCCAGGAATAGGCATGCTTTGCATGAAAAAAAAAATTCCCTATGGAATACTTTGCAAGACCAAAAAAATGTTCCACATGTACCCAAGAAAACAAAAACCTGGTTATTTTTGGCCTTTATTCTAGCCTCCAGAACGGATTAATCTATGGGAAACTGCATTTAATAAGACAACATTTTTATAAAACGAAACCATCCATAACTTCTGGAATGGATTAATCCATTTTCAATACATTTCTATGAGAGAACTGCATGTCGTAAGACTGACCCGTAGAACAAATTAAATTTGGTTGAGGTACCACTGTAGTTTGTGAAATATATTTCTAAGATGTCATTACCAAAACTGGCCACTAGAGGAAGCATCCACCTGTGCTACTGCTACATAATAAAATATCATTTGCTAAAATCTGTTTTTTCCAGTGTTTTTGCAGGAGGGAGGAGGCTGGAATTTAGAGCTTTAGAAATGTTATTTTTTAGATTACAACTCCCAGAATTGCCTAGCCAGGATAGCTGATGGTCATATGAGTAGAGGCTCTGGTATTTGTAGGCCAAAATAACATCAGCAAAAGCGACATGTAGATGCTTTGTGAGATCCGGTTCCATATCTATTTTGGCCAGTCACTACCAATTATCACTTCCCTCGCAAAGATATGATAGTTATAAACACCTGGAAATAAACTTTCTAGAAATCAGGAATGATTCAAGACATTTTGATACCTGAGGTGGAGAAGCACATGACACCACCACATCCATTCTGTGTTTATATGGCATGGCATCCAAAGCCAGCCATGTTATTTTAATTCATGAGGCAACACCCTCATAAACTCCTCTCTCTGTCCTGGGGGAAATAAGTAGTAATGAAAAACTAAATAACAGACAATTGCAGGGGAGTGCTATCAGGAGACAGAGATCTAGTCTCATGGGCTCCCAAACGCATCTGGTGGGGCTGCTGTGAGATACAGGAAGCTGGACTAGATGGGCCTTTGGCCTGATCCAGCATGGCTCTTCTTATGTTCTTATTGTCCTTTTATGACACAATCTGCTTTTTGAAATGCCTTTCTCACTTTGCCTAGTGGTTGCCCACTGGCACCAAACCATATACCATTTTTATATTGCTAAGGGTCTGACTACACAGAAATTAAAATGTGAATTGGCTCAGTCATAGCTAGAAATTTTGGCTATCCTAGATGAATTTGAGTTAATTGTCCACAGAGGAAGAGGGGAGGAAATTGACTAAACAGCCTTGCTTGCAGCTTGCTAACATAGCTCTCTAATAGCTTTCCTGATTTACAGGGGCTACAGCTACTATCTTAATAAGGTATATTCAAGGGTTGAGTAGCAATTTCTTCTTCTTCTTCCCTACTTATATGTGTGTGTGTGTGTGTGTGTGTGTGTGTGTGTGTGTGTGTGTGTGTGTGTGTGTGTGTGTGTGTGTGTGTGTGTCTGTCTGTCTGTCTGTCTGTCTGTCTGTCTGTCTGTCTGTCTGTCTGTCTGTCTAAGTGCCCTAGTGCAACAGCATGGGCACTTAGACACACACTTTTAAAAGCCTTTTTAAAAAGAAATAAACGGCATTGTTTGGGGGAAAACCACCTCAGTCCTACCAGTGTTTTTACAGTGCCATGGCACTGGACCAACCAACAGCACTTCTGTACCCACTTTTCTTCATTGAGTCAAGCGATCACACTGTATGAGCCAATATTAATCAATATTAAATTAATAATAAATAAATAAAATAAAATATGAAGAGACCTAACATCACACAAAGCAGAAGCCCCAGTAGCAGAGGGGGAAAACTATGGATGAGCTGGAAGATGACGGTCAGGGCTAATTTACATTTGCTTTTATGTTATATGGTAGTGAAATTATTGCAAACTATACCGTTCTGATTTCATAGCATTTCCCACTGTCAAGGTAGCTGTGCCCTAACTGTTTTCTTTTGAAGGATCCAAAAAGGAAAACCCCGGTGGGGGGGGAGGAGAGGCCGAGAACTCTGGCAAAATTTCCTTACTCATGCATTGGCATGTGCAAGGGGACTTTAAGGCTTTTTTGTTAAAGAAATGGGGGGTATGGGACAGCGTCTAAGATCAAGGGGGTGTACATGCGGACTTATGCCATTTGCCAATGTCTGCTTTCTAAGGGAGGGGGCATTTTGTTATCTCCTTTGTTCCGCCTTCCCCTTTTCTAAGGCTCAAGTAAGTTGGACAGTGTTCTCCCTATCCATAAAACCCATCAAGGCAGATGAGTCCCAGCATGAAGTACAGTGGTGCCTCTGATAACGAATTTAATTTGTTCTCAGAGGCAATCTGTTATCCAAAACGTGGTTCCCCACTGAAATGAATGGGAAACTGATTAATCTGTTGCAGAGGACCAAGAAAAGGCAAAAAAGCTGGGGGCGGGGTTCCAGACCTCTTTAAAAAGTGCACTTTAAAGGCCTGCAGTGCTTGAACACCCCCTCCAGAACACCTCCCCTGCAGTACAATGCAAACATGGACAAGAGAAACCAGGAAGACTACCCCAGCCTATTCCTACCTAAGGTGCAATGGGGGGAAATGCAAACAGACAAACATAAGCAGCAAGAGAAATCCAGCCTGTTCTTGCCTGCAGAGCAATGGAAAAGATTAAAAACATGGACAGAGGAAAGCACCATGATTACCCCAGCCTTTTCCCACCAAAAATGCAAAGAAAAGCAGTGCAAACATTAATAAAAGCTAGCTCCCTACCTTTCCGAGTTTGAAAGGTCCAAATCCCTCAGCAAAACATGTCCGGAATGGCTCAAAAATCATGGGGGGGGGAGCTCTAACTCCTCCCACCCCTCCACACAGTACAGGGGGTGCAAAACATCCTGGGTACACTTTTTTGCAAGGCATTACGAAACATTTGTTATCCGAGGCAGCCCTATACCCAGAAATTTCCATTTGTTATCTGAAAAATTTGTTATCAGAGGCATTCTTTATCCGAGGTATTACTGTACAGGGTGGCTGGCTTGGCCACTAGCAACTTACTCGGCTTGGTTGGGACGGTGAATTCCGGACAAAGCTGACGGCTGAGGATTTCCGGCGCCGTCTGTGAAGAAGACAAAGGGTTAATCGCTTGTTGAGTTGATTCCCAGCTGGGAACGCCACTTGGGTGCCAGAACAGCATGAGGAGGAAGAGCAGGAGATAAAATTCATTCTGTAGACACGACCCACTTGTGAGATGCCATGTTGCTTTTCCGCCATCTTGAAAATTATCTAGAGTAGTGGTTCTCCACCTCAAGCCACCCAGCTGTTCTTGGGCTGCAATTCTCAGAAGCCTTTGCCCCTTGTGCTGCCGGGATTTCTGGGAGTTGTAGTCCAAGAACACCTGAGCCACTCAAGGTTGGGGGCCACTAATTTAGATGGTTCGTTTAGCTCAGTGGGAAGATCTATATGTAGATGGGATGAAATTCCCTTTTTTGGACAACCGCTCCCAGATTCTCACAGCTAGCCTGATTATTGACCATATTGAGTGAAGGACTGTGGGGATTATATTTTCCAAAAGTACCTTTGCCCCACTGTGGAGACATAACTGGCCTTGCTACACAAAACGGCTGGGGCTATTAAGGTGACTGTATTGTGCCACATTTATGATGGCGTTTCCTTGAGTCATCTGTGGAATCATGGAAGTTCTCACAGTAATTTTTTGCTCTTTTGATTTTTTTCCCCTCCCTTTCAACAATCTCTTTCCCACTTACCCACCCTTTTAGAGATGTTTCTGCTTTTATTGTCAGACAAGAAATTACACCCCACCTGAATCATGGTTGTCATGTGCCCCCAGGTTCGAACTGAACTATCATGATGACCCTAATAGGAATTTCAAGGTAGGAATGATATTTTAGGACTGGTTGTACCAGTTCCAAGGCCTCAGTGAGTACCCATGGCTGAGCAGGGATTCCAACCCAGGCCTTCGGAGTCCTACTTAGTCTGTTTATCCACTACATCCAACGGGAATCTCCTGGGATCACACAAAGCTTCAAAGAGGATGCCACCTTTCAAAGAAGAAGCTGTGTTCATCTGTTTTAGTGTTGATAACCAAAACAGAGGAGAAACAAAAACAAACTACAACAACCACCACAAATAAGAAGGGCAAAGGTACTGCTGTACCTTAAAGAAGAAGTGAGTTTAGATTCTGCCATACAGTTAATTCAACATGAGAACATAAGAACATAAGAAGAGCCATGCCAGGTCAGGCCAAAGGCCCATCTAGTCCAGCTTTCTGTATCTCACAGCGGCCCCACCAAATGCCTCTTGGAGCGCTCGAGACTAGACATCTGTCTCCTGATACCACTCCCCTGCATCTGGCCCTTGAAGTACCCCAGTTTTAAGACTGGAGATTACACATCTCCAACATGGTTTGTAACCTGTGATGGACTTTTCCTCCAGGAATCTGTCCAATCCCCTTTTGAAGGCATTCAGGCCAGATGCCATCGACACATCCTGTGGCAGGGAGTTCCACAGACTAACAACACGCTGGCTGAAAAAACATTTTCTTTTGTCTGTTCTCACTCTCCCAGCCCTCAATTTGAGTGGATGTCCCCTAGTTTTGGTATTTTGAGAGGGAGAAGAGCGTCCCTCTATCCACTTTACTCATGACCTGCATTATTTTGTATGTCTCAATCACATCCCCCCCCAGGTGCCTTTTTTTCCAGACTTAAAGAGCCCCAAATGTTTTAGCTTTTCCTCATAAGGGAAAATTGATCAAATGTTAATTTCTAATTATTGTGACATGGTTTGGGCAGCTGAGCTGAGGTGCTCACAAGGGAGGGCTATTTCCATGTCTCACTGGCCATCCCCAGGTCCCCACCAAGGTGGCAGGCAGAAGATAGATTCCCTTCTCCCATGCATTTCCAGGATTGAATGCTCCCACAGACTTTGGAGGCCTGTGCACTACACCTCACAGCAGGGGCGGCCTGGTGTAGCTGTTTGATTACAAGAGGCACAAACAAGTTGGGTCACTCACCAGTCTGGTCGTCTGAAGGTCGAAGCTAGGCTGACACAGCGACTGGTTCCATATTTTGGAAGGGTGCTTGCAGGGAAGTAGGCATTTGGTGGTACCACCCAGAAGTTGTCAGGGCAGGATGCGACACAAATCTGAGGCGTTGAGAATTAAATTGAGAATTAAAATAAACTCAGGAAATTTATTTATTTATTTATTTATTTATTTATTTATTTATTTATTTGCCTTTTATACCATCCATCTAGCCCTAGGGCTACTCTGGGCAGTTTACAACGAAGTGTAGCATAACAAAATAACAAAGTAACACATTTTAAAAAAACAAAATACAAACAACATAACATAAGCAAATATACATAATTCAACAACAATAAATGAAAATAAAGCTAAAATGAAAGTAAAAATAGCCAGGATTTTGCTAAATATAAACTGCAATTGGGGGGGGGGGGAGAAGATAAGTGGTCAAAAGAAGAATAGTGTCTTAAGATGTTTGGGAAGTCAGGAAAGGCCATGCTATGCAACCAAGTTTTCAATAGTTTTTTTAAAAGTTTGAAGCAAAGGTTCCAGGTGAATTTCTAGAGGTAGATGATTCCATAACTGGGGAGCAACCACCAAGAAGGTCCTACTCCTTGTTACAACTTTCCGGGCCTCCCTCAGGGTTGGAACTCCCAGGTGTCCTGCCTGGCTAGCACAGGTGATCCGGGCAGTTCTTCTTGGGAGGAGCCGCTCTGTCAAATACTGAGGCCCCAAACCATTTGTGGCCTCAGATGCTAACATCAAAACCTTGAAGTCAACGTGGTAGCGTACTGGCAGCCAGTGCAGAGCTGCCAGCATGGGGGTAATATGTTGGTGCCTTTTTTGCCCCGTTAAAAGTGTGGCAGCTGTATTCTGTACTAGCTGCAATCTCTGCATTCACCTCAAGGGCAACCCCACGGAGAGAGCACTACAGTAGTCTATTCTTGAGATTACAATCTTATGGACCGATGCAGTTAAAGCCCTGACGTCAAGGAGGGCCCGCAGCTGGGCAATGCTCTGCAGTTGATAATGAGCGAACCGACGACCACCAACGTCACCTGCGTTTCCATGGTAAATGCCAGGTTCGGCGGGACAACCAAACTGCAGACCCCATCCTTCAGAGAGAGTCACGCCCCCAAAGTGAGGGAGTTACCCAACCTGTAGACCCCCAGGGAGCCCCACATGCAGGATCTCCGTCCTGCCTGGGGTTCAACCGCAGCCTATTAGCGCCATTCAAGCAGCGCTCAAAGGACAGAACAGCGCCCACTGCAGAAGATGGAAAGGAGATATAGAGCTGGGTGTCATCCGCATATAGGTGACACGGAGCTCCATACCCCCTTAGGACCCTTCCCAGCAGCATCATATAAATGTGGAAGAGCATAGGAGAGATGATCAACCCCTGTGGCACCCAACAATTGAGAGACCAAGGGGCAAAGGTCATCTCACCCAGCTGCACTTGCTGGGGATGGTCCTCCAAGCAGGAACGGAACCTCTGATCCCCAACTCAGAGAGCTTCCCCAAGAGAATATTGTGGTCGACCGTCTCAAAGGCCGCTGAGAGACCAAGGAGGACCAACAGGGACATTGTCGGATTCCCTCAAAAGGTCATCGTGCAGGGCAACCAATGCCGTTTCCACACTCGCACGGCCTGAAGCCTGTGTCATCCAGAAGACCCTGAAGCTGCTCCGCCACCACCCTCTCCAGGACCTTGCTTATATAGGAAATATTAGGGACAGGCTTATAGTTAACAATTTGGTCTGCCACCACATTAGTTTTTTTCTGAATGAGTATCCCCTTGACGGCCAGGGGAACCTGGCCCTGAAGGAAAGATCCATTAATTATTTCTGTGGCCCATTCATTAGAATCAAAAAGTCCAGAGGTACCTCTTAAAACAAATTTAATTCATTCCACTCGTCAATTGTTGTTTTAAGAAAAGTTTGTCGTACGAAATGTGGTTTCCCATAGGAATGCATTGAAAATGGATTAATCTGTTCCGGAGGCTATGGGTCGCTTCATTTTACGACAATTTTGTCTTAAGAAATGCCGTTTCCCATAGGAATGCATTGGGAACGGATCAATCTGTTCCAGAGGCTAGAATAAAGACAAAAATAACCAGGTCCCCCCCCCAGGTATATGTGGAACTTTTTTTGTCTTGTAAAGCATCCCATGGGGATTTTTTTTGGTCATGCGAAGAATGCCTATACCAGGAAATGTTTTTCTTCCTATGCGTTTTTTATCTTACGATGGATGCATTTGTCTTAAGAGGTACTACTGTAATTGATTCTACACATGCTCAAAGTAGTATTGTTAAGCAATCATCATGTTAGCAAATGTAAAGGGGTTTGGAGTTAGGGTTACGGTTAGGGAAGGGGGAAATAAGCAGAAAGGCCAAATACAGTAGCACTTTCAAGACTAACTCATTTATTTGATTGTGGGCTTTTGTGGATTTCAATCACAGCCACGTCTCCCTGCATACAGCCTATCATCCAAGCTAGGATTCACTAATAACCGCCATGGAATAAACATGTATAACATGCATTTTGTACTTTTTGTGTCTGTAGAAGCAGGCGTTGATCCACGAAAGCTCATACTGAAATAAATCTGCTAGTCTTTCAAGTGGTTTCATGTTTTGCTTTGTCCTTCTTTTCTTTCTGTCTTCCCTCCCTCCCCCTTATATTTTTGACAAAAATGATGGTAAAAGAATTCCCGACCACCCCATTTGATATCTTGAAAGAACTCCCCCGTACTCCGGAGCTAGCGGGAAGAAGAATTTCTCCTTGTTTGGACTGTAATAGCCAGACCCTCCAGCCAGATATAGCTTCTGTCATATCTATCAACTTACTCACATGTGCCAATCCTGTATTTTCCTTTCATCTAAAGCAGTGGTTCTAGGACCCAGAATGTCTGGGTTCAGATTCCTGTCAGGAATGGAAAATCACTGGAGGAGGGATGGAACAAGTTCCACCACTCACTGTGCTGGAACCCTTTTCTGGTGTTGCACCACCACCACAAATCTGGGGACCCACACACTGAGAATCACTGATCTAAAGCAAAGCTGATGGCATCAACAGTAACATTGGC
The DNA here is from genome assembly GCA_029282475.1 of Phrynocephalus forsythii. Classification (NCBI taxonomy): domain Eukaryota; kingdom Metazoa; phylum Chordata; class Lepidosauria; order Squamata; family Agamidae; genus Phrynocephalus; species Phrynocephalus forsythii. The sequence goes on along the minus strand of JAPFRF010000011.1, from coordinate 184,076,868 downwards.
CATTTTTTCAGCAGTTAAACATTTCCTACATCTGTACCAAGGCTCCCAAGTAATCCCCTTCATTGGAGAGAAGCCATGGAAGCCACCAGATGAAATTGCGAAATCTTTTTTTTTTTAAAAAAATTACCACCACCAAAAATTACTGAACATGTCCACCATCAGTAAAGTCATCCTGCTAGTAATAATATTTGCCAGTTAAAGATTTCCCTCTCTCATCCCATCGCTGAACATGAATCTTTTGTTTGTCTTTCTTTATGCAAAATGTAAAGGGTGGATGGAAGCCTCCCAGGTGCATTAGCAGCCTGGCAAGCAAGGCCTATGGAGTGCTTTCAGTGGAATTTCTGAGAACATTAGAGCTGGGGCAGATGAGTTGTTATTTGCTTAAACCAGGGGTCCTCAAAGTTTTCAACCAGCGGGCCGGTCCACCACCACCCAGACACCACTGGGGGCCGGATCACAGTCCAAAAGCAGCTGCGGAGGCTGGCTTGCTCACAAAGCAGGGCGTAGGTGGGGGGGGTTGCAATTGGTCCCAGGGGCCGGATTCAGGACCTTGGGGGGCTGCATCCGGCCCCGGGGCCTTAGGTTGAGGACCCCTGGCTTAAACAAAGAAAAATGAAAAGGCTGGGCTTCTCCATGGCAGCAGATGTGGTCGGGGTGCAGCTTAAGGTTGCCGGGGCTTTGCATATGATGTCATGCAAAGCGAATGCATTATGAACATGGAATACATCACCTGGCGGGCCTACATGCAGTATAAAAGAGTGCATAGCTTTTTTTTCCCAAATCATTTTCTGAGCTCTCATCTGCCTCCATTTAGGATACCCTCCCAAACAGCCAAGCTATTTAATTTGTGGAGCAGAGGGTTAGGCACAGCAAGGTAACTGCCTCAGGTGGCAGATGTGAAAAGGCAGTTGCCACCCCGCAGCTATCCCTCCTGAGTAGAGATGGACACAAACCCACAGGTGCCAACAGCAATCCCTTTCCCTCCCTCCCCATCCTACGACCCAGTCTCCTCTTCAGCTGTTCAACCAGTCCCTGGAAGGAGCATGGGCTGGTCTGCCTCGCCTCCTTGTCTGAGTGGGGAGATTAGCCAAAGAGGTGGGGCAGAGAAACCTGCGGTCCTACTAGGGGCTGGATGAACCACGGAGGAGGAGAGAAGTGTGCTCTGGCTGGTGCGTGGGGAATCCCCCATCCAGGGAGTTGGGGGGAGGGACCACACGGCACCTGTGGCGCTGTGTACACACGAACCGGCACGAACCTCCAAACCGAAGTTCATGCCCATCTCTACTCCTGAAATCGCTAGCCATTTCCTTCTGTTGGAGATCAGAGCTACGAAGGGAACACATTTGGCATGATCTTAAAATGGAGTTGAGAGGAGCCTGGATTACTTGACACTTGACACTTAACTCCACGTGAAGCTATTTCCAGTATAGGTCTATTCAAGAAAAAGAGAAGAATGCATAACCACTATTAAAACAAGACAGCCTTGGTCCTGGTGCCCATCGACTATTCCAACTTATTAAATTTCCCACTTCCCCTGAAGACTAGATCACTCCGTAGCCTACCTGTGTTGTAGGGCACTGAAGCCCATTCATGGCCGTTACCATGGAGTTCAAACCTATGACACATTTCATAAGGTTGAAATAGAGAAGATAAGGTTTGTCCCTGCAAACAGAAGGGAAAACAACACATGTTAAATCTTCTGAAGTAATTTAAAAAAAGAGTGTGGCTAGGATTTTGTGATTTTGAAGTGCCTTCTGGCACAGTCCATATACTTTTAAATTCATATTTTACTGATTACTGAGAACCTCCCTAGGGCCAATATCTTTTGTTTGAAATGCTCTGGAAACCACTGACTACTGATTCATCCTATACATCTTTCCCAGTTAAGTACTAATCAAGTTGGGAATAGGAAATACAAGTTTGCCAGTTAATATTAAAAATGAAATCCTGTCCCTTTCATCCTTATGCTTACTTCTTCCACCTCAGGTTTGGAGGAAATAACGCAGGGCATGAGTCAAGTGGATAGAGGGACACTCTTTTGCCTCTCACAAAATACCAAAACTAGGGGAAACCCACTCAAATTGAGGGCAGGGAGAGTGAGAACAGACAAAAGGATTTTTTTTACCCAGCGTGTTGATAGTCTGTGGAACTCCCTGCCACAGGATGTGGTGATGGCATCTAGCCTGGATGCCTTCAAAGAAGATTGGACAGATTCCTGGAGGAAACGTCCATCACAAATTACAAACCATGATGGAGATGTGTAATCTCCAGGCTTAAAACCGGGCTACTTCAAGGGCCAGATGCAGGGGAGTGGTATCAGGAGACAGAGATCCAGTCTCTTGCGCTCCCAGAGGCATCTGATGGGGCCAGTGTGAGATATAGGAAGCTGGACTAGATGGGACTTTGGCCTGATCCAGCATGGTTCTTCTTATGTTCTTATGTTATTTAACTGTTGTACTTATTATCATTTATATTTTCCTTTACTTTTTCATTTTTTGTTAGTGATTATGTTTATCCTTATTATTCTTACTTTAATAATGTTTCTTACTAGTGTTCGGTTATAATATTTCTGTACATTTCGATATTCATTTATTGTTGTGGTTTTTTTAGATAAACCAACAATTGAAATTAAGTTCAACAAAGGATTGATAAAGATTAGTAAATGTAATGAGATATTGGATGATTTTATAACTGTCATACAGTGATCCCCCGCCTATTGCGGGGGTTAGGGACCCAACCTGACCCGCGATAATTGAAAATCTGTGATACGCGTATGCAGATCGGGTAAGGCGTGAGGCGCCTAGCTGGGGGCTTTTGTATTTACCCCCAGCCTGGCGCTGCTCCAAACTACGGCCTTCCCGGACCTTTGGGAGCCTCCAGAAGGCTCGGAAAGGCCCTCGCAGGCCTGTTTGGGGCAGCGCCAGTAAGTAAGGGAGGCCTGAAACAGGCCTTTCCCCCCTTACCCCAGGGGGGCTTTTTTCATATACTGCGATCCTGCGATATAGCGGGACCACAGTATATGAACCGCGAATGGGCGGGGGCCACTGTATTGAATAAAGTAAAAGGACAAAAGCCAAGGCAAAGAATACAGGTGCTTCTGGAAGGAATGAGCTGGTCTTTTAAAAGATGGAATCTTCTTGGAAATTCTATCTATCTATCTATCTATCTATCTATCTATCTATCTATCTATCTATCTATCTATCTATCTATCTATCTATCTATCTATCTATATCATCTTCCAAGAAAAATATAAACCTAAAACATATAGCATAAATATGAACATAAACAAAACAAAGGAATAGTGCACTACTCACCCAGGGAACATTCATGAATGCACTATATATACACAACACTTGGATTTACCCCTCAGACCCCCAACCCTGTTAATATGAATCATTCATGTTCTAGATCTCTTTTAGGGACAAACAAACATGAAAAATATCCTCTTTGTGTCTGCTTTCTTTTAATAGTTAATGAATGTATTGTTCTGAAAGAAGCACCTACTACCCCCCCCCCCCGTGACATTAGATCCACTAGCATTGGCTTCCCCTCCCAATGGATCCATACCCACCCACCTGTTAGAGCCGATTCCACAGTAGGCTCCAGTTGAATTCCTGGGATAAATAACTTGTCGAGGATCACCATACAGCCAGGCTGACATGAAAGAAAACGGAGAAAAACAGAGATGAGTCAGAAATCAAAGTAAGTTTACAATACTGCTCTGTGCTGCATAGTGGTTTCAGCATTAGGCAAAGGAATTACAAGGATCGACTAGTTACTTATCAAGCTACTTATCAAGCGGCCATTTCAACAATTTTCAACAATCTCCAGATAAATCAATATTAACACTTCACACCTCCACCAACAAAGCCATGGCTAATGACTCATACTTTATGGGTGATGGGAAAGTTGTAAAGGTGGGACTTGATTCACGCACCTGAGGCCATTGTCCACCTAAGGAGCCTATTCAGGCCATTGGTCATCTTAAGAGCCTTTTTCAGACCAGGGTGACAAGAGGCTAAAGTGAACTATAAAATGGAAGTCCTCGCCACTAGCTTTCCTCAGACTGACAAAGCTGTGAAATGTCTCCGTCTCTCAAGAAAAGAAGTCCAGTTGCCATGACTCAACTTCCAGATAAACTCACCTGGATGATTGAGAATCTTCACAGACATAAAGGATCAACTAGAGCTGCTATGAACACTTCTAAACTCATCACTAAGCAACTGGGTCCTTCCCTCAAATATTCCCAACTAAACAATGTTTCATCTCATTTTATCATTGTCACCATGATGGTAACAAACGACCTGTATCTCCCTATCTATACCGTATCCCAGAGAGAAAATGGAGACATTTGAGTGAAATTATCCGTCAGCACAAACTTCTTTGTTTTGACTTCATTTCTTGTGTTTGAACCAGAAAATTGACAAAACAGAGACGATTACATTCAAATCTAGGACTGTGTTATATTTTGCCCAAATAAGCCTGACTTCATAAACCAATAACAAACATGGGTTATGTTATGTTATGTTATGCTATGCTATGCTATGCTGTGTGTTGTGTCATTACAGTCGTGACCAACTCTTTGTGATTCCATGTCCATGGAGTTTTCTTGACAGGAATACTGGAGTGGCTTGCCAGTTCCTACTCCAGGCGCCTACAGCACCTGGTATGCCCTGGTGGCCTCCCATCCAAGTACTAACCAGGGCCAACCCTGCTTAGCTTCCGAAATCAGGCGAGATCTGATGTGCTTAGGGCATCTAGGCAGCTAGGCAGCTTTATGCTACGCTATGCTATGCTATCTGGAAGTTGAATCACGGCAACTGGACTTCTTTTCTTGAGAAACTGAAACGTTTCACTGCTCATCCAAACAGCTTTGTCAGTCTGTTTATATATAAACAAACAAACAAGCAAGCAAGCAAATTAGCCACCTCCTCTGACATCCCCAAACCTTTGGAAGCCCAGTTCTTGGGCAAGCAGGAAAGCTAAAATTTAAATAAAAATGGCCCTGAGTCTCAGTGAGCTGATCCACAGACATTCCGTCGGAGTCAACAGGGAGAGCATATGTTCATATTTTTAGCTTCTGCCAAGGTGAACACAATCATTTACTGTATTTCCATGGGACTCTCTGAGCAAACAAACAGCTGATTGTGTGTGTTTGGTAGGCTTTGGTTTCCCAGCAGTGAAATGAGATATGTTTTGCTCATTTCTTACTTCCAGTTAAACGTCGTCTGCCAGGCCTGCCAACCCAATCCTCCTGCTTATGACCCCCCCCCCCGCACTCCTTGCCCTGATCTCTGAATCCCAAAGCTTCTGATGCGACTCACCCAGGATCCCCACCACCGCGTAACCGGCTAAGAAGGCCATGAAGAGAATACAGCAAAGAACATCAGTACAGCTCCTGGAAAAGTAAGAGAGTGAGGTCAAAGGTTTGGGTGGGAAACCAGAACAGATCTCTGGACCGGCTTACTGTGAGAAAGGGTAGGACCGAGAGCCATATAAGTGGACCCCAAATGTATGACTATTTAGGATGGCAGTGCTCAGGGGACAGATATCTTGACGTCTTGACCGAAAAAGTGAATGTGTTGAGGAAAATTCCACCTTAAAATGAATTAGGCTTAGCTCCCTGCCCCTAATATTTTCCCCAGGCATGCCATGGGGCACATTCAGTGGGTCTAGCCCAACCTGTTCCCTACCAAGACATCTGGGGCTTCCACAACCCCCCTTCTGCACCACCCGCACAGTACTTGGGCTCAACTGATTTGTTTAGTAGAAGGATTTCTTTGTAATTATACTGCTGTAAAATTTTGTATTTAAATTTTCAATAAGACAAAAATACACGAGTAGAGAAGAAAACAACATGAATAACCACAAGCACAACAATATCATTGTGAGTACAAATAATACCTCTTATACACAATTATCCTTGTTGCTAATAGTCAGTACTCCACCCTACCCAATGGGACCTTTTGAGAGATACCCATTTAGTTATTCATTCCTGGCCTTCCACCCCTTCCAAAACTGCCATGTGCTTGGTATTGACGCCTGACCTTTCCCCTTCATGGAGACATATGGTATAAAAATCTCCCGATCTATTGTTAAATCTATTTATTTTAAACAAAACCTTTAAAAATATCTGCCAGTTTGTCATTAATAGATAATTCCCAACTTCTTTTGTACCATTCCATATGTGAAAGTTCTATGTAACATTCCAGGTTTCCACTGCAGTCCGCCTTGTTGCCATAACTAGGGTTGTAATTGATTGTTTAGTGGATTGGCTGGTTGGATTTGGTTTTTGTCCATCCACATGGATCATTCACAAGATCAGTGGAAGGAGTTCTTACCTCTTTTGGATAGGCCCACGAAAAGAAGGGTCGTGTTTATTCTTTTCCCCTGGGGAGAGCAAAAGAGAGGGAGAGCACGCATGAAAATAGACCAAGTTGTGATCGGGTTCGAACTTTACCTCAGGCAGCTCCTCCCCTCGGGAGCCCGCAACAAGAACAGACTGTTGATTCAAGAACAAACATTTATTGCTTTGAACAGGTGAACATAAGAACATAAGAAGAGCCCTGCTGGATCAGGCCAAAGGCCCATCTAGTCAAGCTTCCTGTATCTCAAAGTGGCCCCACCAGATGCCTTTCTGGGAGCGCACGAGACTAGATCTCTGTCTCCTGATACCACTTCCCTGAATCTGGCCCTTGGTTTTAAGCCTGGAGATTACACATCTCCCATCATGGTTTGTAACCTGTGATGGACTTCTCCTCCAGGAATCCGCCCAATCCCCTTTTGAAGGCATCCAGGCTTGATGCCATCACCACCTCTTGTGGCAGGGAGTTCCACAGACTAACAACATGCTGGGTAAAAAAATATTTTCTTTTCTCTGTTCTCACTCTCTCAACCCAAAGTTTGAGTGGATGTCCCCTAGTTTTGCTATTTTGTGAGAGGGAGAAGAGTGTCTCTCTATCCACTTGATTCATGCCCTGCATTATTAGGCAATGGGTGAACAACAACCTCAGGGGCCATTAAGAAATCAGAACTGTCAACCAACTCAGCCCAAGAATTCTCCAACTCTTGTTTCTCTGGAGAACAGATGGATCCTAAATCGTTCATGGTCCATTGCTTTCCGCGTGGGTGTCCCTGACCTGAGCAGAGTGTTCCGCAACACGGGTGGCATCCCCACTCTGCATCACGTCCCCTTAGCCCAGTGGTCATCAGGCTACCCAGAGCCTCTTGTCCCAGGGATCCTTGTCTTTGGGAAAGACCAATACACTTCATTCATCCAGGTCCTCCTCCTCCTTCAGTGCCACTTGGACCCCAAGCTCCCGCTGCCCACCCAATTCCCCCTTTTATAAAACTACTCCTTCTTCTAGCCAGCCCCCCCTACTCCTCTGTCATCAGGAAGCCTTCCACCCTGTGAGCTCCCACTGTTATGCCACCTTCCACTCGTCCTGCTTCCTCCTTCCCCGCCGTGGTTCTCCCCCACATTCATCTCCTTTACTGATGCCGCCAGGCCCTGTGCATCTGATGGAGGAAGGCTCACTCGTGTCTTGCCTCACAATAGACCAGCAAGTGGCTTCTCCATGTTGGCTGCTTATTGAGAGGGCAGTGGAAGGAAGAAGCTGCAGGTCCCTGTACAAACTTGCAAACGCTAATTGATGTGGACCGTTGCAAATGCAGACGTGGTGGCAGCGGTCAGCCTTGACAGCTTTAAGAAAGGACTGGACAAGTTCATGGAGAACAAGGGTATCCATGGCTATCCTTATGGATGCCTAAGGACAACCTCTGGGTTGGAGAGACAGGCAGGATATCTCTCAATGCCACTTGCAGGGAATCGTAAGCAGGTGAAGACATCTGCTTGGGAATACCCTGAAGCAAATGGTGAGCCACTGTGTGAGACAGAATGCTGGACTGGATGGGCCGTGACCTGATATCTATATCTATATCTATCTATCTATCTATCTATCTATCTATCTATCTATCTATCTATCTATCTATCTATCTATCTATATGGTTTGAGAAGAAGGGGTTTGGTGAGAGGTTGTTTGTACAGTAATTCTGTTTAAATATAAGAACGTAAGAACAGCCTTGCTGGAACAGGCCACGGCCCATCCAGTCCAGCATTCTGTCTCACACAGTGGCTCACCATTTGCTTCAGGGTATTCCCAAGCAGATGTCTTCACCTATATATATGATGTAAGAGGAGCTTCTTCTGGGGTAACTGTCATTGGTCTGTAGCCTGTTCAAGATTTACACACATGGAATTTCCTGGGCGGAAGCTGCTGTGACACTCTGTCAAGGTGTTGGTCACATACCTGGCTGTATGCAGCTAGTACTTAGTAGCTCACCACCACATTTTCCTGCCGCAATGGCTCCATGCATATGAGAAGGCGGCGCACGATACTGAACATTTGTTTGTTGGTTACAGCACAGGTTTTAATCTCGCGCCCTACGATGCTTTGTGCTGTGATTGGTTACTGGGAGTGTAAGCACAAGCTCAATTTGCAAGCCTCATTTGCAAGTCTGATACTGAATCTGTGCCTCTGAGGGAATTCCGTGACTGGTACAAAAACATTTCCCTTGATATCTAGAACAATCTGACAGGGTTTTATTTGTTTTATTTGTTTGTTTGTTTAAAATCTTTGAATCTGAACTGTGTGCAACAGACCTTCAAACAGAGAATACTTTCAGAAACAGTGCAGTCACCTGTAAGGAAGGCCTTCGGTTCAGTCCAGAAAAATAAAAGAGTTCATGGATTCTTTGAGGAGAAATGTTGTATATCAGAGGGTCATGAGAAGGCCTTATAGCAGTGGTGGCGAACCTTTGGCACTCTAGATGTTTTGGACCACAACTCCCACAGTCCTTTGTCATTGGCAACACAGGCTTGGAATTCTGGGAGTTGTGGTCCAAAACATTTAGAGTGCCAAAGGTTCGCCACCACTGCCTTATAGTGTGAGCCAGGATAGAACGGCCAACGCAGAGCACCAGAACATATTTTAGGTGCCAATATCTAGGCATGGAACTGTTGTTTATGAGGAGATAATCCCAATGTCTTGAGTCTATGAAGATTCTCAGTCATCCAGGTGAGGTTATCCGGAAGTTGAGTCATGGCAACTGGACTTCTTTTCTATGATTGAAATGTTTCATTACTCATCCAAGTAGTTTCGTCAGTCACATACTGGCAAAGCTACTAGGACGAGTAGTGAAACATTTTGATCTCACAAAACAAGAAGTCCAGTTGCCATGACTCAACACCCGGATCAATGACTTGAGTTTGCTAGTAACAAGATTTTAAGAAGGAATAAGATCATAATGAAGGTACGGTAATTAGCGGAGATGTCATAACTATGTATGTGTATTTTTGGCTTTAATGTACTCAGTCATGTAGTCTAGGGTTTCTAGGCCTAAATCTGGAAGATGAGTCATGATGGCAAGTGGACTTTCTTTTCTTGTGGGATCGAAACGCTGTGCTCCTCATCCAAGGAGCTTCCTCGATCCAGCAGTTTTGAATCCGCTGACATTTCCAAATGCTCTTTCAAAGTGCACTCTTTCAGACTGACGAAGTGGGTCATGATAACCTCGACTGGATGACTGACAGCCTTCACAGACACTAGGCCTAAGTATGTCTAAATATTCAAAATGGGTAATGAGACCCCAAATCATATACAGCAAACTCAAAACAGATAGACAGGTTTGACTCTGGATGTGTGTGTGTGTGTGTGTGTGTGTGTGTGTGTGTGTGTGTGTGTGTGTGTGTGTGTGTGTGTGTGTGTGTGTGTGTGTGTGTGTGTGTTTGCCTGTCACTTCTTTGAGTTTAGTGACAATCCTGATACTGAAATCGTTAGGGCCCAATTACCAGAGATAAGAGATAAGCAGGGAGAGAGAGAAAGAGGCTGTAAACATTCAAGCAGGAAATGAGCAAAGATCATGGAAAATCTGGAACAGAAGGGACCACAGAGCGGTCACTGCCGTGGAATGCAAAACATCATGTTCTCCTCGAGAATGACATCACAGGAAGATTACTGTTCCATAGTGGAAAAAAATGGGCAAAGCTATGGCAAGATCTCACCAAGTATCTAACAGTCACAATGTGGTGGGATTCCAACACCTCATTTTGATCGGGTCCCTCAAGAAGTGCCCTCTTCTTTGCAACATAGTAAAGATGCACAAAAGGAAATCTAAGGAAATGTTACTTTCCTCCCATTTCATGCATTTCCTTACTATTACCCTCCTGTCAAAATACAGTGGCACCTTGTATAAAGGAATTAATTTGTTCCAAATGAAATTATGTTAAGCAAATTTTCCTTTATACAAATTTCCCATAGGAATGCATTGAAACAGAGTAATCCCTAATCATGACCATTTTTATGTTGTACAGATTTTCCCCATAGGCGACTTTGTTAAGCAAATTTCCCCTATCTCCAGATGTTTTTATGTTGTACAGATTTTATGTTATACAAACCGTTTGTTATACGAGGGCCCACTGTCCTGAGCTACTCTCTTTGAGGAGCTGTCATTTTATTACTCCAAAAAGCACCATACATTAACAGAATCAGAACAGGTTTCTCACAGAGATGCAGAAGCAAACTGCAATAAATATGCTGGGGATGGAAAGCACATGGTCCTCAACAGAGGGTGGCAGCTACAAAGCTCATCATCCCTTACTGTTCACTAGGCTAGCCTGGGCCGGTGGGAATCACAGTGTGTTTAGAGATTTACCCATATTTATTTTATTTTATTTTATTTATACAACTTATATGCCACCCACTACCCAAAAGTCTCTGCATGCCCGTAGCCAACAGAATCTTGAGTGAGTCATCGTAGATGCTTTGAAACTTCTGTTTCATGTACACTGAAAATATAACAAATAAAATATAGCAGGCATGTCCAAAATCAGGCCCGGGGGCCAAATGTGGCCCGTTTACAAAGTTTGAGTGGCCCGTGGCCTCTTCTCCTCACCGGCTCAGCCTGTCATGCATTCCCACCAGCTGGCGCCTCCCCATACCGGATGGAGGCATCAGCTTTCAGTGTTATGTTTTGCCTGCCCTCCCTGCCTCTGTCCACCACCACCCAGCCACCTTCACAGCCTACCCTCCCCCAGCTCCGTTACTGCAGCATCCTCCCTTCTTGCATGTTACAGAGACTTGTCCAAAGTCTGGCCTGGGGGCCAAATGTGGCTGAATGGTCGGCCCCCACACATTTTCACCTTGCCAAATCTGGCCCTCCTTGCAAAAAGTTTGGACACCCCTGAAATATAGCTTCTACTGCCCCATGCTGGTCTGCCTAGGGAAAGGATGGATGGGTGGATGGACAGATGGACAGTTGGGTGGGTGGGTGGGTGGGTGGGTGGACAGACAGACAGACAGACAGACAGACAGACAGACATAATCCCCTTGTCAACATGCTCCTTCCAGGCTTTCTCTAACAATAGATGGGAGACATTTCTGGAGGAACTCTTACCTTTTTTTTTTTTGACTACAATTTCTGGACCTGCCAGCCAGGGTGTCCACCAGTATTTCAACCAGCAGATGTTCCACTGTTATCACTACAGTCCAGGATAAACAGACTCCCACATACTGCCATTACAGTCCAGGTGAACGCAACATAAATGCTATCACGGGGTGAGGAGATATAGCAAGGCACAGAAATATGGGCCTGTGGTTGGGAAATGGTGACACTTCCCCTCCACAGAGTGCCTTGGAGAAGTGAAGGAGTGCCAGGGAGTACCCGCCTTCCTGGCACTGGGACCCCGAGGTTTTAATTGAATTGTTTTCACCATCATCCTCTTACAACTGCAGAGCTGGAGGCAACCCGATGGATCACAAGGCCAAACCCGTGTCAAGAAGGTACAGTGGGGGAATTGAACCCCCAACCTTTGGCTTGACAGCCAGATCTCTGACCCAATGAGTTACCCAGCAGTTCGCTTTGTGAGGCTCACAGTTTGTGCACATGGGCTGCTTTTACACGACCCCTAAAATCCGAGGCAAAGGGCTCCCAGATGCGGAGCTTAAAATTGTTTTCCCACCAGCTGCAGACTTTAAACAAAATAAAGTACAACCACGCCCACTTTAGAAGTACCTAGTCTCCGGAGATAAAAAAATTTTCCAATGCAGATTGTAAAGCTGTGGATGCCGGGCTCCCCTCACCTTCTGTTTGTTTTTTTGTCCCCGCTGCCCCTTTAAGGGACAGGACTCCCTACGGGGCTGCTCTGGACCACAGATGGAAGTGGAGGTGAGCCTGCATTCTTTTCTCCTTTTTTTTTCTCCCTCCCCTCACCGCAGACAGGAGCAATGAAGTGCAGAAGAGTGGGAACACAGGAAGAGGAACAAACCCCACGATCTCTGGTCCAAATTTAAGTTGTCAGCGGATTTTAGAGGTCGTGTAAAAGCGAAAACTCTCCGAGTGGAACAAAACTAAAAAAAAGTATTAATAACTAGAAGTAGATTTTTGGACCGACAGTGAGCCCCATTAAGACGGTAGCTACTGAGAAATGTTGAGAATTCTTTCATTTAAAATGCTTTCTCCTGGCTTCATGCTGAAATAGCTCTCCTTTGCCTGTTATCAGACTTGTGAGTTACTTGCCTCCACTCTGCTGTGTTATGTTGCAAACAAAACCGTCTAAAAGCTATAGGTTTGCAATGACTGGAAAATCCTCTTACATGTAAATGGCCAGTGATAAGAACAGTTGTGAATAGGTGACTAATTTCCATGCCGGCATATAAGGGCATTGTTTTCTGAGGTGCATTTTAATCTGAGTGAGGTCTGTCTTTTTGTCAGTTTTACACTGTAGGTCAGTCACTTCTGAGCATTCACTTTCTATTGACCAGAGTGTTAATAGTCTGCTTCTGCAGGAAAGAAAAAACCCTTTGTGGAAAAGTTTTGCAACTTATCGCGGATGACTCATTTCTGGTATTCAAGTTATTTTGCTCTTAGACTAATGGAAGTGTCTCAGGTGGATTCAGATAGAAAATGTTTTCATTTATACCTGCACTAATCTAAAAGATAACAAGTAATAGGGTGGGGGGTGCATTGGGGCAGAGTATTTGTTTCTGCTGCCTTTGTTTGATAAGGAAAATTTATTTATTTATTTATTTATTTATTTATTTATTTATTTATTTATTTATTTATTTATTTATCCTGCCTTTCTCCTTTAAAAGGGCCCAAGGCGGCTTGCATAATTTTAAAAAAAGTATTTAAAAGCTAAAAACAGTAAGTATGCAAATATTTAAAACAATTCAAACAAGTATTATCTTAAAATGCTAAACAAAATTTATATTAAAACACATTTAAAACAACAGACCACAACACTCCATGTTAAAAAAAAAACCCTCTCAGATCACCAGTCATTAAGGAAAAGCCTACCGGAAGAGAAAGGTTTTTGCCTGCTTGTAGAAGGACAGCAAAGAGAAAGCCAGTCTGGCTTCCAGTGGGACGGAGTTCCAGAGTCTAGGATAGTGATGGTGAACCTTTTAGAGACTGAGTGCCCAAATTGCGACTTAAAACCCACTAATTATTCACAACGTGCCAATACAGCAATTTAACTTGAATACAGGTGGAATACAGGTGTGGAGGGACAATGTCGGGTGCCCACAGAAAGGGCTCTGCGTGCCACCTTTGCCACCCGTGCCATAGATTTGCCAACACTGGTCTAGGAGCAGCAGCAGAGAAGGCCTCCCTGTGAGGGTGGTAGGATGTAGAGAGAGGCCCTCCCTGATTATCCGAATGCCTGAGCAGGCTCATAGAGGGAGATGAGGTCTTTTAAATAGCTTGGACCCAAGCTGTTTAGGGATTTATAGTTAGAGAACCAGTACTTTGACTTGTGCTCGGAAATGGATCGGCAGCCCGAGGAGCTGCTGTAACCAGGGAGTTAACAATCTTCTTAAGTTTTTCTTGACAAAGGTACTGTGTGAAGATCTTGCCAATGATAAATTTAAAAAAATGTAGCTGTATCAAATGTAGCTGCACAGGTTATGTACAGGTGGATACCGGGTTTTAGGCTGTGATGTTGGCTTATTGCTTATAAACATTGTATCAGCACAAATACTCCCTTCCTTCCTTCCTTCCTTCCTTCCTTCCTTCCTTCCTTCCTTCCTTCCTTCCTTCCTTCCTTCCTTCCTTCCTTCCTTCCTTTCTTGAGGGCGACTATACTCTATCCGTTTTCTCTGTGTTGATTTATTCTTCCTGTGTCTTTCACACTCAGTCACCCTGACTCCCACTGATTGGGGGAATTCTGGGATTTGCCGTCCAGAAAGTTTTTTTGTTTCCCCCAAGCTGTAGCATACTCCGTCCTACAGCCCAGGGCTTGGTTTGCTGACAGGCCACTGCTTTTTCTTGATTCAAGTGATGTGGCCACCTAAAAATGAGAGGATGGTGTGTGTGTGTGTGTGTGTGTGTGTGTGTGTGTGTGTGTGTGTGTGTGTGTGTAGTGGGTGGCAATGGTGCTGGCAGCAACAGCAGATGCCAACTGGTCCTCTTCATCTCTGCCCCACACCCACCAAAATCCCTCTCTATTCAGTACGTATCTTTGCTGATTGATGTTCTTATAATTTCTGCCTTTGTTTGTTCACCGTCCAGAGTGGCCTTCAGGCCAGATGGGTGGCATATACATCAAATAAATAAATAACAAATACATATTAATATGTCTGTGAAGATTCCCAGTCATCCAGGTGAGTTTATCTGGAATTTGAGTCATGGCTGCTGGACTTCTTTTTTGACAGATAGAAACGTTTCTCTGCTCATCCAAACAGCTTCCTCCGTCAGACTCAAAAAAGAAGTCCAGTAGCCATGACTCAACTTCCAAACAAATACAGTACATATTAGATTCCAGCAAGGTGGAGGATGCCACTTCATCATGTTTGTGGCATCAGAAGAGTTTCTGTTTCGCACCCAAAATATCAAGGAATGAAGAAAGTTGCTATAGAGAAACTAGCATAATGGGCATGGCCTTCATGATTTAATTTCTCAGATTCCAAATCCAAGTCTGGCTTAGCAAAACGTAGATTCCCGAAGGGAGACCTGCATTCAAGGAACGCAGCAGGTCACACCCAGGCCTTCTAACTTTGAAGTTAGAAGGTAGAAAAAGAATTAGAAGCTGGGAGAGATAACAGATGGGAGAATCAAAGTAGAATGATATCTAGATGTCTGGGACTAGCAGCGAAGTCAGTGCAGGTTGAAGGAAGAGATGTATCCTCATGGCTGGTAAGTTTCATTGTTTCAAAGGATGTATTTATTATTTTTTTCCAAAGTCTAAAAGCCTTTTTCTTGGGGGTTTTCTTTTTTGTTTCGTTGGTTTGTTTTTGTTTTGTTTTTGCAACTGGTGCAGTGGTTAAATGTCTGCACTGCAGCTAAAACTGTGTTCACGACCTGGGGTTCAATCCCAGGTAGCAGGCTCAAGGTTCATACAGACTTCCATCCTTCCGAGGTCAGTAAAACGAGTACCCAGCTTGCTGGGGGGGAGGGGGGGACTGTAGCCTGCATACTGTAATTAAACTGTAAACCGCACAGAGACTACTTGAAGTGGCATGGGGCAGTATATAAGCAGAACACCTTGTTTTTTTGTTTTGTTTTTCGACTTTGCAATTTATCCTGGGCCTATTTCCTGTTGTTGCTTTTTTTTCCAAAATCTTTTTTCAATTAACTTTTAAAAGACTTTTGCTCTGGAGAGGCAGCCAGATCCTGAGTCCAGTACCTGCTTTTCGTTCTAAGGTCCTGAGGGTTCAGAGGACGCATGAAAAGCCACCTCTTTTCTCATTGAAAGCACTCTACAAGGGGGATGGTGGCAGCAATGATGATAAGAAAAAGGTGCCTTGTGGGATGGAATTCCTGTCTCTGGTAATTTCTGGAGCATGCCCACAAGGAAAGTCCAAAGACCTAAATGATCCATGGGAAAAGGGAAAGGGTCTGTTCACAGCTGTTTGTCTGTCAATCCCAAAACAACCCTATCTTTGGATGCACCCATTCCTTGTGTTTCCAATACAGCTACCAGCCTGAAAAATAAAATTCAGCTGCTAGCCCGATCCTCTTCTGTAAAGGGAGCAGAGCTGGGATGCTATACCCTGGCCTTTGCCTCAGACACCAAAATCTCCTTGTGTTCTGGATATTCAGGCTTACAGCACGCACACATGAACACACACATGGCCAATGGTTACAGACAGAGCATTTACATTATATAACCCAAAATATCATTCAAGAGGGTGAAAAAAAATCTTTACACGCACAAACACACACACGGCCAATGCTTACAGAGCATTTACATTATCAGGGCTGTTCAACTTTGAACAGGCCAAGGTCTACTTTTTCCAACCCAAAGAGCCTGTAGGCTATTACACTACTAACCTCTACTTACGATTTTTTTCCGTTCAGAGCACATGCTCATAAGTCAAAACTTTTGTAAGGAGAACAGCAGTTTCCAATAGGAATGCATTGAAAACCAATTAATATGTTCTGGAGGGAAGAGATTTCAATGCACCATGGCCCTTTAACTGCCCTCTCGGCTGAGACAGTGGGCTGGAAGACCCAGAACTTTGCTGGGGCAGTGGTGGTCCTTGGGACAGGGGAGGGAGGGGTGGAGAACTTACCCCTTCACTTTTTTAAATTGATGGCCAGCGGGCTACTTTTGAACCCTTTGTGGGCTACCAGTAGCCCGCAGTCTACCTGTTGGGCAGGCCTACATTATATCACCCAAAATATCATTCAAGAGGGTAAAAAAAATCTTCACATACACACGCCCTTTGGCCCTCATTTCGTGCTTGCCCTTTGATAGTCAGACATCATTGACTTCCACTGGGGCATAATTAACTATCGTTGTTCACTTGCGCCCAACGAAGTGGCACCGGCTATTATTTTCTCGCTTTTGGGTGCAAGCTTATTAAGGACCTGCCCAGCGGTTGTGATCTCTGGCTGTGGAGCCTACGGTTGGGAGCTCGTTGTCCCCCCGCCGTGGCTGGACTCAATCGTCCACAGCGTTCTTCCCAACGCTACAGTTCAGAGATGATGCCGAGGATGCGTGAATGCAGAAAAGTAATGAGCACACCAAGTTTTCCCTAGAGAGAAAAGCTCTCCTGTTCCTCGCTGCTGATCAAGCACAGGGACGCCACACCCATGTTTCTGGTCCGACCAGTTTTATCACGGATGTAAACGGAAAGTGCCAGATCTGCAGTTAGTGAGCAGAGATGTATTAAAGCCCCTCCCCCCCACTTCAATACATCCCAACTTGGACTTCGTTTGCATATTTACTTAGGTCCTCTGTCGTCTAGCCCAGCTTCTCTCCCCACCCTCCACCCCAATATTGCATGTATTCCCTCTGCCTTTTTTCACTGCCTGCTGCAGAAGGGGCATGGCGTTCATCAGTATTTGTGCCCAAACTGCTCTATAAAAATCCATCCTCTTCTAATAATGAAAGCCACTTTTCTTTCAGAACTCTTTCACTAATATGTCTTTGAGGAGTTGTTCATACTGTAAACCCCCTTCCTGCCACTTCCTTTCTTGCTGGTTTTTCAAGTCTCCACAGAGCAGTGGTCGGGCCCCCTTTGAGCCCGTGAAGAAAAAGGCACAATGTTGGGATCTGGAGGAGGAGGGGGGAAAGAGTGAGTTACAGCTTGATAGGTTGGAGGGGATGTCAGTCGATGGCACCGGAGGCTGTGAATGGCTGAGGGTGCCTGCAGAGGGAAGTTCTCTATGGCCCCTGGGGCAGTGGCCTGCCAAATGGGGCTGGTGGCCTCTTCCAAGCAGGGCAAGGGGGGGTCACCACAACATGAGGAACTGTATCAAAGGGTCATGGCATGAGGAAGGTTGGGAACCACTAGAATGGAATGGAATGGAATGGAATTTATTGTCATTGTATAAACACAACGAGATTAAAAGTGCCATCCAGTCAGGTCATTCACACACCCCAATATAAAAATCCAAAACATAAAAATCCAAGACATAAAACCTACCATTAAGAACAGACCATCCAGACACATACTCCTACATTCACACACAGAACATCACTTACACTCAATTAAAACTGACATAAAAACCAAACATACACACACAGCCCTACACTCTTTCACCTGACAGCATTCATACCCAATCCATAAAAAACTATGAATTAAAAAAAACAGCCATACACAATCTCCCATACAATATATATGTTACATATTCAACACTGATATTACTCGTCCACTTAATTTTTAACAGAATTTAGCACTGCCACAGTTTCCAACCATGGAAGCTCTCACCACAGACCAAAGCATTAAACCAAGCCTTCCAGAATAAAGTGATAATAAAGATAAGAAGCAGCTTCAACAGGGACTAAAGGAGTAGAAAGCCATGGGGGTGGGGGAGTCAGGGGAGTACTATACTAAGTGAGAGAAGCCTTATATTTAATTATTTATTTTTATGTTTCTATACCGCCCGTCTTCCAATGGAACTCCGGGCGGTTCACAGCAGTTATAATACAACAATGATACACGTGTGGCACTGTTCTTTTCAGTACAGAACCCTATACTTCTAGGTTACACGCTCCTTCTGAAAGAGCGCTTTGATTGGTGCAACGCAAAAAGTTACAGTCACGTATCAGGATGGATCGGGTTTAAATCAAACTGGTTCAAATCACACTTTTCCTTCCAGATCCCCTCTATTATACTTCAAGTCCTCTTCCCAAGCTTCTGTTCAAGTCTCAGTCACAAAAAGACAGAACTTTGGCCACCTGAAGATGGAAGCTGGGTAGATGTGGAACCGTGAGGTTTTCTCAGTGAAGCACATGAAGATTTTAAGACCATCACCAAATGGAGCAAGTTTCCTTCTCACAAAAAGCATTAATCGTCTAAGTTCTGGTATAAAAGTACCAACAACAGATGGATTATTTGCCACACTTACTGTACTAATCTCAAAATCAAAATTTTGCATTTTATTTTTATAAAATGAAGTACTGTAAAAATCTTGGCTTTTGCAAATAGGCAGTTAGAGGCAGCTGGAATAAAACAAAGCAAAAGTGTCTTGCTTATATAGTGCCCCATAGCACTTAAAGCAATCTCTGGGTGGTTTACAACTACTGTAATTAAGCAGGCTACACATTGCCCCCCCCTTCCCCCATAGCAAGCTGGGTACTCATTTTACTGACCTTGGAAGGACAGAAGGCTGAGTGAACCTTAGCACAACTAACAGGTATTCAACCCCCAGGTCGTGAACACAGTTTTAGCTGCAATATAGCAGTTTAACCACAGGGCCACGAGAGGATAAAATGTATCCCTGACTCATTAGTGCCTAGAGAGGAAATCATTCTGTCTCCCTATATTCTGTCCTAACGGTAGCTTCTTGTCCACGGAACAGGCTGTGCACCAAGAACTGAGGCACACCATTTCCTTTCAGAAACACCCCTAGTTTCCCATGAACTGCACCAAGGCTTTGCCGAAGACTATCAAGCATTGGCTGATCTTCTGAACTGAGATGGCACGGTCCAGGAACCAGCGGGTATTTCAAATGTGACCTCGAGTGCCTCTTTTCAAAATCCAGCTTGAACATCAGGCATTTCACACTCCATATAAGGTGAAAAGCCTTTGTTGCTACACCTTAAGCATCACTTGGCTTAGCCAGGAAATTATAGCAATAATGTAGTGTTACTCTACTCCTTTCCTGGGAAATGAGGGAAACCTGACAGCACACAACAAAAACAAGAACAGCAACAAGAACAGCAGCAGCAGCAACAACAACATCAACAACAAAAACATGAACTTGGCTTTCCTCCTGTTCTACTTTTATACAGTATTTGTTTTTTTTTTAATGGCTATACAGCTCCTCATCTTGTTTTGCTCCTTAAAACAACGGAACAAGATACTTTTAGTTACCTCTTGAAATAACTGAATGCCACAAGCAGCTTCCCTGTGGTAAAAGAAACACACTTTTCCTGTCTCCCTCACAGTTTCCTCCATATCTTCAACAGAGCACGAGGTATAGCAAGAACCAAGATTTGAAGCACACGATACTC
Organism: Phrynocephalus forsythii; assembly: GCA_029282475.1. Lineage (NCBI taxonomy): Eukaryota > Metazoa > Chordata > Lepidosauria > Squamata > Agamidae > Phrynocephalus > Phrynocephalus forsythii. Next base: position 184,056,905 of record JAPFRF010000011.1, on the reverse strand, counting down.
CTTCTCCATGTTAACGTGAGTTCATACACCTGGAACTGTAAGCGTTCATACCCAGAAATCACAAAACTATCCTAAAAGTTGCGGTTATATAGGAAAAAGACTTGAAGTTACAACACATTAAGGTATACCTAGAGTGCAACTATGTTGTTTAGTGACTGAGAAAAGAAATGAATTTAACTGATTGCTTGCAATGTATCGTCTGCATAATTACAGTCACCCCCTGCCATTTCGCGGTTCAGGTACTGCGGTCCCACTACATTGCGGGATCGCAGTACCTGCACTTCGGGGCTGCGTGGGAGGCGGCGGGGGCGATCGGGTCGCTCCCTGCCACCACCACCCAGGCTCTACCGAGAAGCCTCGGGCCGTGGGGGGGGGTGGCAGGGGGCAATCCGATCGCTCCGCATCGCCCCCAGCCCCCCCCACCCGCTTCTGCATATCGCGCATTTTCATGCATCGCGGAGGGGGTGGGTCCCTAACCCCCACGATCAGCAGGGGGTTACTGTACTTGTAAACCACCCAGAGAGTGCTTTAAGATCTGTGGGGCAGTCTATAAGCAGCAGGCCTTGCTATTTGCTTTGTTTTAAAAGCTACTTCCAAGCTTGGGACTCAAACATCTGGAAGGCACTCAAAGGAAGGAGAAGGCCTTTAGGGTAGGAATCGAGTCACCTGATGTTTCTTGTGAATCCTTAAAAGCAAGGCAGGTAGCCCTCTGGAACTCCCTTCCACTAAAGGCCAGGACTGCCTCATCTCTGATGTCCTTCTGAAAACAGGCAAAGACCTCTCTCTTCAGGCAAGCTTTCCCTGAACGATGGACTACCATGTGTATTTTATATGACTCTATAGGTTCACATAGACTTTGTATTTATAACTACCTTGTAGCTTTAATGTAATATTGTACATGTCCCTCAATTCCTTGTTCTCAAATACTTGAGCATGTCTTAATTCTTCTGGACTGCATATTATCCCTCATTACTGTAAGCCAACTTGGGTCCTTTTCCAAGGAGAAAGCAGATGGGGAGCAATCCACAAAACAGAACAGCTTTCTTAGGACCTTCAGGGCACAGTGATTAAACTGCAATTCTGCAATCAAGATTTGAGTTCAGTCCTGGGCTCAAGTAGTCGGTTCAAGGTTGACTCCGCCTTCCGTCCATCCAGGTTTAGTAAACTGAGTATCCAGCTCGCCACGGGGTGTGGGTAGGGGTGTTGTGTTGTCTACAGACCGCATAATTAAATTGTAAACCACTCAGAGAAGGCTTTAAGCACTACAGGGAAGTATGGAAGCAGCACAATTTGCTTTAGATTATCTCATTTCAGTTACTATCTCTCATCCCAACCTCCATCACAGGCGTGTTGCCAGGAGAGAGGTGGGGAAGAGGAGAAATCTAGATACAGACCATCTACAGTTTGGGGAGTTTGAAACTATTCTGTTCTGGGAATCCCTGAACTTCTGATGTGCAGCGGCAGGAAATTAACCAGAAATTCCGAACACGACAATGCAAAACATGCTCACAAACTCTCACACTTTTGCCTTTTGCAGAAAAGAGAACAAAAACTGAGACACTTACACTGATCACTCTCAGCTTCAACATTGTCTTAAAGTGACACAAGGTGCCTCCTTAAAATCATGGCAAACAGCTTAAAATATTGTCTTCTAGAGCTGTAAACCACCACTGTATACTTGTGGTTTTCAGCTTTAGATTTGTCTTTCAGTGTTCTAACCTATCTTGGGTCCTTTCCAAGAAGAAAGGTTGGATAAATACTATATTTTCAGTAAATGAATGTATTTTTAATTTTTTCAGACAGGAGCTTGATTTTTAACAGAAGCTCGACTTTAACCTTTCAGCTCTGCTGATTTCTCTCTCTCCAGAGGTATGTGAAGGGGAATGTAGATATGCCTGCTCTTAACCCACAAAAGTGTTATAAAAGAAAGGCATGGGGCCAAATAGGCCTTTACAGCACCTCATAAATGGGATAATGGGTATGGCCGTATGAAAGAGGTCTACTACCCGTGGTTCCCCGAAAATAAGACACTGTCTTATATTTATTTTCTCAAGAAGATACACTAGGGCAGGGGTGCCGAAACTTTTTGTAAGGAGGGCCAGATTTGGTGGCTGAGAATGTGTCAGGGGCCGGTTGCTCCCTGAGCCTGCCACCCCACTGCAAGCCCCACCCACTGACCCATAAGCCCCACCCACTGACTGCGCATGTACCCAAACTCACAATGTTCCCGGCTATGCCGGAGGCGGTGGCCTGCCCGCGCACCACCCTGCCTGCGCGCACGCCTAGCTTCACAAGGTTCCTGGTGATGCCGGTGGTGGCGGCCCGTACGCGCGCCCAGCCCCACCAGCTTCCCGGTGGTGCTGCTGCTGGTGGCCCGCCCCCTTGTCCGCCCACCCCACAAGCTTCTGCTCACCGGCCGGCCCAGCCCCTCAAGCTTCCTGGCGGTGTCAGTGTTGGCAGAAGATTTTTTTAATGGGGTGAAGGAGGGGAAGGGAGGGGTGGGCCAGCCAGCCGCGGGCCACTCAGAACGGCCCCACGGCCGGATTTGGCCCCCGGGCCGGACTTTGGGCAGTCCTGCACTAGGGCTTATTTTCAGGGGATGTCTTACTTTTATTAAGTATAATATGCTTGAATGTCAGCCCTGCACACCACCCCTTTGCTCTCCTGTCAGCAATCCCTTCACAGATTATGTTTTCCAGCTCAGGAAATAAAGATGGCTGACCTGAACCACACTTGTGCTTCTTAGCATTTCCTCTGTCCACATGTAGACGGAGGATATTGTATTCTGCCTGCCATTTTTGGACCATTCGGATATCCAACTTCTCTTCACAGAAAGCCGTAAGATTCTTGCCCTGGGAGTCCTCGACAATTCCTTTCTTGTACTCAACAGAATAGTTCTTTCTTTTTGCATTCACCTTGTCTGGGGGTACAGATACTCAGGAAAAGCAGGCCCACAGTCTGTTGCTGGTCGGTGGGGCTGTCAATAGCGATCCGTGAACTCCTTTCCCCTAGCCCAGGCATGTCCAAACTTCGGCCCTCCTGATGTTTTGGACCACAACTCCCAGAGTTCCAAGCCTGTATTTCCAATGGCAAAGGAGTGTGGGAGTTGCAGTCCAAAACATCTGGAGGGCCGAATTTTGGACATGCCTGCCCTAGCCATTCGCACGTGCGCAATAGGTTGTCTGTGATCGCGGTTACTACATGTGCACCCACGCATGTGCAAATGGCTAGGAGAAAGGAGTGATGCAGTTGCCACCTGCGCACCCATGCAAGAGCAAATGGCTCGGAGAAAGGAGCTGTGGTGGATAAAAGATATTCCAGTCTTCCTTAACGCTCCACACTGAAATGAATGGCATGGCTATACAGCGTATCTTATTATCAGGGTAAGTCTTATTATCAGGGTAGGTCTTGCAAAATGAAAAGAGGATGGCAGACAATGAGATGGTTGGACGGTGTCATCGATGCAACCAATATGGATTTGACAAAACTCCGGGAGGCAGTGGAAGACAGGAAGGCCTGGCGAGCTCAGGTCCATGGGGTCACGAAGAGTCGGACAGGACTGAACGACTGAACAACAACAACAACAACAGGTCTTATATTTAACAATTGCATAGAAACCCTGCTATAGCTTATTTTTGGGGAGGTCCTATTTTCGGGGAAACAGGGTATGCAGTCATCTCTTCTCTTCCCCATCCTGTGGTAAAAGAAATTAACTTTGGGCCATGAGGGAGAATAATGTAACAATGTAGTATGGCTAACACTTCAGTCCACACTGTGGTAACAAAACACAGGGTTGTCACCCTTGGGCAAAGCAAAAGGTGAACATTTAAGAGCCTGCTTGAGTATTAAGATTATCAAAAGAAGGCTTTCTCTTGGTCCCACCACCCTCACAGGCACGATTGGTGAGAACACAGGAGAGGGTCTTCTCTGTGGCTGCTCCCAGACTCTAGAACTCCCTACCATAAGAAGCCAGCCTGGCTCCATCTTTGCTGTCCTTCTCAGGCAGGCTAATGCTTTTCTCATCAGGTAGGCTTTCCTTTAAATGGCTGGTTGGTCAAAGAAATCAAGATTACCTCACAAAAAAAGCCACCATCAGACTTTTCTCCCTGCAGAAGTTATTGTCCTCATTTGCTATCACAGTTACAGCTGCCGCTCATGTCCACATTGTTGCGGATGAGCTGTTCTTTTTTAAAAATTTTAAATTTTAATTTTTTAATTTTTAAAAAATTTTCATTCCTTGAAATGACTGCTTGATCAAGGGGGATTTTCTAAAGGGAGGGTTTTACTTGCTGTATTCAGACCAATGAAGCTGTTTGGATGAACAGCGAAACGTTTCTATCTCTCAAAAAAGAAGTCCAGTAGCCATGACTCAACTTCCAGATAAACTCACCTGGATGACTGAGAATCTTCACAGGTTATTCATACTGTTCTTGTTACAACTTTTAATATAGTTGTTTAATGCTTTTAAAAATATTGCACAGGTACTAATTAATTATTTGGTTTTTAACCCTGTTTCTTTTAATACCGTAAGGTGCCTTAGAGCCTTCATGCTTACAGAGGGATTCTCGAACTTGTAGTCCCCCAAAGGTTTCCGTCCATCTATCTATCTATCTATCTATCTATCTATCTATCTATCTATCTATCTATCTATCTATCTATCTATCTATCTATCTATCTATCTATCTATCTATCTATCTTTCTCTCTGTCTGCCTGCCTGCCTGCCTCTCTGCCTGCCTGCCTGCAGATATGAAAATGCTGTAGGCACAGATGCTGGGGAAAAAATGAAGGCAAAACTTGTGTTGCACACAATGCATTTCAGGCTGTGAGATGGTGGAACAACCCGGAGACAGACCAGAGGGTGTGTCGTCTGGACCTCCCAAGAGCAATCGCAAAGAAGACAAGGAATTAGAGAGACACATTAAAAGACTTCATGTCATTGAGTTAGTGGATGACAGAAAGGAAGATTGGGAAGCAGAGATAAGTGAGGGAGCAAAGGATGCCTATTGGGTGGTAGAGGAAAATTCCTTTCCCGAGGGGAGAAAAAAGCGGTGTGATGTGAGGGGAGGAAAGAATGACAGTTGGGACCAACGGTCAAGGGAGAGAGGGACCAAAACTGACAAGGGTCTGGATTGTGGGTGTGGCGGATGGACAAAGGTCCATAAAGGTGACAAATGGGTGTGGGCTGTCCATGTAAGATCCATACAGTGGCCGGGAAACTCTAGGAGGTCTCAAGAATGAAAAAGCACGAGACCTGCCGTTCCTGTGGCGCAGTAGGCAAAGCACCCACAATGTCGGGGGCGAGGATTGGCTATTCCCCCTCACCCGTAAGAGACCCGAACTTATGTTTAACGTCCATTGATGTTGTTCTTGAAGACCCTCACGTTGAGGGAAACATTAGTCCTGTTATGCCTGAATTGACTCCTGAAGTTACTGGATATGCCCATAGAAGCTTTGATTTAAAACACAATAAAAATCCTTTCGATATTTTATTAAAAACTGACTCGTCTCCGGTTTGTGACTCGGATCCGCCGAGGGAGAGATTCGAACCCTCACAAAATGGCGCCCAACGTGGGGCGGTTCCGAGTCCAGTTCCAGAAGAAAACCGAGACGGATATCATGGGCATGATAAAGTGATAGAAATTCTGGCAGAACAGAATCGGATGCTGATGTCTCAGTTACTGAGAGACAATGTGCCCAATTCGACTGACAACATCTTCGTTGATGGGGCCCGAAATACATGGGTTTCGAATCCAGCTCCGGTCCGTTTACAGAAGATGTCCAAGGACGATGATGTGGAGGCTTACCTTAATACCTTTGAAAGGGTGGGAGAGCAGCTAAATGGCGGTGGAGCAATGGGCTTTAATTCTAACACCGTGTTTGATGGGAACTTTGCAAGAGATAGTAGATGCCCTGGACCCAGAAGAGGCTGTGGTATACGAGAAGGTCAAAAATGCCATTCTGATGACTCTCAATTTAACGCCAGGCACCGCAAGAGGTTTAGATCTTTGATATACAAGAACGGCTTGCACCCAAGAACGTGGGCCCAAAGACTTAAGGCTAGCGCTGTCAAATGGCTCCGTCCGGGCATCAGCACTAAAGAGCAGATCATCGAATCCATAGTGATCGAACACATCTTATCCGAAATCCCGGCTACCGACGCCGCTTGGGTGAAACGGAACCGGCCTTCGTCATTGGAAGATGTCGTGCATATTTTAGAGGGCTTCGAACTCTCGGAAGATAAGTCATCGGCTCGTGGGAACTTGGCTCCCGAGAAGACAGCGGGTGTCGCGAGATCGTCTACGTCAGAGAAGAAAGAGCTTCCGCCTTCGAGAAGACGACAGATCACGCGAGAGAAGGATCGAAGATGGCATCGAGTGGGCACAGATCCAGCGAAAAGATGGACATTGGAAGCGGAAAAAGACTGGGGAAGGGTTACCCCCAACCACGACCTATCCCGAACAAACCCATATGTTTTGGATGGTTGACCCGAAGTCAGACTGTGCTTGGGGCGGCGAGGGGGGCGAAAAGCTCGAAGTAGAAAAGAAAGATTCTAAGAAGTGGGAAATTGCGGCGTATGTAAACGGTGAATGTAAAAATGCTTTTATTGATACGGGCTGTGCCAAAACGCTGGTTCGAGATGTGAAAGGGGAAAAAACCAAAAAGAATATATCTGTTAGATGTATACACGGGGATTTAAAGTCTTATAACACGGCATGGGTGGATGTGGAAATAATGGGGAGGAAACAACGTATGAATGTCGGCATTGTACCTACTTTGGCTCGAGAAATGTTGATAGGGCGGGATTGTATGTATATTAATGATCTCGTACAAATGCAGGATGGGTTTCAAGGAGAAGTCCATGAGGAGACAGAAGCGGTGAGAAAAGAGATCACCCAAGCTACGCGTGAGAGGGTGAGGTTTTTACAACAAAATGATGCTACTTTAGAAGATGTTAGAGATAAGGTCAAGGGTGCTAATGTGGTCCTAGGACATGTTAATTTCATTATGAAGGACGGGTTGTTGTATTATGTGGATGGGAAAGGAAATGATAAGTTAATTGTGCCTGTCGGGTGGAGACATGAGATAATGAGATTAGCTCATGATATTCCCATAGCTGGGCACTTAGCTTTGGAGAAAACCTTAAGTCGAGTAGGCCAACGATTCTGGTGGCCTGGCATGAAGGGTGATGTAGAGAAATTTTGTCAAACCTGCAAACCATGCCAATTGACTCAGAAGAAACCCCCTCCAGGGGCTGAATTGATCTCCATGCCAATTATTGACCAACCCTTCGAGAGAATCGCTCTGGATTTGATTGGTCCACTGCCTAAATCTGCGGGGGGGCATATCTATGTATTAGTCTTAATAGATTATGCCACTCGGTACCCTGAGGCTATTCCTCTCAGGACCACATCAGCCAAAATTCTTGCTCAAGAATTATTGAAAGTCTTCTCCAGACTAGGTTTCCCACGTGAAGTACTCACGGATCAAGGAACTAATTTCATGAGTACTACATTTAAACACATGTGGAAGATTCTGGATGTGCGCCCTTTAAGAACTACGGTTTATCACCCACAAACCAATGGGTTAGTGGAGAGATTTAATAAGACCTTGAAAAGTATGCTGAGGAAAGTAGTAATGGACAATCCCAGAAAATGGCATTTGTTGTTAGCACCTCTCATGTTCGCGATAAGAGAAGTTCCCCAGGCCTCTACGGGGTTTTCTCCTTTTGAGCTGTTGTACGGGAGGACCCCCAGGGGGATCTTGGATTTGATTAAGGCAAAATGGGAGGAAGGTGAGGACAAAGCAGGGTCATCAATACAGTATGTTCTAGAGATGAGGGATAATCTTAGAAAAATACAAGATATGGTGAAGAGGAATTTGACAAACATTCAAGGCGCTCAACAAAGGAGGTACAACCAAAAAGTTAAAAAGAGGCAGTTTAGAGTAGGGCAAAAGGTTTTGTTGCTCTTACCATTTGAAGGCAGCAAGTTGCTAGCCAGGTGGCAAGGTCCATACAAAATAATTCGCAAATTAAACGAGGTTGATTATGAGTTAGATATGCCTGATAAAACTAAAAAGAAAGGTATATATCACGTGAATTTATTGAAAGATTGGAAAGAGAGGGATGCTTTTTTTGCAGATGTAGATGAAGATGAAATTGGACCTGACTGGAGTAATAGGGATGAGGATAAAAAGCATGTGCAGATTTGTCAAGAGTTAACTAAGGAGCAACAAGATCAAATAGCTGCCTTAGAAGAAGCTATCCAGTGGTTGTCCCAAAGCCGGACGGGACAGTACGGTTTTGCATTGATTTTAGAAAGCTGAATGGGGTGTCTAAGTTTGACGCATACCCGATGCCCAGAATTGATGAATTATTGGATAGATTAGGAGAATCAACATTCCTAAATTCATTAGACCTAACAAAAGGATATTGGCAGGTCCCCTTAAAGAAGGAGGACAGGGAGAAGACCGCGTTCGGAACTCCGATTGGCCTGTACCAATTTACCAAAATGCCTTTCGGATTGCACGGCGCGTCCGCCACTTTCCAGCGACTTATGGATAAAGTATTAGAACCTGTAAAAGAATCGCAGTAGCCTACATAGATGATGTGATTATCTATAGTAAAACCTGGGAAGAACATTTACAACACTTAAGAGCAGTTATGAATGAGTTAAGAAGGGCTAATTTGAAAGTGAACCCCGCTAAGTGTAAAATAGCTCAGTTGAAGGTTAAATTCCTAGGGTTCAAAGTAGGACAGGGTAAAATTTTCCCCATGGAAGATAAGGTAGATAAAATTTCTAACTGGAGTAGGCCTAAGACTAAACGAGAGGTGCAGCAGTTTTTAGGGCTGGCCGGCTATTATAGGCAATTTATCCCACACTTCTCGGAAATAGCTGCACCTTTAACGGACCTGACCAGGAAAAAATTGCCGAAAATGGTCAAGTGGGGACATAAAGAACAAAAAGCTTTTGATGAATTAAAGATGAGGCTATGTACGTGTCCAGTTAGAGCAGTACCTGACTTTAGTATACCCTTTATACTACAGACCGATGCTTCAGAACGGGGGATAGGAGCTGTTTTAGCCCAAGAGAAAAATGGTGAAGAACATCCTATCATGTTCTTGAGTCATAAATTAGATAAGAGGGAACAAAAATACTCCACGATTGAGAAAGAGGCGCTCGCGGTTAAATGGGGCATGCAATCGTTAAAATATTATCTGTTAGGGGCACCTTTTATTTTGGTAACTGATCATGCACCTCTACAATGGCTCCACAGAATGAAAGATGTGAGTCCAAGGTTAACGAGATGGTATCTTAGCATGCAACCTTTTTCTTTTGAGGTCAAATATAGGAAGGGCAGAGACCATCTTAACGCAGATTATCAAGGCCCTTGGGCACAGGATGAGGAGCCCCAGACGACCCACTTGGAGGGGAGGGGTGTGAGATGGTGGAACAACCCGGAGACAGACCAGAGGGTGTGTCGTCTGGACCTCCCAAGAGCAATCGCAAAGAAGACAAGGAATTAGAGAGACACATTAAAAGACTTCATGTCATTGAGTTAGTGGATGACAGAAAGGAAGATTGGGAAGCAGAGATAAGTGAGGGAGCAAAGGATGCCTATTGGGTGGTAGAGGAAAATTCCAACCAATGGGGTGAGCGAGGAGAAAAAGCGGTGTGATGTGAGGGGAGGAAAGAATGACAGTTGGGACCAACGGTCAAGGGAGAGAGGGACCAAAACTGACAAGGGTCTGGATTGTGGGTGTGGCGGATGGACAAAGGTCCATAAAGGTGACAAATGGGTGTGGGCTGTCCATGTAAGATCCATACAGTGGCCGGGAAACTCTTGGACGGTGGTCCCCAACCCCCGGTCCGCGGACCGGTGCCGGTCCGTGGACCGGTCGGCACCGGGCCGCCTGGGGAGGCCGGGAGGCTCCTCCCCTTTTCCTCCGCCGCCCTCCTCCTCCTCCTCTTCTCTCGGTGGAGGAGGAAGGCAGGAGGAGCGCAGGAGGAGCTGCCGCCGCCGCCACCACCTTTGCCTCCCTCCTCCCCTCCCCTCCCCTCCCCTCCTCCCAGGCCGGCCAGCCAGCGACTCCGCCCCCAAACGCTGGCGCCCCGGCGGCGTTGGCGGCGGCCGCTTGGGCTCCGCCAGGAGGGACGCGGCAGCGTTGGCGGCGGCCCAGAAGACCGTTGCTCTCCTCTGGGGAAGAGGAGGCGGAGGCGCCCATCCTCCTCCCCCCCCGGGATTTCGCTGCTGGTGCCCCGCTCGCTTTCCCGGCGGCAGAGGAGGCCCACGGCGGTGGCGGCAGCAGGAGCTAGCGCGGCGCCAGCAGCGAGATCACGCGGCATCTAGCGCCCTCGTGGCACCCGGCGAGCCGCCGCCGCCTCCTCCTGCTCCTCTCCGGTTCCTCCTCCTCCTCCTCCTCCTCCTCCTCCTCTATCTGGCGGCGGGATCGGGGGGGTGGTCTGCTGCTGCTCCTCCGGCGCGGCGGCGGGAGGAGGAGGAGGAACAGGAGCAGGATGGTATCGGTATCTGCGCGGGGCGCTATCGCGGGTCTCGCTGCTGGCGCCCCGCTCGCCAGCAGCGAGACCCACGCGCGACTCCGGCACCGGAGGAGGAGGAGGGGGCCCGCCTGCCCAGGAGCCCGGGTTCCCCCCACCGCGCCCGTGTGTGGGGGAGTGGCACGCCCGACACCCCAAGCCGGTGAGTGCCGCCGCCGCCGCTCTCGTGCCTCCCCCTCCTCCTTCCCCCATCCTTTGCTTTCACCCCCCTTTTTGCCTCCCGCTGGACCCCCTTTCGCATTCTCCCCCCTCCCCACCCCCCACCCCGGGTCACAGAAAATTTTTAAAAAATTTCCCGGTCCGCGGGGACAAAAAGGTTGGGTAGCACTGCTCTAGGAGGTCTCAAGAATGAAAAAGCACGAGACCTGCCGTTCCTGTGGCGCAGTAGGCAAAGCACCCACAATGTCGGGGGCGAGGATTGGCTATTCCCCCTCACCCGTAAGAGACCCGAACTTATGTTTAACGTCCGTTGATGTTGTTCTTGAAGACCCTCACGTTGAGGGAAACATTAGTCCTGTTATGCCTGAATTGACTCCTGAAGTTACTGGATATGCCCATAGAAGCTTTGATTTAAAACACAATAAAAATCCTTTCGATATTTTATTAAAAACTGACTCGTCTCCGGTTTGTGACTCGGATCCGCCGAGGGAGAGATTCGAACCCTCACACAGGCCTTTCTCCATCCTAAATGCAGGAGCAATTGAGACCAATCAAAAAGCACTCTTGAAATGGAAAGAGTGAAAGTGGGAGGCAAGAATTTACTTGTTTCCTACCAGGGTCGGTTTGGAGTACTCGTTAATGTGGAGAGCATCTGAACCCAAAAACAGTGAACGAGAAAAGGGTGGAGCAAATGGGGCAAATGGGAAGATGATAATCAAATAAACAAGTGTCCCATTGACTCTAAGCATGCGTCATCCTTCCTCCAGGGGTGGGGGGAAATCCAGAACCGCTAGCTACCTCTTTGTATCAACACTTTTTAAACCCAGCACCACTCCAGGGTGCTTCACAACGTTTGGATGGTGGCAACAGCTACCCAGGGGCCAGGGGCTGCTTGGTGCAGTGCCACCACTTGCCAAGGGTCCTCACGATCAGAATTCACCCCAGAGAGTTGAAAAAGCCTCATCCAGGAGGAACTGTCCAAAGGGTCAGAACCAAACGCTGGTTTTTGTCTGCGTCTTGAAAAAAAGGCAGTGTTGGGGAATAAATGGTTCAAAGGACCTGCCCAGGTGCTCCAGCTTCACCCGGTACAATCCTGACAGGAATGGTAACAAGGAAACTCCTTCCTGTTTCTCTCTTGGGAGACTTAAGAACATAAGAATATAAGAACATAAGAAGAGCCATGCTGGATCAGGCCAAAGGCTCATCTAGTCCAGCTTCCTGTATCTCACAGTGGCCCCACCAGATGCGTCTGGGAGCTCATGAGACTAGATCTCTGTCTCCTGCTACCATTCCCCTGCATCTGGCCCTTGAAATACCCTGGTTTTAAGCCTGGAGATTACTAGTCCTCTCCATCATGGTTTGTAACCTGTGATGGACTTTTCCTCCAGGAATCTGTCCAATCCCCTTTGGAAGGCATCCAGGCCAGATGCCATCACCCCATCCCGTGGCAGGGAGTTCCACAGACTAACAACGCACTGGGTGAAAAAAATATTTTCTTTTGTCTGTTCTTACTCTCCCGGCCCTCAATTTGAGTGTATGTCCCCTAGTTCTGGTATTTTGTGAGAGGAAGAAGAGCTTCCCTCTATCCACTTTACTCATGCCCTGCATTATTTGCTTCTTTGACTTCTCTCTTGCACTTTCCCAGAGAGTCGCATGCCTCTCCTCCACCCCATCGCTTTTCTCTCATGCAGTCAGCCACCTTCTTGCCCTCCCCCTGCTTTCTTTCCCCCCTTTTTTCAATCAGTCAATCAATCAATCAATGAATCAATCAATCTATTAAAATACAAAAAAGCAACACAACGAATTACAAACGAAAACAAAATGCAAAGATGCAAAATATAAAACAACAGTGCTCCTCTCCACCAGTGGGACCTCTTGAGAAATCCTCCTCTTTATTATCCTCCCCTCCAGAACTGAATTGATTGTTGTGCTGGAGCTTTACCTGTATCTCTTACAAGCACATATTCAACAAACCTATATCAATACATCATAAAACACATCTCTCTTTAACTCTCCTTTCTTGATCTTTAAATTGCATGTCAATTTGTCACTTAAAAGGCAATATTCCATACATCATTATACCATTCGTCCATATATAATTCATGTTTGGATTTCCAATTCCTAGCTATTATTGATCTATCCCGGTGGTTCTCAAGCTGTGGAGTCCCCAGATGTTCCTGGACTGCAACTCCCAGAAACCCCTTCCAGCACAGCGAGTGGCAGAGGCTTCTGGGAGTTGCAGTCCAGGAACATCTGGGGACCCACAGGTGGAGAAACACTGATCTAGCTGATGTCAATAAATTAGTGATGAACTCTCTAGTTTTGAAGTCGTAGTCTGTCTTTACAAATACAGTGGAACCTTGACTTACGTCATTAATCCGTTCCAGTGGTCTAGACTTAAGTCAAACATGACTTAAGTCAAACGAACATTTCCCATAGAAAGTAATGGGAAAGCAGATTAATCCATTCTAGATGATGAAAAAGACCCCCCCGAAAACAGCAATTTAACACAAATTTGACTGGGATAGGAGATTCCTTCTGGGGATGTAAATGAAATGTCTCTTCAAAGACAGGAGGAGGCAGTGGAATTATAGTCCACAAGTTATATGCCTCCACTTTTAATGTTCATAGCAACAATGTCTAACATTTAAGTTTTACTGATTTTAACCTGACGTTCCAAGTTCTGAACAACTCTATGCTTACCATTAGAGTCCCACAACTGTACAGCTCCCCAACTAAAATGCTTCCATTGTGGACCAGACTTCTGCAGCCAGATTTTTTACAAGACTGAGCCGACTGTCTAACCAGCGAGGCCAGCCCCGAGCTCCCGGTGCTCCAGGTGCTCTGAGCTGGCCTCGCCGAAGCCGCCGCTGCCGGAGGAGGGGAAGAAGGCTGGAGCAGTTTGGAGGCGGCAGCCGCGATGCTGAGTTGTGGCTGCCGCCCAATTCCGGTGCCTTGCGCCGGGGCTCCGAGATGTAAGTCAAAACCTGCGACTCAAGTCAAACAGGCCCCTTCTTGCTGCAAGTCAAATATGACGCAAGTCAAGCAGTATGTAAGTCAAGGTACCACTGTATTGATAACTCCCCCCCTCCTGCTTTCATCCTGTCCAGGGAGGCTGGCCTTAAACTTTCAATTACGCCCAGGATCACTTTAATGGTATCTGGTACTGGCAGACATGTTTTAGTGGGCCCTCACAAAGCTATACAAAAGTGTGGGAGCATCACTGGACGTTATCAAAAGTCCTCGATGGCAAAGCAAAACGATACTCAGAAAAAAAGCTTTTTGTCTGCACCAGGTACTGGGTTGGAGCCAACTCCCAAACTTTTCCAAGTACAGTGGACCCTTGTATAACAAACAGCTTGTATAACATAAAATCTGTACAACATAAAAAATTCCGGAGATAGGGGAAATTTGCTTAACATAATCGTCTATGGACAGAATCCGTACAACATAAAAATGGGATTACTCCGTTTTCAATGCATTCCTATGGGAAATTTGTATAAAGGAAAATTTGCTTAACATAATTTCATTTGGAACGAATTAATTACTTTATACAAGGTATCACTGTACAGGTACTGTGCCCTAGAGCGCTGCTGTGTTAGGAAGTTTAAAAGGTAAATAAATATACAAGATATAGCAAGCTGTTCTGGATTTTCTCCCACCCTGAGGAGGGATGATGACACATTCTTCTAGTGGGTGGAATATTTGTTTCTTTGATTATCATCCTACATTTCCTCAGAGAAGACTCGCCCCTTTTCTCTTTCACTTTCTGCCATGCACTCACCCCTCCTTCTGCTCCAATCCCGCCCGAAGATTTTTTTGTCTCAACAAGACATCGTCAGATTTATGAACTGAGATGCCAGCCTGGCATCACTGGCTTAATTATAAGTAAGTCTACCTAGAGACCAATGCCTAAATCACCCCTACAGAGCCTCATGGTGCAGTTTATTTATTTATTTATTTATTTATTGAACTTATATACCGCCCGTCTTCCCGAAGGAACTCTGGGCAGTTCACAACATAAGAAATACTAATAACAGCTATAAGGCAATTGAATAGTTTAAAAACAGTTAAACACAAGTAGCCAGACTGAGTGGTAAAGTGTGGCTTTGCAGATGGTGGGGAAAAAAAAAAAAAAAAAAAAAATAAAATAAAAAAAGTTGGTTAAATGGCTGTCCTGCAGCTAAAACTGTGCTCACGACCAGAGGTTCAATCCCAGGTAGTTGGCTCAAGGTTCACTCAGCCGTCCGTCCTTCTGAGGTTGGTAAAATGAGTACCCAGCTTGCTGGGGTGGGGGGGATGTGTAGCCTACATAAATAAACTGTAAACCGCCCAGAGAATACTTTAAGCACTATAGTGCTGTATATAAGCAGAACACTTTGCTTTACTATGGTACTCTAAATCACTATGCATGGATGTGAAAGGTAGACAATAAAGAAAACTACCGGGGGGGCACACAATTCAAATATTGATTTGAGAAAAACTTTATGGATATCATAGCCTGTTGGTGGAACAAATAGATCTAATCAACCCAAACTTTCACTAGAATCAAAAAATTAATAAAATAAGGCTGCCAAGTACATCACGAAATGAGAAGACTCCCTGGAAAGGATGACAATGCTGAGAAAACTGGACAGCAGCAGGCAAAGATGAGGACCAACTGAGTGATGGCTTAAGTCAAGAAAGGATGCCATGACCTTAGTGTTCAAGACCTGAGCGGGCCCAGTGATTATAGGACCTTCCGGAAGTCACAGGCCTGTCATAAACAAGAAGCAAACGCAAAGCAAAGTGTTCTGCTTATATACCACCCCATACCACTTCAAGTAGTCTCTGGGCAGTTAACAGTTTTTAATTACAGTATGCAGGCGACACATTGCCCCCCCCAGCAAGCTGGGTACTCCTTTTACCGACCTCGGAAGGATGGAAGGGTGAGTCAACCATGAGCCTGCTACCTGGGATTGAACGCCAGGTCGTGAGCACAGTTTTACCTGCAGTACAGGCATTTAACCACTGCACCATGAGGCATTTCCAGCAACTGGAAAGCATACAATAAACTTTAATGATTGCCAGGCAGGGAAGGGTGAAGTGGGGGGTGTATGAAACAGGTGATGAAAGGAAGGTGATTACCTCCCCTGTGCATTTCCTTGTTGGAATATCACTCTCTGTTTGCTAACCAAGAAAGCGGCAAAAAAGTTTGTTTGTACCAGAGGGCCTCTGGGCTCTGGGAGAGGTGGGTCTCTTACACATCATACAAAAGAAGGCTGTATGTCACGAAGAAAACAGACAGGAAAAAAAATACAAAATTAGAAGAGATCTCTACCAAGTTAAACAAAACTATAATGCTTATTTTATTTATTTTTTTGCATAGGGAAAACGAATGACCAGCGGTCCAGATCGTCCTTCCTTACTGTGAATATCCAGCTTCAAGGTCACAGGTCTCCCCTTTTTTCTTTCTGATTCTTTATATTTTATCAGCCTTGTGGTGCAGTGGTTAAACAGCTGTACTGCAGCTATAGCTGTGCTTAAGACCTGGGGGTTCAATTCCAGGCAGCAGGCTCAAGGTTCACTCAGCCTTCCAACGTCATTAAAATAAGAACCTGGTTCATGGGGGGGGGGTGTTCAGGTGGGGATGTGTAGCCTGCATCAATACTTGTAAACCTCCCAGAGAGTGATTTAAGTGTTGTGGGGCAGTATATAAGCAGCATGCTTTGCTTTAAATCAGACTTGGAATGATCAGCCCTTCAGGCAGAGGACAGCTTCAGAAAAACAGCTGTGTCCTTCATAAACAGAGGACCGCTCTCCATTGAAAAGGACACGTGGCCACCTTATTCCGAGGAATAGCACTTCTGCCAATGAACATTCTCATGTGTTCTGAGATCTGGCGATAGTACTGTTTCTTCCTCCTTCTGTTTATCAAGTTTCACTTCCTGCTGGTGAGAGAGAAAAAACTTTATGCCCTGACCTTGATTAATTTATAGACTCTGAGGAGAAAAAGGTTGTTGGTGTTTTGTTTCGTTTTTTACCCCTTCTCCTGCTTTTCTCTCCAACGTTTCCTCATTCTTCGACTGGTCTGAGGTAAAGCAAATAGACGTGTTTCTCCCTCTCACCTGGGCTGAGCTCCACCTTCTGACCAAACAATAAGGCAACCTGACATCCAGGATGGCACTCCACCCCTTCTGTCCTCTTAAGAGCAGGATACAGCCCTGTTTGAGGGTTTTTATGTGTGTGCGTGTGTGTTGGGTCTGGTCTCTGGGTGTCTGTGAATTTTGTTGTATGTGTATACTGTGTATATACACACAGTAACAATAAATTTTCTATTGTTTTTTAAACAGGGAGCTGGCACCACTTAAGAGGCTGATTACGGAGGTGGTCTCTCTCTTTAGAAAAATAGGTACCAGTTTAAAAACAAATTATTTGGCCATTGCTAGAAATATCTGAGGTAATTCGTAAAAGAATGCCAAACCTCAACTCCTTGAATAAGCGTGATATTCAGTAAAATCATTCAAGGTGAATAAATATATTTGGCATTGGCATAGCTCTGGAGGGGCAAGGGGGAAGGAGCCCCCCCTGCAGTGACCTGGGAGCATCAAATGGATGTTATATGAACATAAGGAACTTACCGGAACAGGCAGTTTCCTTCAGGGAAGAAACCAAGCCTTGCAGCCTGCTTTTTATTACAAAAAGTTATCAGTGAAAAGGCAAGCAAAATAAAACAAACTGTAAGTGCAGAGATCTTTTGAGAGATTGATAATAATGGTGGTGAAGACATAACTAAGAGTGTTGTGAATGGGAAAATTTAAAGATCTATAGCTTCTCTTCAGGAGGGAGCTTGAAAAAACCCAGGGGGTCATTACCAGCCAAAAGTCAAAAAGCTAAGACAAAGGGACATAAGAGTTGTAAACATTAACCCCTTGCTTATCAAAACAGAAGCAGAAGTTTGCAGGTTCTTGCCTGAACATGGACATAAGGTTTAAAACAAGTGAGCTAAATAAATATTAAGTAAACAGAAGAAAGTAAAAATTTATTTATTTATTTATTTATTTATTTATTTATTTATTTATTTATTTATTTATTTATTTAGAATATTTGTACCCCACCTTTCTCCTTAGAAAAGGATCCAAGGTAGCTTACAATAATTAGGGAGAATATATAGCCCAGAACATTAAGACATATTCAAGTTAAGAACAGGGAATTAGAAGAGGCATCTTAGAACATTAAAAGGTAACATTAAAGCTACAAAGAGCACACCAAAAGAAAAAGCCCATTATGGGGGTGGAAACTAACCTGGACATCACTGGTGTTCTTAGCAAATCAGTCAATGTAATCACGCATGGTAACCCAAGAAAGTAAAAGGCAGATTTTGACAGATCCTCTTAATTTCATATGACGTTTGCATGGGATCCTTCCCAAATCACCATCAAATCAAACATCTCATTCATGTCCAAATATTACACAATAATAATCATGCATGCTACAGCACATGGCTCCGCAGTGGCGCAAAAACATGGATCAATTGTACAGTTCCACCTGATTTCATCTGAGTTTTACATTGGATCAGGATAAAACCACTATCACATATAGAGCGAATTTCTGTCCACAGACTGCATACCAAAAATCATGGGTCTATCATCGCATGGCTCTGCAATGGTGCAAAAACATGGATCCAAGGAACGGATCCACATGGATCAACTTGATTTTTATCCAGAAACAGCCCCAAACCAATCTATCAACATAGAACCCATCCTGACACAAAGGCTGCACATCCAAAATCAGGGGTCGGTCAGCACAGGGCTCTGTAGTGGTGCAAAACCATGGATCTAAGGCACGGATCCACATAGATGTACCTGGTTTTTATCCAGGAATGCCCCCAAACCAATCTCACATCCTAGGCCCCATTTCTACCCACAAATTGCATACCAAAAATCAGGGGTCCATCAGCGTATGGCTCTGCAGTGGCGCGAAAAACATGGATCCAAGCCACGGATCCACACGGCTTTGCTGAGTGTGGAGCGGGAGGTTACCAACAGCATAAATGTTGGGGAACAAATTGATAAATTTGCAGCAGCAAAGGCAAGGATAATTTCTCTTTGAAATTACATAATTACATCTAAAGCACTACATCAAACTATTTATTCTACTTTACGTTAACTTTTCAGGTTATTACATCCAAAGTAATGTTTTAAGTTTTTGCAATGTTGTTTGGTTAATATTTTAATTTTAAAAATCTGTATTAATTTTTATATGCATTATTGATTCTTCATTCGGTCTTCTGTTATTCAATTGTATCTTCTACGTACCATTATTGCCTTAATTATTTTAAGCTTTCCATCCTCTTCATACCTTAAAAATATGCCACAAGATGCAGGTGTTCATGTTCAAAAACCTCAAAAATTTCCAGGAAAAAATGATGGACCCCCTTATGGCTCACACCTCGTCATGAGGGGGTACTGGAAACCCTAGCTATGCCTCTGAAACCCTCACCTTCCCTACCGATTTACTTTCTCTTCCCAAGAGCTGTGTCTGGAGGGTAGGGTAGGGTACATCCTTTTCAAAAGGCCCCTTGGGGGCACACATAAAAAGCTTGTGGAGGGCGCAGTGAGGGAGCTGCTCTGCTACCTACGAAACCCTGACCCAGAATCAGGTCGTCTACGAATGATTTAGCACCGGGTTCCCCACGACCGCGTGGTGCGTCATGGGTGAGAGGTGGCCCCCTTCCGGCCACGCTCCGCTCCCGAGACGGACGGCTCTCTGCACCAGGCCGGGTGGCCTGGCTATCAGAGGTCCACTGAGGCTCCTCGGTGCTGCGGTATCGTCACGTTTTAGGGGGGGATTCTGACTTAGAGGCGTTCAGTCATAATCCCACAGATGGTAGCTTCGCCCCATTGGCTCCTCAGCCATGCACATACACCAAAGGTCTGAACCTGCAGTTCCTCTCGTATTGAGCAGAATTACTATCGCAACAACACATCATCCGTAGGGTAAAGCTAACCTGTCTCATGATGGTCTAATCCCAGCTCACGTTCCCTAGTAGTGGGCGAACAATCCAACGCTTGGTGAATTCTGCTTCACAACGACTTTGTCATTCAATTACAAGTTAACAGTTGCAGTAGCATATAAAGAAAACCTACTTAAAATATTTTACAGATGGTCTAGAGCTCCATCTACGCTGGCTAAAACGTATCCCAACTTTTCAGGCAAATATTGGAAATGTAAAAGCGAAGCGGGTACATTTTATCACTGTTGGTGGACGTGTGCGAAAGCGAGGAGTTATTGAGTTAAGATATTGACCTGGTTAAGGCAGATGACAAAACAAAACTTAAAATTTAAACCGGAACTGTGCCTATTAGGAATCCCCCCGCCCCCAAATAATGGAATTAAAGAAAGTAACTATTTGGTGTTGCACGTGCTCACAGCGGCAAAGTTGGCCTGGGCACAGTTATGGAAAATAGACAAGACACCAATGGATGAAATGGGGATAGATAAAATCTTGGACTGTGCAACCATGGATATATTAACTTACAAACTTAAAGAGAAGGAGGAGTGTAAATTTGCTCAATCCTGGAGCTCATCCTATATACCTGGTTAGAGGACAGAAAAGGGTTAGAATGATGATTCTGTATATGTAGGTGGATATATGGATGTAAAGATTACCTTATTGATATGTGTCACGACTAAAGAGAGCTATTGGTTGTATATTGTATAAATTTAATAAAAGGTTATTTTTTTTTAAAAAATACTCTAAAATAAAATAAATATATTTACTGAAAAGAAAAGAACAACTGACTTTGTCCCTGGACGCTGAAAACCCTAGCTACGCCTCTGATCTTTGGCCATCTCTTTCCCAGAATGAGAGGAAGGCCCCTGCTTCTATAGGTGGGTGTAGTGGAATCGATTTTGCTGGTTTGAAGCCATGGGGCTTAAGAGTAGCAAGGAGTATGATATTGCTCCCCACTTCTCTCTGGCATCTTTCCTCAGAGCTCAGTGATCCTCACAGTGACAGGGAGATAAACTGATTTTTCCCCACTTGTGGTATAATCTTGCACATGACCTTTGTTGCGCTGGAAAGGACTATCTTTTCCCCATCTATAAGACGCCCTCGTGTATAAGATGCTCCCCACTTTTCCAACCCAAAATTACAGTTTTCCAACTGTGCGGTTCTCTCCTTGGGTTGTGTGTGTGTGTGTGTGTGTGTGTTGCATTGTTATAGTTGTGACCAACTCTTCGTGACCCCATGTCCATGGAGTTTTCTTGGCAGGAATACTGGAGTGCCTTGCCAGTTCCTACTCCAGGCGCCTCCAGCACCTGGTATTCCCTGATGGTCTCCCATCCAAGTACTAACCAGGGCTCACCCTGCTTAGCTTCTGAAATGAGGCGAGATCGGATGTGCTTAGGGTATAAGATGACCCTCAATTTTAAGTCTAACAATTTAAGACAAATATATAGTCTTATACAAGGGAAAATGTATTTGACAGAGGGTATTTGACGGTGATTCGGTATTCAGCGGGCAATTAAGAGGTGCTCAGTTTACAAAAGACCCACACCTTGTTTGTTGCTATAAATAGATTGAGCTGCCAATGCAGCCTCAAAGGGTAGGCTGTTCCCTATGAGAACTACATATAGGTGTCCGGAGGTTTGTGTTTGTGAGCTGGAATTCTGCCTGGAGAATTATCAGATAATTCTGGGAGTTGTAGATCAAAACTGCAAAATAACACCCTCTAAGGGACATACACTCTTTCGATGTTCCTTCGGCCTGGAGGTAATCTAAGCATACGAGGAGAGGAGGAGACCCATACTGATCTAGTCCTCAGAAAACATAAATTTCCCCGTCAACAGCCACGGTGGCAGTTTAGGTAAGGATATCTGATAACTGAAGTGCCAAACAATAACTTCATTCTATATCTATCGCTGAGGTACAACTTTTTCATATACCTTAGAAAGAGGTCACTCTGCACCCTGGAGTATTTTACCTATGCAACATTTGGAGGTGATCAGGGCGTTTATGTAGAAACATAAAGGCAAGTCTCTCCCTTGAAGAGATTATAAAACTAGATTTAGAGAGAGCGGCAGACAAGCTAGCATCTTCCAGATGCGTTGGGCACACAATGCCCCCCCACCCACCCCAGAGAAATATAGCCCATCCTTACAATTAGTGTAAGATAAAAGCCTTGTAGTAAAGGGGGGGGGGAGGATGAATACACAATAGAATGTCGATGATAGAAACTCAACAAACGAGATATGTTACATTGCAAAACTGTTCTATATGTTTTTATGTTTTATTTTTTC
Organism: Phrynocephalus forsythii; assembly: GCA_029282475.1. Taxonomy (NCBI): domain Eukaryota; kingdom Metazoa; phylum Chordata; class Lepidosauria; order Squamata; family Agamidae; genus Phrynocephalus; species Phrynocephalus forsythii. The sequence continues at coordinate 184,034,903 of JAPFRF010000011.1, read as the reverse complement.
TTCTTTTTCTATGTTTACTTTTTTCCTTTTAAATTTTATTATTATTATTATTATTATTATTATTATTATTATTATTATTATTATTATTATTATTATTATTATTATTATTATTATTATTATTATTATTATTATAGCCCATGCTAATTGGGGCTGATGGGAGATGTTGTCAAAAATGTCTGGAGGGTGCCACCTTGCCAGCGTTCCACTCTTCATAGGCGTCAGCATTCTGAATTGTGATCCTCAGCCATTCTCCTTCTGAACTCTGACCCTGGGACACCTCCAGAAATATGTGAGGCTAAATCAATGATTCACCTGACGTCATTTTTTTTACTGTTGTCAAACTGTTACCCGCATCTCGCAATGCCCGGTGTTTTCTTCCTCACAAGCATGCCCTTTCTCTCACACATGGGCTCTGGCCTTTTCCATTCTAAGTCATTTTTTCATTCTGAAAGACCTTGAAACCCGTTGCATGTGCTGTATGTTTCCTTGTTGTGGGTTCTTTGCTAATATGCAGCTAGAAACTGCTATTATGACAGCTCTGAGTGTGAAACTCCAGGGTAGTTTTAACTAAGCAGAAGCTGTGAGAGAGGCCATCACACTTTGGGCACATGACAAGAGAACAAGATTGTCGGGGTAACACATCTTGGTGGGAAAAGTTGAAGCCAGCAGGAAAAGAGAAAACCAAGAGATGTCTATGAAGATTCTCAGTCATTCAGATGATTTTATTTGGAAGTTGAGTCCTGGCAACTGGACTTCTTTTCTTAAGAGATTGAAACGTTTCGCTGCTCATCCAAAAAGTTTTGTCGGTGAAACGTTTCAATCTCTCAAGAAAAGAAGTCCAGTTGCTAGGTCTCAACTTCCAGAAAACCAAGAGATGGATTGACTCAATAAAGGAAACCACAGGCTTGGAATGGCAAGAACGGAACAGCACTATTGACAGTAGGAACTTTCTGAAAATTGCTCTTTCATAGAATCAAGAATGCAAAATGACAATAATAATTAACAGCGTGCAACAATGGCAGCAGCAGCAGCAGCAGCAACAACAACAACAACAACAACAGTAATAAAGGAGGATATTGTGATATCTGGGATCAGCAAACTGTGAACAGATGTCAAACTGCTTCCAAAAAGAAAGAAAGAAAGAAAGAAAGAAAGAAAGAAAGAAAGAAAGAAAGAAAGAAAGAAAGAAAGAAAGAAAGAAAGAAAGAAAGCATTCTGCTTACATTCTGCACTCTCTGGGCAGTTTACAATTTATTTATGCAGGCTACACATTGTCCACACAGACACATCACAGCAAGCTGGGTACTCATTTTACCGACCTCAGAAGGATGGAAGACTGAGTGAACCTTGCCTGGAATTGAACCCCCAGGTCATAAGCACAGATTTAGCTGCAGTACAGCAATTTAACCACGGTGCCACAAGGCGCTTCATTCTTCAAGCAGAAAGAAGCAATGGTGCTACAGTATTTGCTGGGAAGTTTAGGGCCTCAGACCAGGGCGCTGTTCAACATAGCAAGACGAGCTCATCCTAAATGCAGCACAACTGGGAATTTGCACACATAATGCACACATTATGCACACATTATGAAAAAAATATTTGGGAATTTAGGCCAGAATCCTGTTGCCAATTTATGCATATCTAATGAATTTGTGCAACTTGCTGCAACAATTGCCAATGACTCATAAGGTACTGTATATTGTTGCCTGACTACATAGCAGATTCACACCTAACAATGCCATTAATGCTTTGTTAATTAGCAGCAATTCCCCATGGTGAATTATGCAATTTAATTGACACCTGTGCAAACTGCCAACAAGATTCTGACCATTACCTTTTCAATTTCACACAGACCCCAAAATAATCCCCCAGGGAACTGTAGTCCAAAAAAGTAAAATTTCCAACAAAGTTGTGTACAATTTGCAGAGCGTTAAGCAACTGAAAAAAAAATGCTCCAACCAAACATTGCTGGTTTTTTCTCATTTTGAGGCAAACTTGAGTTGGTATTCTAAATTCAGGATCTTAAAGTTTTGTCGTTCTAATTTTATTTAAACAACACAAAATCAAAGAAGAACTGAGTTGGGAGAGGCATGTAAGCGCATTGAGTCCAACTCTCTGCTCAGGAATCTAAAATCAAAGCAAACCAGACATGCTATATATACAGTGGTACCCCAACTTACAAAATTAATCCGTTCCAAGTGTACGCTCATAAGTCGATTAGCTCGTAAGTCGGGGAGCGGTTTCCATAGGAATGTATTGAAAGCCAATGAATCTGTTCCAGTCAAACGGATTTCAATGCATTCCTATGGGAAACTGCTTTAAACCACCCACAGCTCCCCACCACCATCACCGGGTGCGTTGGGAGGAGAAGCGACGGGTGGTTTAAAATGTCTTTAGCCACTGAGACAACCACTTGCCTTCATGGTTAAAGACATTTTAAACCACCTGCAGCTTCTCCCTCCCAATGTGCCCAGTGTGTGGGGGAAGTGGCGGGTGGTTTAAAATGTCTTTAAGCCACAGAGGCAACCGCTTGGCTTGGTGGCTCAAAGGCATTTTAAACAAGCTGCGCTTTTCCCCGCAACGCACCTGATGGAGGGGGATAGTGCATGTTGTTTAAAAATTGGTGGGGGAGACCCCCCACTGGCAAAAACACACACAAAAAAACAACAGAGGAAAAATCAACCTAGCTTTCTAGCAGTAGAGAAGTGCAGGAAAATGGTGTGGGTAATTTAAAACCTAACAAACACAAAGCGCCATGGGAGAAACAGTTTTCAAAAAAAAAAAAAAAAAATCGTAAGTCTTTTGCTGGTAAAGCAGTGGGATTTAAAAACCAAATGAACTGTGCTCGTAAATCGGGATTTCTGTATGTCGGGCTGGTCGTGAGTCAGTGTAACACTGCATATAACTGCTCTGTAAGCCAGGTATGAAGTCCAAAACAAGCCACAATGGCAATTAAAGCCTCGGCTCCCCATAAACTCGTTTTTTAAAAATAGATTTTAATATATGTACAGTGGTACCTTGTATAAAGGAATCCATTCATTCCAAATGAAATAAATAAATAATGTTAAGCAAATTTTCCTTTATACAAATTCCCATAGGAATGCATTGAAAATGGGGTAATCCCATTTTTATGTTGTACGGATTCTCCCCACAGGCAATTATGTTAAGCAAATTTCCCCTCTCTCCGGAATTTTTTTATGTTGTACAGGTGTTATGTTATACAAACTGTTTGTTATACGAGGGTCCACTGTACTTTATTTTTCCGTTTGTTCCTTCGTTTCATTTTCGCTTAAGAGCCGTTATCACTGCCTTCAACGTACAAGCTAGCTGGTACAAGGCTTCCTGCCAAGAGGGACGGGGCCGTAACATTAGCTGGAGCTTTTCAATGTTAAGACAAAAAGGGCAGCGTTTATTTTTGAGCTGGAAAAACCACATGGCCAAATAGCATTAAATGCGACAACCCTTTAGAAAAGCCATTGAGCTAGCTGGCGGGGGTTGTGTTTACTGAGGGTTTACAGGTGGCTTATCTTCTTTCAAAAAGGCGAGAAACTTCCTCTCTGTATTCTTTGCTCTCATGGTACCTGGGGTTGACTTCAGAATCTGGGAAGACCTAAAATCACTGCATCACCGGACACACACACACACACACACACACACACACACACACACACACACACACACACACACACACACACACAGAGGATTGGTTTTCTGCAGACTCTTCCTGCCCACCCGCTTTCCATCACAGGACGTTCTGCAAACAAGCTGCTCTCCCTACTTGCATTTTTATTTGCAGATTGCCTGATGAGGGGATCTAGAGATCTTAAAAGTTTGTGACACCAATGGATGTGCTCTTTTGGTTAGCCTTTTAATGGCATTTGTTCGCTCATGTATGTATGTATGTATGTATGTATGTATGTATGTATGTATGTATGTATGTATGTATGTATGTATGTATGTATGTATGTATGCATGTATGTATGCATGTATGAGCTATTCATGACGGATCAGGAAAGAGATCTTGGAGTCCTGGTGGACAGCTCCATGAAGGTGTCTACCCAGTGTGTGGCAGTGGTGAAGAAGGCCAATTCCATGCTAGGGATTATCAAAAAGGGGATTGAAAATAAAACAGCCAACATCATAATGCCATTGTACAAAATGATGGTAAGGCCACACCTGGAGTATTGCATACAGTTCTGGTCACCGCATCTCAAGAAAGACATAGTGGAACTGGAAAAGATGCAGAAGAGGGTGATAAAATGATTACTGGGCTGGAGGACTTCCCTTATGAGGAAAGGCTAAAACTTTTGGGGCTCTTTAGTCTGGAAAAAGGCACCTGAGGGGGAATATGATTGAAACGTACAAAATTATGCAGGACATGAGTAATGTAGATAGAGGGACACTCTTCTCCCTCTCACAAAATACAGAACTAGGCGACATCCACTCAAATTGAGGGTTGGGAGAGGAAGAACAGACAAAAGAAAATCCTTCTTTACCCAGCGTGTTGTTAAGTCTGTGGGACTGCCTGCCACTGGATGTGGTGATGATGACATCTGGTCTGGATGCCTTCAAATGGGGATTGGACAGATTCCTGGAGGAAAAGTCCATCACAGAAAAATGTTCTGACCCATTAAACAGACAGGTTTCCATGTGAACTGTATCTGCTACCTATGACTGTATCTAAATCTCCACCCAGTCATGGCTGTCCATAGGTACAAACCCTTCACAGATCTTCAACAGTGGATTTTGATCACACAGAAACCGGTATGTTACCTTAAAGGTGGCACAACATTTTATTGTTTGTTTGTTTTTAATCCTTCTCTTCTTCCTGTTTCCTGTTTCCTCCTTTCTGAACAACAGACGCATAGAAAAATTAGTTGGAAGGAGCCTATAAAGGCCATTGAATCTGAACCCTTTTCTCAACGCAGGAATCCAAATCAAAACTCATCTGACAGAAGATTGTCCAATTTCATCTTGAACGCCATCAGCGCTGGAGAGCTGCCCCCCCCCAAGGTCATTAGATCTGTTGTCCTACTGGTCTAACAGTTAAGAAGTTTTTCCTGATCTCCAGGCTAACTCTAGCTTTCTGTAGCTTCTGGGCCATTTTGTTTCTTGCACTTTGACATGATTGAGGATGGATCCTTGGACTACCATGGCTGCCTCTTTGGGAACTGCCACAACAGTTGTCCCAAGCAGTAACTTTGTCCAGCCTCTGAGTCTGGCCATGGGTTAATCCAGCCTCCAGCAATGGAAGGCATGCTCAACCAGCTGCCAATCAACAAGAAACACCATCATCCCCTGCCTGAAGCCAAAAGAACCTTACTGGGAGTGATGGAGTTTGTCAGTCAAAATACGGGTAACCCACAAGGATTGGGTAAACTTAAGTTCGTTGGTAGACTCTTGGCTCAACCAACCCAATCAAACAGACCAGTGGTAGAATATTTTAGACTACTTCCCTAGACATTGAGTGGGAAACCTGTGACCCTCCATAGCTTGCCTGACTGACACCAACCTCCCATGACTACCAGCATGGCCAGTGGTCAAGGATGATGGGATGTGTAGTTCAACATCCTCTAGAACAGTGTTGGCGAATCTATGGCATGGGTGCCAAAGGTGGCACCCGGAGCCCTTTCTGTGGGCACCGGACATCGCCCCTTCACAGCCACCTGTACCCAGGTTAAACTGTCGTATTGGCACTTTACGGAAAAATGAGTGGGTTTTGAATCGCAATTTAGGCACTCACTCTCTAAAAGGTTCGCCATCACTGCTCTAGAAGACGGATGAGTCTGCCACTCATCACATCCTAGAAATAAGTGAATTATAATAGTAATCATCTGCCATCAAGTCAATTCTGCATTATGGCATCCCTTTTTCTGGGTTTTCCAGGTACAGAATATTCAAAAATGATTTACCCTTCCCTTCCTATCCTAAAGTGGATAGAGGGAAGCTCTTCTCCCTCTCACAAAATACCAGAACTAGGGGACATCCACTCAATTTGAGGGCTGGGAGAGTAAGAACAGACAAAAGAAAATATTTTTTCATCCAGTGCGTTGTTAGTCTGTGGAACTCTCTGCCACAGGATGTGGTGATGGCATCTGGCCTGGATGCCTTCAAAAGGGACTGGACAGATTCCTGGAGGAAAAGTCCATCACAGGTTACAAACCATGGTCGAGATGTGTCATCTCCAGGCTTAAAACCAGGGTACTTCAAGGATCAGATGCAGGGGGAGTGGTATCAGGAGACAGAGATCTAGTCTCGTGCGCTCCCAGGCACATTTGGTGGGGCCACTGTGAGATACAGGAAACTGTACTAGATGGGCCTTTGGCCTGATCCAGCGTGGCTCTTCTTATGTTCTTCTGTTCTTTGGGGGGTGACCTGGAAATGTGCAGCTTGCCCAAGACCACACAGGCTGGCTGTACTGGCAAGAAGGCACAGTGGGGAACCCAACTCCCAACCTTTGGCTCCCCAGCCATATCTCTAAACCACTGGGCAATCCAGCCACCTCTATAAGTGTTACACTGTACAGTACATATAAGTGATATATATGTGTACAGATCTGCCACGGAATGGGGCTGATTACATCTCTTGTTAATACTGCCCCCAAACATACATGTCCCTTGCACCTGGGCACTAGAACGGCACCCTGCCCCGCTCATCCTAGCACCAAGGACCTGGGTGTTGTTTTTTGTTGTTGTTGTACTATGTTTTAAATACTGTAATGGCAAAAGTCTGTTTGCTGCGAAAGAGCTTTGAAACAGCAAGAGCTAGAAACATGAAATTTTCCACCGATACCACTGATCTTACAACTCAAGCAACTGGATATGTCTGTTGCATCTTAAAAATTGTGTGTGTGTGTCATTACAGTTGTGACACACTCTTCATGAGCCCATGTCCATGGAGTTTTCTTGGCAGGAATACTGGAGTGGCTTGCCAGTTCCTACTCCAATCTTAAAAATTACTTTTCCCTAATTCTCCACTCACAGATAATGTGCTGATAATTTGCTTTTAGCAATGCTGGATTAAAACCTGTTGGATAAACTGCCATTACAAGATCCTGAAGTGTATTTGTCTCTAAACAACCAGCAACACACTGTGCACAGTTACCTAATAACTGCCCAGTTTACGCCGCTTGGCATTATCTTGAAATCATTCACTTATAATTAACTTTAACTTAATGCTTGATCACAGCCGTTTGGTTTGCCTCCTGTTTAACGTGTTATATAAAATTGCAACTATGAGACACTTCTTCCGGATATAAAGAAAATACTCTTGTTCACTGGGGTTCTATCTCTCTCTCTCTCTCTCTCTTTCTCTCTCTCTCTCTCTCTCTCTCTCTCTCTCTAATATCACAAACATTGTGATAGGTATTATATTAGACATGGCAAAACACTGGCTTGTGCAGTGACACTTAAAAGTCTTACAACAAATATAGACCGGAAATACATGTATGGTGTCGTCCTCATTACAATAACTGAATGAATAGAATTGTGAAAGAGTGGCTGGCTAGCTGAATGGTTTAGCTCTCTGGCTGCGGAGGCTAGGAGTTCGATTCCCCACTCCCTTATGAGGAAAGGCTAAAACATTTGGGACTCTTTAGTCTAGAAAAAAGGCGCCTGAGGGGGGATATGATTGAGACATACAAAATAATGCAGGGCATGAATAAAGTGGATAGAGGGAAGCTCTTCTCCCTCTCACAAAATACCAGAACTAGGGGACATACACTCAAATTGAGGGCTGGGAGAGTGAGAACAGACAAAAGAAAATATTTTTTTCACCCAGCGCGTTGTTAGTCTGTGGAACCCCCTGCCACAGGATGTGTTGATGGCATCTGGCCTGGATGCCTTCCAAAGGGGATTGGACAGATTCCTGGAGGAAAAGTCCATCACAGGTTACAAACCATGAGGGAGATGTATAATCTCCAGGCATAAAACCGGGGTACCTCAAGGGTCAGATGCAGGGGAGTGGTATCAGGAGACAGAGATGTAATCTCTTGCGCTCCCAGAGGCATCTGGTGGGACCACTGTGAGATACAGGAAGCTGGACTTAGATGCGCCTTTGGCCTGATCCAGCATGGCTCTCCTTATGTTCTGATGTTCCTATGGCCTCCTGTGAAAAGAGCCAGCCTAGGTGGCCTTGGACAAAGCTGCACAGTCCCAGAGCAACCCCAAGAAGAAGGGAATGGGGAACCACTTCTGTGTCTTCTCTCCCTGGGAAACCATGGAAAGGGTCGCCCTAAGTCAGAATTGGTTTGAGGGCACCCAATGGTGAAAGAGTTAACTATCAATTGTTAAAGAAGCAGTTCTGCTTCAGCATGACTGGAAGGGAATACTAGGTGCTGAGTCGGTGGACAGACTATTGGGGTGTAGGGTGAGGAAAGACCGGGAGGGAATGAAGAATACCGCAGTGGAAATGGGGTGTGTGGGTGAGTGGGATCTAAGGGGCTTCAAATGAATCAACCTGTAGGCCAGTGATGGCGTAGAGTCAGAGTGCCCAAACTGTGATTCAAAACCCACTAATTTTTGTTGCAAAGTGCCAATACAGCAATTTAACCTGAATACAGGTGGCTGTGAAGGGGCAATGTCAGGTGCCCACAGAAAGGGCTCCGAGGGCCACCTTTGGCACCCGTGTCATGGGTTCGCCAACACTGCACTAGGCATTATGACTGTTGTTAAAAAATCCAGTTTTTACCACAGAATCTCTTCCCTTCTTGAATTGCCACAGTTAAACACAACATGCCCAAGCCGTTTCACGAATTTGGGGTTGAAATCTCAGATCAACCCCTTCCAAAACTGTCCCCCAAAGAAAGCCAGCCCGAAATCTTTCAGTCCCTGGTTCTCCTACCCCTAAATGCTCAACCTCCCCACTCCATCATCAGGAGTGTGGAGGTGACTACAACTCCCATCACCTCCACTTCTCAGGGCAGCTGGATCCTGTAGTCCAACGCCCTGTTAAGTAAGGCACACGGTGGGAGAAAACTGGAAAGGAGGGTGGAAGAAACTTCTAAATTATTTATATATATATACAGTATACAACACTACATCCTTCTTCCTGGTCTGCCGATATAGTTTATTGGAGTTTTAAGGCTACACAAGTGTGTGTGTGTGTGGGGGGGGAGGAAGCTTGGTCCAGATCGTTTGACAGCCAGACTCTTGAGAGAGACCCCAGCCTCAAATGCTTCCCAATCCCCCTAGATGGGGGTGTGGGGGGTGTTGCACAGAAAAATCAACAGAGCGATCCTCTGGCCCCTGTGGGATCCCGTTGATCTCCCCCAGGGTGTGTGTGTGTGTGTGTGTGTGTGTGTGTGTGTGTGTGTGTGTGTGTGTGTGTGTGTGTGTGTTCGTCATCTCAGGAGCATCTCTCCCCCCACCCCACCCCATCCCACTTTGGAAAGCTGGGCGATCTCATTCCCAGATCCCGGGATCCTTCTCCCCCCACCTGTCGCCGCAGCCTCCCCCCCTCCTCAACCTCCCCCAAAAACATTTTGGCAAAATTCGAGCACGCGAGAGAGGAGAAAAAAAGGGGGCGGGGGGGGGCGACGGACTCACCGTAAGGGGAGGCGACGGAGGCGGCGGAGGCGGCGGAGGCGGCATCGTCGTCCTCTTTTTTCCTCTTGGCCCCCATGGCCACGCCAAGGTCCAAGGAGAAAGGGAGAGGATGGGGGGGCGGCGGAAGGGGGCGAGGGAAGGGGAGGGGGAAGGGGGAGGGGGAGGGGGGGAGAGGGAGGGAGGGAGGGAGGGAGAAGGGAGGTGCGATCAACGAGGAGGAGGAGAGGGATCGGATCCCCCCCCCCTGGCGATCCCTCTATCCCTCTATCCCCCCACTCTATCGAAGGCGCCGGGGAGAATGGGCGGAGGCGAGCCTTCCAGGTTCTAGGCTGGAACCTGTTGCCTGGCAGTCGCCTCTGCCCGCCCGCCTGCCTGCCTTCATCAGCCGCGCCCCCCCCCCCAGGGCAGCGCCACATACCTGCCGGCGGCGCTCACCTGCCCGCCCACGCCCCGCCCCCTCGGCCCAAGCCACGCCCCCCCACACCCACTCCCTCCGGCCACCGGACCGGACTTTTGGAGAGGTCGAGTCCCAGGCACGGCGGAACCACCCCACCCCACCCCACCCCGACCTCAGCCCAGCCTCTGGCCGTCCTTTGCAAGCCCTGCTGGGCGTGGAAGGGGAAGCCGGCTGGCCCAAAGGCAGCAGCCCGGCGGCGGCAGCGGCAGCTGGCTGGGGCTGGTTCCAGGGATCGTCGTAAAAACCTCCTTGCAGCAGCAGCAGCAGCAGCAGTTCCAGGGCTGGGGCTGGGGTCTTTGGGGGCGAGCTGCTGATCTGTTTCCGGGCCCCTCTTGAGCCCCTATCATGATGCCAGATCATCAGGAGAGGCCTGACTGTGGGGTCCATCCCCTTCACAGGCGCCTCTGATGGGGAGACCAAGAGGAAGCCTTCTCTGTTTTGTCTCTGGTGACTCTGGAACTCCCTCCCACTGGAGCTCCTCTGCAAGCAAGCCAAAACCTCCTTCCTGACACCATTAAGCTTCCCCTGAGGGACCAGCTGCCTGAGTGGGGTTTTTAGATTGGGATAATTGTGCCTCTCTAAATAGAACCCCCCTCTCCCGCTACAGGTTTGCCCAGGGATTAAGATCACCAGGGGACATGTTTCCCTGGGTCCCAACACCCATATAGGTGCTCTTGATGGGTTACAGGGGAGAGGGCCTCCTCTGTTGCTGCTCCCAGACTGTGGAACTCCCTCCCACAGGAGGCCAGCCTGGCCCCCATCTTTGCTGTCCGCCTGAATGAAACCTTTCTCTTCAGGCAAGCCTTCCTTCAAGAACTAGCTGCTTGGCCCATGGATTGTGAAGCATTACTGTTTTGACTAGATTTTCAGTCACACTTGTGCTTACCTTCTTTGGTGTCTTCCATTTCTCCGTGTGGCATTTCCCCCCTTTTCTAAATTTGTTTTCTTGATCTTCTTAAGATTGCCTTTTAATGATGCAAGATGCCTCTTGACCCTCGTTGTTCACAGCTTTAACTGGGGCCCTGTTGCTTGTATCCATGCGGTCTTCAACTTTTAATATTGTCTTGCAATGTCACTTCCTGAACTGAAATTCTTTGCCCACCAATCGCTGCAACGAGTCTGAGGCTTCCAGCCAACAAAAAAAATGGAAGAGGGTCATGGATTGCAAACGTTCGCTGTCTTCTTCCCTGCAGGCTAAGCAGGCCACTGCCTGGTTCCCCTGGGATTTTATCTTTCAAAAAGTATATCCTACATCCATGCCTCCTAGCTGGAAAGGTCCACAGTATTCAGACGGAGGCAGCCTGTCACACTGCTTAAGTCTCATAAAGGTTTCACATTCGACTACAAGGCTTCCTTTGGATTTTTTAAAAAGAAGTACAGGTACGTGTGTGTGTGTGTGTTGTGTCGGACTCTCCGTGACCCCATGTCCATGGAGTTTTCCTGGCAGGAATACTGGGGTGCCTTGCCAGTTCCTACTCCAGGCGCCTACAGCACCTAGTATTCCCTGGTGGTCTCCCATCCAAGTACTGTACTAACCAGGGCCGACCCTGCTTAGCTTCCAAAATCAAGTGAGATCGGATGTGCTTAGGACATCTAAGGCTAGCTAAATGAAGCCACAAGTGCATCTAAATAAAGGACAGCCCATTCATCAGAAGACTAAGATGAACAGGACTCTATGGATCAAGATTCATAGATGTCTTATGTATCCACAACCCGTGGAAATTTTGGGTTAAGGTAACCCAGAGAGCACAGATCACACCAAATACCCCCCTCTGAACCAGCATGCTGTCCATGCACACCACGACCGATCCGATGTCTTAACGGCAGAGGGTTGGACTGGATGACCTTTGATGTCTCTTCCAACTCTATGATTCTATCATTCTATTACTTTAGTACGTATGCAGGTATATGCATTTCCCCCCTGCTTTTCTCCTTAAGCAGGATCCAAGATAGTTCAGATTGTGAAAAGCCAGTATTAAAAGCTAAAAACAGTAAGCATACAAAGACTAAAAAGATCAAAAGAGTAAAGAAATGCAACACCAAAAACACATTCAAAGCAGTAAGGCAACACAATCGACATAAAAACTCCTCGGGGAAGCCACTCACCCAGGGGAAGCTTGCCAGAAGAGAAATATCTTCCCCCACTTGTGGAAGGACAACCAAGATGGAACCAGTCTGGCCTCCAGTGGGAGGGAGTTCCACAGTCTGGGAACACCAGCAGAGATGGCTCTCACCTGCGACCCCACCAGACGCACTTGTGACGAGTGGAAGAACTGAAAGAAAGTGTCTCCTGATGGCCTTAGCAGTCAAGCAGGCTCATAAAAGGAGATGGTCGTTGAGCCGTCTTGGGCCTAAGCTGTTTAGGACTTGATCGGTTAGGGCCAACACTTTGAATTATGCCATTTAAATGGCCCTGCAGCCACAGAAGCTGCGATAAGACAAGGGGGATGGGTGATCTCCGTGACTAGCCTCAGTCAGCAATCTGGCAGGTATGTTCGAGACCCACTGAATTGTCCTGACACCTCCCAGAGATGTCCCCATGTAGAGTGCTTTGCAGTAATCCAGCTGGGATGGATCCGAGGCTTGTCCCACAATATTTTGAGACACTATTTTTTCCACAGCTTTTGTAGAGTCTTCACTGAACTTAGATTTCAACAGATGCTCTCCACTTATCTCGAAGGGAAACAAAAGAATTCCAGTTATGGAATGTAAATGTGTCTATAGCTGTTTGTTGTTGTGAGTATTTTGGGCTGTTTGGATGTGTTCTGGAAGTTTTTCTTCCTGACGTTTCGCCAGACTCTGCGGCTGGCATCTTCAGAGAGCAAAGAGCTCAGGGAACTAGGAGTTCTCTCTGTGCTCAGGGGTATAGAGTGAGGGAGACTGTGGGGGTTTCAAAGTTGTGGGAAAGGGGATACAATCAGCCATTCATTCCTTATACAGTACTGTAGCACTTTTTGCATTGGCAGCTAAGAAGCGGAGGCCTGGCTTTCTCGAGGACTTAAATGTAGAGATGGGCACGAAACCAATTTTTAATTCGTTTTGTTAGCTAATGAAATGAATAACGATCCAACCCATCAAAGGAAAACGAAACAAAACGAATCCACATAAATTGTTTTTCGTCTCTCCTACCTTGTCGCTGCCAGTCTCCTCTCATGGAACTCCAGCAGCGGGCCAGGTGGGGGGGAAGTCCCACCCGCATCAGGAACTTTTTAAAATAAAAAAATAAAAAAACTTTTTTTTAAAGTCCCTTCGGCCCACTGGTCTGACCCATGGGCAAGCCAGTTTGGCGCGCAAGCCAGCAAGCCAGGAGGAAAAAAAAAATAAAACTGGGGTGCGTGGCAACTAGCGCCTCTCAGCTGTGTGTGTGTGTGTGTGGGGAGCCCCTGGTGTTGGGGACTTTTAAAGATAAAAATAAAAATAAAATAAAAAAGCACTGACCCGGCGCCTGGGGCCGTGTGGTCGGCGCTGTAAAAATAACAAATAACAAATAACAAAATTAAAAAGCCCCAACCCGGCCTCTGGGGCCACGTGGTTGGCACTGTAAAATAATAATAATAATAATAATAATAATAATAATAATAATAATAATAATAATAATAATAATAATAATAATAATAAATAAGTAAGTAAGTAAGTAAGTAAGTAAGTAAGTAAGTGCTGGGCCTCCGGAGGCGGCGGCGGGGCAGTCCACTGCCACCCAGTGCGGCCACGGCTGGGGCTTTGGACGCAGTGGCAAGGCCTCCTGCCATCCAGCGTGGCCTCTGCCAGGGCCTTCTGGGGCGCCGGGATCACTGCCACCTTCATTCAGGTAAGCCAAAACAATTCGGCTCAGTTTGGTTCGTACGAATTTTTGTTTTAAAAATTCGTACAAACCGAACTGAACCAAACCGAGGGTGGACCCAAAACAGAACAGACCGAATCATCGGTTTTCTGTTTCGTGCCCACCTCTACTTAAATGCCATTCAGCATAAAGGTCCTTAGTTCAGTGGGAGCTATTGCTAAAACTTTTAAAACATGCATTGTGCATTCAAACACTAATGTTTTTAAATGCAGCCGTCTCTTTGGCACTAGGCACTGTGTATCTGTAAAGGCCTAGGGTCACAAACAATAAAGTTTTGACTGACTGGGGAAAAAAATCTGAGGCCGGTCTCACCATGGCAAGACCGGAGCTCTCCAAGAAAAGGTGTAGCTGGTACACCTGTTCCCATGGTGCAAACGCAGTCCTGGACACGGCCGAAAACTGTGCATCCAGGTTAAGTTTGTGTCTATTGTTAAACAATCATGGCATCTGGGGTTCTGTGGCCATCGTAGCCAAAGAGAGCTGTGGTCCTCCTCCCCCGTTTTGTCTTATGGAGCTCCATGGAGCTTATAGCACTTGGTGTACTGAGCAATTAACTGTGTACAAAATATGCAGGCAGGTAACACTTGATGTTTGTACAAGCCCCAAAGGGACAGGTTTCTGCTTCCGAGAACTTTCTGTTGCAAAACAAACAAGCAAACAGCCCAATAAAGAGAGAGACAGGGAGGGAGGGAGAGGGAGAGAGGGGGAGAAGAGAGAGAGAGAGAGAGAGAGAGAGAAACACACCAGCTTATCTCAGTCACCACGCTAAATAAAATAAGATTCATGGGCTCGCATTGCCTTGTGGTCATTAAAGTTGTTAAAGCCTTGCCAGGAAAAAAGACACATACGAGGTATGCCGAAGGAGCCCAGAAAGGAGAAGTGTGCCAGCGGTGGCTTCTCCTGCAGCTACAAAGTGACAACATCCCGTGAGGACTTCCTTCTGTGCAAGGGTAAAAGGTTCAGCAGCAGGCTCTCCCCAGCAGCCTCAAGCATTCCCGAAAAATATTCCCCCATGCCAGAGAGGACAATCATGCTGGGGAGCGCCGAAGGCAGAAGGGAAAGAGGAAGACTTCATGCCAGATGGATTGATCCACACAAAAAAGCAACCTGCGGGCTTGAGTTTGCAAGAGCTGAGCCGCGATAGCACGAGGGGAACCTCTCATCAAAACGTGAGCCCCTGCCCTTTCCCCAGCCAGGGCTGGAAGCCCCACCAGAAACCTTCCTTTTTAAAAGAGAACATTGAGAGTAGCATCTGTGACTATGGGCTCCACAGTGTTCCCCAAAGGACACTTGTCTTTTCCAGGGATTAGTTGCACAACACTGGCTCTTCGGCTTGAATATTGTATTTACAGTCTATTGAATTTGTCTATTGTATGTTATACTGACGACCATTGTTCGGTTGTCTACTGGAAGCCGCCCAGAGTTCCTCCGGGAAGATGGGTGGGATATAAGTGCAATAAATAAATAAATAAATAAATAAATAAATAAATAAATAAATAAATAAATAAATGCAGCCACACTTTTTCAAGGAGAAAGGTGGGGTAAAAATTATTATAAATAAATAAATGACTGAACAAACAAACAAACAAACAAACAAACAAACAAACCCATATGGAAGCACAGACCACCCATAAGCAGATGCTGACTCCAGTTTCTTGGTGGCAGGTGAAGCTGCTCTGGGTTTTGCCTGAACATTAGCTATTCAAGGTTCTGAATCATGGACTGTCCTTGTCAAGTTCATATCCAAACCCGGAGCAGATTCACTAACCCCCCAACCCTGAGAAACTGGAGTCAGCAACCTCCAATAATGCAATATTTTCCCGATTCTTTGTACTAAACTTAGCACTAAACCTAGAGATGGGCAGCTCTTTGTGAAATAAGTACCTCAGAATCAAGTCAGGTCTTTTGATTAGGGGCAACCAGAACAGGAATTCCAAAAGCCGACGATGGCCCCCGCATTACAATTTCATTACTGTGCTTAGTGGTGTATCTATAGTCCTGTATCAAATTGACAAAAGAGTTTGCTACGGCCCTGCCACAGGTTAAGGAAAGCGGATGTTGTGCAACTGATAGCTTGCAAAACATAAGTTCCTGCAAAATTTATTATGCAGGGGAAAGAAAAGGAAAAAGAAAACAGAAGGGAAAGGAAAGAAAAAAGCTGCCCTGTTGAAACAACATAAAGCTGTCGGCCACTTGGTGCCTGCAAGGAGCACTTGAATAACAAACATTTCATTTTAAAAGCATTGCTTGGCGATCTTCAAATACCACAGGAAAACTCCTGCTCAGAACAGAGACCAACTGAGTTGGACAACCCAGATAATACTGTTCTTCTATTTGCTTTTCCATGAAACACATTGGTGTGTGTGTGTGTGTGTGTGTGTGTGTGTTGTGTGTGTGTGTGTGTGTGTGTGTGTGTGAAATTAAATTTTTAATTTTTAATCATTTATTGCTTTATCATAAATGTAATTTCCCATAGATCTGTGTGTTTTAGAGCCAGTTTCCACAATGCAGGACTTGAATGAAATTTCAGCAGGACGTGGGGCAATAGCCTTCTTTGGCAACACAAGCTTTGAGCTTTTGCATCAAGGGCAAAAAAGAGGAACTACAGACCCTGACACCAATCCCAGGGAAAATTCTGGAACAGATTATACAACGGTCACCTAGATTGAAAATAATCCAGCAGTAACTAGAAGCCAACATGGATTTGCCAAGAAAGAAATCCTACCAGACTAACCTGATATATTTTGATCTGGTAAAGAGAGGGAATGCTGTAGACCAGGCTTGTCCAAACTTCGGCCCTCCAGATGTTTTGGACCACAATTCCCACAGTATTTTGCCATTGGAAATACAGGCTTGGAATTCTGGGAGTTGTGGCCCAAAACATCTGGAGGGCCAAAGTTTGGACATGCCTGCTGTAGACATAGTATATCTTAATATCAGCCAAGAGTTTTTTTTATAAAGGGTTCCATGTTTATTTAGGTTAGCAAACTAACTTGGTGTGGGATGGCTAGAACAACTGGTAAGTGGATACACAGCTGGCTACAGGATAATACTCAGAGGATGATGATGAATGGCTCTTTCTCAAACTGGGAGGAGGTAATAATTGGGGTATTTGGAGGCTCAATTCTGGGCCCAGTGTTCTTCAACATTTTTATTTATGATTTGGATCAGGAGGTGCAGGAAAGTGTGATGGGGCGATATATAAGCAGCATGCTTTGCATTTTTTAAATATCAGATTTCTGGATGACAAAAAAATCGGGTGGATTAGCCAATACCCTGGAAGACAGAAAGAAAATTCAAAAGGATCTTGAGAGGCTGGAGCGCTGGGGTGGACCCAACAGAATAATATTTAACAGGGGCAAGTGCAGAGTACTGCACCTAGGAAGAAGAAATCAAATGCACAGTTACAAGATTGGGGACCCCTGGCTCACCAATACTACAAGCAAGGAGAATTTGGGGATCATCATAGCTCAGGGGTCCTCAAACCTTTTAAACAGGGGGCCAGTTCACTGTCCCTCAGACACTGTTGGGGGGCGGACTATAGTTTGGGAGAAAATGAACAATTTCTACCCTCCCCCATCTGTCTGGCCAGGTCAGGCCAGGCCAAGGGAAAGGTACACTGCCCCCGCAGGGGGAGGCTCTCCCAAGTCTGGGCCATGAGGGGTCATTCCCCAAAAGGGGCCTAGAAGGCCTGCTCCTCACCGGGTTTCCTCTTCCTCCTCCTCCTCCTCCTCTTTGGGTGGCTCCCAGTCTGGGGGTGTCAGTGTCGGCGGGAGCATCTCTTCACGGGGGCCCCTATTGCAGGCGCTCCCGCCTAGCTGTGTTGGTGTTTTTCTGAAGGCCCCTTTTTTTTTTTCTTTTGAAAATGGTCCTGCGTTTGCTATGAGGAAGCAACTAGCAGTGTGCCGTTACAAATGTAGCGATGAGCAAGTTGGAAGAATGTTGCATCCTTCTGCATTTTCTTCACCAGACCAGGGCCTCCCGAGTCATCTCTGTCTGGGAACCATCCAACTGAGCAATTCCAAAGGTGCAAAGAAGCCCCATGGCACAGGGGTTAAATGCCTGTACTGCAGGTAAAACTGTGCTCACAACCTGGAGTTCAATCCCAGGGAGCAGGTTCAAGGTTCACTCAGCCTTCCATCCTTCCGAGGTCGGTAAAATGAGTACTAGAGATGGGCACGACTCAAAAAAAAAAAAGGTGTTTCGTTTGTCGTTTAGGGGTCCGTTTTGGTTCATTTTCGTTTTCGTGACTTTTTTGCAAAAAATTTCATTTTCGTTTGGTAACGAAACGAAAAATTGCTGTTTCATTAGCATTCTATTTAGTTCAATGCATCTGCTGCAATGAAAACGAAAAACACGGCAAATTTGGTCGTTTCATTTTGTTTTTAAAAAAATTCGTTTCGTTTTCGTTGTGTAACGAAACAAAAAAATGAAAACTCGCTCATTTCGTGCCCTTAATGAGTACAGTACCCAGCTTGCTGGGGGGATGTGTAGCCTGCATACTGTAATTAAAAACTGTAAACTGCCCAGAGACTACTTGAAGTGGTATGGGGCGGTATATAAGCAGACCATTAAAATAAAAATAAAAAAACACTTGCTATTCAAGATCTCACTGGCCCCAAGTGGCTAATGGCTTATGTCGTTTCCATAGGCTGTCAACACCCTTCTTTAGAACTTTCCAAGGACATTTCCAGCTGTGAATCCAAGGGAAGCTATTTGTTGTTGCTCTTCCTTTTCTAAGAGGCTACAGCAAACCTACACTTCTTGCAGCTGTTTGAGGGCCAAGTGACAAATAATAAGCAACCCAAACCTTCCCAATATGCCTATGGAAAAAAAAATCAGATCAACCTACCTGCATGTCACGCTAAATGCGTCCTCTGTCACGTTCGGTCAAGAACGTTGTAACTTTTCCCACGGCATCCACGTTTGAGAGCAACATAAAGAAGGGCGGTGGGGTTGCCCTCGTGCACTTCTACATCATGGGCCGTACTCAAAGCAGTCGGCAGAAGGTGGAGACAAAACATCTGGAGGGCCAGCTGTTGTCTCTCCATGTGGATGGCATCCAGGAGACCTCTGGGTGTGACATATTAAACCAGTGGTGTCCAAACTTCAGCCCTCCAGATGTTTGGGGCCACAACTCCCACAGTTCTTCCTGCACGGTTCCATGCTTATGTATCTGCTCTCTTTCCATCTTGACTTTTCCCCAGTAAGGTGTTCACCTCCTTCCTGCTTAATCATTGTACTGCCGCTCACGTGGTCATAAGAACATAAGAGACCTGCTGGATCAGGCCAAAGGCCCATCGAGTCCAGCCTCCTGTATCTCACAGTGGCCCCCCAGATGCGTCTGGGAGCACACGAGACTGGATATCTGTCTCCTGATACCACTCCCCTCCATCTGGCTCTTGAAGTACCCTGATTTTAAGGCTGGAGATTACACCTCTCCATCATGGTGTGTAACTTGTGATAAGACTTTTCCTCCAGGAATCTGTCCAATCCCCTTTAGATGGCATCCAGGCCAGATGCCATCACCACATCCTGTGGCAGGGAGTTCCACAGACTAACAACACGCTGGGTGAAAATATATATATTTTCCTTTGTCTGTTCTTACTCTCCCAGCCCTCAATTTGAATGGATGTCCCCTAGTTCTGGTATTTTGTGAGAGGGAGAAGAGCATTCCTCTATCCATTTGACTCATGCCCTGCATTATTTTGTATGTCTCAATCATATCCCCCCTCAGGCGCCTTTTTTCCAGACTAAAGAGCCCCAAATGTTTTAGCCTTTCCTCATAAGGGAGGTCCCTCAGCCCAGTAATCATTTTATTCACTCTCTTCTGCACCTTTTCCAGTTCCACTATGGCTTTTTAATTTTATTTATTTTTTTATTTATTTATTTACTTATATCCCGCCCATCTTCCCAGCGGGAACTCTGGGCAGCTAACAATGTTAAAAACACATAAAGTAAGTAAAAACCTCCAAGCAGTAAAGCAGCGGAAGGCAAGATGGCGGCAAATGGAATAGGGGAAGAAAAGGAAAAAGCAAAACAAAAAAAAAAACAAAAACTAACTAATAAGGTCACCAAAGGCCTCTTTAAAGAGGAAGGTCTTCAAGGCTTTCTTAAAGGCAGGCAGGGACTCCAGCAGGCACAGCTCACTGGGGAGATGATTCCAGAGAGAAGGCCCCACCACAGAGAAGGCACGGTTTCGCGTGCGCGTTTTTGAGATGTTTTGACCAGAATTGTACACAATCCTCCAGGTGTGGCCTTACTATCGTTTTGTACAATGGCATTATAATGTTGGCTGTTTTATTTTCAATCCCCTTTTTGATAACCCCTAGCATGGAATTGGCCTTTTCACTGCTGCCACACACTGGGGAGACACCTTCATGGAGCTGTCCACCAACACACCAAGATCTCTTTCCTTCTGAGGCACCCACCCACCTGACACTCAAAACAAGTTGCATCAACTTTTAGGATGTATATACAAACACTTCACTTTGAAAAAACACTGTACATGCAACCGGGGAGAGGAGAGAAAAGAAAAGACACAGTCCACCGCAGCTTCTATCAAAATCCTCGTATCGCCAACATTTATTGGTTTTCTTTATGGCCCCGGAAAATCAGAGTTTAAAAAAAATACGAAAAAAAAAGTGAAAACCCATAGAAAAGAGAAAGTGAGAGAAACCAAAGAAAAAAAAATTAGATAAGGCTTGCCCCTCAACACTGAAATCCGATTTCCGCTGCTGTTCCAAGAGTTAACAGGGGAGCAGATCAGCTCCGACAAGAGACCAGGGACCCCGAAAATGGAGCCGGGGTGTCTTGACCAGAAACTGAACATCAACTTCGACCTGAACAAGGGAGAAGGGGTGGTGGGTGTGCTTGTGGATGCCAAAGACATCCATGTTTTCTCAGCCGTGAAGGTAAATCAGCCGCAGAAAGGATGCCGCAAGGTGAGGCAAACGTACAGAGGGATGCCAACATTGAGGTGCCAGCCAGAGATGGGGTACAAAATGGCGACTACGCCTTCCGTAGGAACGGGAACGCTACGCCGTGCTTGGTGCTCATCTCTTAGCGGTTGATTTGTCGGCTTGGTAGCCCCCGAAAGTTAGATCCGTAGGTACTCCGGAGTCAACGTCGCCAGCTGCCTCTCGCGCACATTCTCAAGACAGGCAGCAAAACCCCGGAGGTTTTTTTCCCCCTTTCCCTGGGGCTGCAAGTGAAGGCACGGGCGGGCGACGTCCTCAGGCACAGCTGACGAACTTCGGGAGGGACACGCTTCGCTTCTCCAGCGGTGACGGGCGGCATCCAACATCTCGTACAAATGCGAGCAGATCCCCCTCTAATCAAGGGAAGCCGTGTGACCTGCGTGTGCCCTGATGCTCTTTGTTCCAATAGGTTTACTCTTGATGGGCCAAATCCTGGATTTCAGCCCCAAGGGACAGCTTTCCAAGCAAAAGGAGTTTTGACAAGATGAGACGGCGTTGGGGGGTGTGTGTGTGTGCCACAAAAACAGGCCCAGGGCAAGACCCTGTCCGTGTTCCAGTGGGCTAATACGAATGGCTAGCCCCGGTCCCTGTTGCCTGTGACCTACTACGCCTAAATGGGCTTGTGGGAACTTGATACAGCTCATGTTTTTGCGGGCGGCCTGTGAGTGCCCCAAAGAGACGGGCACAAATTAATTTGGCTCATTGTGTACAAACGGTGCCCTGCGCATTTCCCTCCCTCAACCCGCTGGCTGGTTGCGCCACTCACCTCTGGCCACACGCTGCCCGGGTCCTCTTCTCCAGCAGCACCCCAACCAGGAAGAAGGGGTTGGGCTGCCTATTCCTCCAGTTGCCAAGCACACCATGGCTGAGAGCAGGGCGAATCCCAGACCCATCTCCTTGTCTGAGTGAACGGCTGACGGAGGAGGCGGGAAAGGACCTCCAGAACTGGAGGAGGAGAGGAGGAGGAGGAGGAGGGCCTGGGCAGTACGTGACAGTGGTTGAGTGGGGCAGCCAGCCAGGGATACGGGGAGAGGAAATGCGTGCCAGCCATGGTGCCATGCAGCTGCATTCGTACGAAATGGGCCAAATTAATAAATCCCGCAGCAGGCCTCTCTTTCTCTCATTCAAAGGGTTTCCTTTTCAAAACCTGTCAAAGTTAGTCTCTGAGCTGTCCTCTTGAAGAACCACCTCTCCCGCAGCTCAGTTTCTTCTCAAGAAGTCTCTCACTCCCCCTTTTTAAATCTCCTCAAATAGGGCACGCTTCCACCCATCCCCGTTCAACTCTTTCTCATCCAGCAAGAGGGTGTTTCCTGTTCGGACGAATTCAACACAGGCCCTGTGCTGTTCCCATAAGCCTCGTCCCAAAGGAGCTGCCGACAGTCGGTGGGAGACGATGGGAGAAAAGAGAAGAAGGGTTCCCGAGTCCAGGGTTGGCCGCGAAACCCAGCTTAGGCCTGAGCGGTGGGAAGGCTACTGCTGTCGGGCAGGACCTCCTGGTGGGCCTCCAGCCGGGCGAGGCGGCTCTGCTCCAGGGCGATGGCCTCGGCCGAATGTTTACACTTCTCCGAGCCACACTGGCAGGTGAAGTACTTGCTCTTGATGTCCCAGAAGCGGTCGCCGTAGTCAAACCTGCAGGTCAAGGCAGCAGCGAAAGGAAAGGAAACCGTAAAGGACGTGTATGTGTGTCATAAATTGTGACTAGGTGCGAAACGCAACAAAACACCCCCTGTCTCTTAGGGTCTTTGCACGAATGTTTTACCTTGCAGCCTCTGCATTCAAACTCCATTTGTCTGAAGAAGTAGACTGTGTTCCCCAAAGCCCCCATTCAAATACTGGTCTTTAAAGGGCCAAAACTTTTTTTCCCTTTTGTGTTTCTTGTTGAAAGGCTTGTTGAGAACAATGAACCTAGAAGTCCAAAAACTTCCTTCCGCCCGGGGTATCCCTCTGGGATGTCCTGGATCACAAATCCAGGAAGTTTCACCCTTCTTCAGAGTAGGAGGTCTTAGCAGTGGAACCCATGTTTTCCCTACCAAAGGGCACTTTTCCTATACAGGAGAACCCCCTTATCTCCAGGATCAATATCCACTGATTCACAGCTGCCTGAAAATAATAAATTTAAAACAAAACCCAGAAATGCACATATTTTCTTTCTATCCAGAGTGTATTCACCATTACCATCTGTGAGGGGAACTTCTCCGATGGGAAGAGAGAGACCCCTGCACGCCCAACTGAGGTGATGGAGGAGCCCAAGAAACCTGAAAAATCTGATGCACCCTTTGCCCGTGAAGAGGTTCATGGCCCTGAAGGGGTATTATGATGCTCTTAGAGCAAAGGAGGAGGAGGAGGCCCGGAGGGCGGAGGAAAGTAAAAGGAAGGATTTGGCAGGGAAAGGGGAACCAATCCGCTCCTGTGGAGGTGGGGTTTGCAGCGTGTAAAAAGGGAGGGAAGAGGGTGCTCCCAGAAGGATGGGAATGGGTGTGGATGGAGAACCCATGACATGGGAGATTGGGAACAGATGATGATGCCACACAAAGAAGCTGAGAGCTACAGACGACGTGCACACCGTCAGAATCGTTCCTACTGGGGTGAGAGAGAATATAAGGAATATAACCTAAAGCTGAAGGAGATCCGCAAGGACTTAAAGTTGGAGAGATGGCTGGTAAAGATTCGGCAGGAGATCGAGGCCGGGACTTTGGACCCGCGGGAGGACTTGAGCAAGAGGCCAGATTATCCCATGCGTACACCCACGCCGAGACCACGTGGTCCCAGATACACTTCGGAAGTTGGGATACAAGTGGGGACCCCCCAAACCTCCATGAGGGAGATTGGGACGCAGGTGGAAGGGCTGAGGCTTTCGGAGAGGGAGGAAGAGAGCCGTGGTGGAACCGAATACCCACAGGTGGTGGTGGGGAATTTGATCCCTTTCTAGAAACCCCAACTTATGGAGGGAAGAACCCGTTTCTATCTGATGTTAAAGAAGTTGACTCTGTTGTTAGAAGAAAGACTCCTTTTGCTGTTGATGAACCAAATAAAAGTTCTGTTTCCTTGTTAGGTGAGATGCCTTCTTTACAGTTGGAAGGGCGGGACGCCTGGGCAAAGACTGAACCGTCACACCATCCACTAGAGGGAGACAGAGACCACACACCATGGACAGCATTCAACACTTCTGCAGTTTCAAGAATCCACTGTGGGGGCTTTAGAACCAAACATTCGTGGATGCTGCAATCCAACTGTATTCCAAAACTACACATGCGTCCAAACCATTCCTCTTACCCCCATCTTCCTCATCTTTCCCCCTACCCCCAGTTCCCCCCCCTCTTGCTAGTCCATCATCTGAAACGTTCTTTTTTTGGAAGTTCCAGTTTCTCAGAAATCAGCCTAGGGGTGGTGTGGGCGACAATGGAATTTGCACTTGAAAGAAAGGAAGAAAGAAAGAAAGAAAGAAAGAAAGAAAGAAAGAAAGAAAGAAAGAAAGAAAGGAAGGAAGGAAGGAAGGAAGGAAGGAAGGAAGAAAGGAAGGAAGGAAGGAAGGAAGGAAAGAAGACAGGAAGAGGGAAAGGGAGAGGGAGAGAAGGAGAGAAAGAACCCTTGCTAAGCTTACCCCCCCCCCGCCAAAGACCCCTTCCCTCTGGCTGCACCGACCCGAGCTCTTCTCCGGTGTGGATGTCCCGACTGCTGAAGAAGGCGATGCGGGGAAAGCGCAGGTCCTGGTGCAACATGAACACCCGCACGGGGATGATGTTGGGGTCGCACAAGTGGTTGATGAAGCGGCTGACGTTGCCGTAGTAACGGGCATCGATGCAGTAGACTTCGCCATCCTGCCCAGAAGTCAGGGGGGCAGAGAGGAAAAAACAACACGGTTTCAAAGCAGATAGTTTCCCCCGTTTATTTAAAATGTTTATTTTTTTACCCTGCCTTTCTCCTTGAAGAGGACCCAAGGTGGCTTACATCATTAAAAGACAGTATTTCAAAGCTAACATACAAATATTTTTCAAGAGTTTCCCCCCCTAAAATCTTACAAATGCTATACATTTTTAATTGAAAAAGCCTCATTGTGTCCTCTTGGCAATGGTTCCCAACACTGGGTGGGTAGACCAAGCATTCTTGGACTGCAGTACCCAGAATCCTTCACCACTTGATATGCTGGCCAGGATTTCTGGGAGCTGTAGTCCAAGAACCATCTAGGGACCCAATTTTGGGAACGATTCACTGTAAGGCAGGGGTGCCCAAACATCAGCCCTCCAGATGTTTTGGACCACAACTCCCAGAATTCCAAGCCTGGATGGCCAATGACAATAGACAGTGGGAGTTGTGGTCCAAAACATCTGGAGGGCCGACGTTCGGACACCACTGCTTTACAGGGAAAATAAATAAATATTCATTAGAGCCGGAAGCAGGGTTGCTGGGGACCCTCGATGCATGTTAAAACTGAAAAGGGGGGAAAAAAGACACAACGGGATTTTCTGAGCCATTAAACAAATATCTTTTTAAAATGTGGGTTGTGTAAGAGTTCTGGGAGCCACAGGTGGCATACAAGCTGCCATGTTCCCCCAACCCTGGTCAAAAGCCCTATTATTTAGGTGTCTGGAAGTTGAGTCATGGCTACCGGACTTCTTTTTCTTGAGAGACAGAAACGTTTCGCTGCTGATCCAAACAGCTTCATCCGTCTGCTGAATGAAGCTGTTTGGATGAGCAGCGAAACATTTCTGTCTCTCAAGAAAAAGAAGTCCGGTAGCCATGACTCAACTTCCAGATAAACTCACCTGGATGACTGAGAATCTTCACAGACTATTATTTAGGTGTCGTGCATCTGGCTTTCTCCCAGAGCTTTGGAAAGAAACGCCTCGCCTGCTCCTCTAAAACATCGCAGTCTCTACATGGGAAGTCACTGGTCTGCCAAAGAGACCCCAAGACTTGCCTACAGGTTCTCTAGACTCTGAGCAAGAGGCCCGGTAGAGAGGTGTAGTGGTTCCACTACCCGACTAGGTCGATCCAATGAGTGTTCAGAAGCGCTCCCAAAGCCTCCAACTCCTCAAGCCGATCGGGAAATGTTGACCAACTTACCTTATTGTCCAGATCGAACAGGTAGGAGTCGTCTTCTCTGACATCGGCCTCGGCGTCCGAAATCAGTTCCCCCACATACCTCGGGACGGCACAGGGCAAGAAAAGACAAGACGAGACAAGATGGAATCTAGGCTGCTGAGGAGGTGGCTTGTGGACCTCAGCAAGCCACCGCTGGCCAGCCTGGCGATGCCAACGCTCGGAAGCACAGCGCAGGGCCAGCTCAGCATCTCTTGCTGCCTCAGGCTGAAGAGCAAATGGCGCCTGTTTCGGCCAGCCCACGTCTACTCTCCAAACCCAGCCAAGGTATTATTGTACAGTGGTCCCCCGCCATTTCACGGTTCATATACTGTGGTCCCAGGACATCGCCGGATCACAGTATATGAAAGGCACGCCCCCCTCCAGCGAGCTGCATGGGCCTGTTTGAGGCCTCCTGCACTTACCTCAGGACTGACACTGCCCTGAATGGGCCTCCGACAGGCTTCCTGGACCTGTCGCAGCCCCCAGAAGTGATTTCCGGCAAACCAGAAGTGACTTCCGGATCTCTGGAAACCACTTTTGGGGTTTCCGACAGGCCCGGGAAGCCCAGTGGAGTCCTGTTTGGGGCAGGACCAGGCCTTAGTTAAGTGTAGGAAGCCCCAGATAGGCCCCCCCCGAGTCCTGACCCAACCCAACATCTGCATGTCGCAGATTTTCCATTATTGTGGGTGGGGGCGGGTCCCTAACCCCCCATGACAAGTGGGGGATTACTGTACATAAATCCAAAAAGTACCCACAGGTACCCTCTTCCATCTTGGAATAAATAAATAATAGCGGCAACATAAATAAGAAAAACATATTGCTCCCTTCTGGGATCTCCTGAAATCTGACCCCAGAGGCTGATGTCTGAGGCGAAATGACACGGCTGGGTTTGGGGACCGTTATCGCCACTTCCTTCCTGCCTCCTATATACAGATGGAGCCTTGGAAGAGGAGAGCTGGGGTTGGTCTCTCCTGACTGGACACTCACTCGCATATAAATGTTCCCTGGGGGATCGTCTGTAGGGCTCGGACACCCCACCCCATTTTGGCCGTGCGGTAGAGCTGCAAACGGACCCTGCAGGGAAGGAGAACGAGACAGAAGCGGCGTTACTTGACCGGAAAAGCACTGGGAAAAGTGACTTCGAGGACGACAGGCCCTCCGCAATAGGGCCAAAGGTCACAAAGAAGGCAAGGGTGTCCAAAATCTACAAGGCCAGAAGCTTCCCATCACTAGTGTGGTGGTCAAAATGTCCAGGTAGAACTGGTAAGATTAAGCAAACTGCACAAACTCCGGTCAGTCACCATCCCTCAACCTAACTTCGCCTGACGAGATATTCTTCCAATTAATTCCTCTTTCAAACCATGACTTCTAGAGATGCAGTCCATTGGCCACCGCCATCTCCAGCTCAGAGAGGAAATAAATCAGTGTATGTGTATCTACAAGCACCTGTAAACAAATAATAGCCTGCATTCCCCCCCCCTCCAGAAAACCATCCAGTGTAGATGGTACCGAGTTCCTCTGGTGAACCCTATGGTTTTGTTCCACTTCCTATCCAAATTTGGAATGGTCTCTTTCAAATGGCAACTGCTGGATTATATGCTATAATGATCCAACTTGACAGACAGAGAAGAAAAGTACAATTATTGAGATGAGTGTATACACACACACACACACATGTGCGCGCACACACAAACACACACACAGAGCATGGTTATCAAGGCACTAAAAAGATGACAGGAAAAGATCCTCTCTGGCTGCCAATTTCTGATACAGTGGTTCCCCCCCCCCCCCCCATTTCGCGGTTCATATACTGCTGTCCCTTTATATCGCGGGACCACAGTATATGAAAGGCAAGGCCCAGTGGGATAAACTGTGTGGGCCTCTCTGGGGCCTCCTGCACTTAGCCTGGTGCTGCCCCGAGCGGGCCTCCGACAGGCTTCCTGGGCCTGTTGGAGGCCCCAGAAGTGGTTTCTGGTGAACCGGAAGTGACTTCTGGATCAGCGGAAACCACTTATGGGACCTCTGACAGGCCCAGGAAGCCCATTGGAGGCCTGTTTGGGGCAGTGCCAGGCCTCAGGAGGCCCCGGATTGGACCGCCAGTCACGACCTGGCCCAGCATCCGCATATCATGGATTTTCCATTATCGCGAGTCGGGTCCCTAACCCCTGCGATAGGTGGGGAATTATGTAGTGCACCTCGGAAATACTAAAAAGCAAAAAAAAAAAAAAGGTGACTGAAATTGTGCTGCTATGACCACACAAGGCAGATAAAGGCTTCCTACTTCTGTACCAAAGCTCCTGTGCAATCTTTTTCAGCATCAGGAAGCTGAGAGAGACATTGGGATAAAGAGCGAGGCTTTTAATCACCAATAATTACCACTGTTAGGACGACTTCACATGGAACTGACGAGAGAATTCTTTCTAAAGAACCTCTACAAATGCCTGAAAAAAGGAGTATTTGCAATAACTAGAACAAACTTGCATGTTATTCCATGAGAGTCACATGATGTGTGAAATTTTATTACAGTAGGACCCCAGTATCCTCTGGGGATTGGTTCCAGGCCTTCCGGTGGATAATGAAAACCATGGATAAGAGAGAACGCCTGCCCACCCACCTCCAAACTGCTGTTTCCTGACAGTAGCTTGCTTTATGACTGCTGTTTTGAGACAGTAGCTTGCTTTACAGATGCTGTTTGTGACAATAGCTTGTTTTGTGGCTGCTGAATTACCATTTTTTCTGCCAACCATGGATAACTGAATCAGTGGATAATGAATCAGTGGATACGGGGGTCCTACTGTACACCCCACTTACTACCAAAAGCAAGTAGTTACAGGCAAGTGAGTTTACCGCCTGCAACCTGTCACTCCTCTTGAGACTCGAAGCCAGTGGTTCCCAACCTTGGGTTCCGAGATGTGCTTGGACTACAGTTCCCAGAAGCCTTCACCACTAGCTCTCATGGCCAGGATTTCTGGGAGTTGTAATCCCAAGGACGCCTGGGGACCCAAGGTTGAGAACTACCTGCTCCAAGCTACAAACTGTTTCCAGCTCTCCCAACACACTCTGTATTTTGTAGATCTATTATATTATAATGTGGTATGCATCTTTGCCGGTTGATGCTTTTATAATTTGTGCCTTTGGTTTTTTTTTTTTTTTTTGTTCAACCACCCAGCTTCAGCACGCCGGAGGTTTTGGACCACAACTCCCAGAATTCCGAGCCCAGACTGCCAGGGGCAAAGGACTGTGGGAGTTGTGGTCCAAAACATCTGGAGGGCCGAAGGTCCGCCACTACTGACCTAGAGTGACATTCAGACTGGATGGGTGGCATAGAAATCAAATGAATGAATTAGTTAGTTAGTTAATTAATCCCCAGAGAAGGAACTGCCTTCGGACGGAAGAACAGCCACAGAACAGCCACAACCTAAACATCTACCTTCCAAGAGGTTGTGAGCGAGTATGGGCGTGGGTGGGGCGCGGGGGAAGGGAAGGGCAGGGGAGAGACCCACTTGATGCCACTCTGCACGACCCGGTTCTTGCAGTTCCTCCAGCACGTGCAGGCCTGGTTACACTCGAAGATCAAGGGCGGTTCGATCTTGTTGAACTCCTGCAGCAAACGGCCGTCCTGGGAGAGCAGGGGGAGGAGGAGGAGGAGGAGGAGGAGGAGCAGAGAGTCGGTGTTGGCAGGAGACCAACGCCCCGTCACGCCAGTATCCTTCCCTTCCCTCCCTTTCTCTCCACAGCCCCGGGCAGAGCTCTGCTTGGTTTTATGACATGTACAGTGGGAACGCTGCATCTGCAGGACCAGGAGCCACCGCCTCACCTGCCCTCTTCCGGATTTTGGAAGAAGAAGAAAAGTTAAAATAAATGAATGAATGAATAAAACCGAGAACTACACATTCCCAGAGTGTATTACCAGGACTGACCACTAGATGGAACTAGAGACTATACAGGCGGCTTAACAGAAACGCACACACATACCCCTCCAGTGTATGTGTGTGTGTTGTGTCGTTACAGTCGTGGACGACTCTTCGTGACCCCGTGTCCATGGAGATTTCTAGGCAGGAATATTGGAGTGGTTTGCCAGTTCCTACTCCAGGGAAGACCAGCACCTGGTCTTCCCTGGTGGTCTCCCATCCAAGTCCTAACCAGGGCCGACCCTGCTTAGCTTCCAAAATCAGGCAGATCGGATGTGCTTAGGGCATCTAGGCAGCTACACCCCTCCAGTAATTGCAGGTAAAAGCCTGCCGACTCTTCCAGGGATGGCAATGTCCCCTAACAGGGTTGCCATTAAAAATTTATTTTTCATTTCCCTGACCGACGTTTGTCAGTTTCCCTGACCATCATTCAAATATAAACCACAAGCTATATTGTTGTAAACCGCCCAGAGTAGCCTGTGAGCTAGATGGGTGGTGTAGAAATCTAATAAATAAATAAGTTACACAATGTAACACAAACTTACACATGGTGCTTTAATGCAAGGCTTAATGAAATGTTCGCCTCTGCCAAGACACAACTCTCTACTGCAAAAATATTTGTCAAAGGTCAGAGATTTAATATCAGCTTCTTTCAACATTGACTGCGGCAGCATCTGTTTTCCAACTGCACCCAAAATCACAATTTCCCTGACTTCAGACCCATTTCCCTGACTTTCCCGAAAACGACAACCCTGCCTTAAAACGCCCAAAGCCAGAGGAGTGTCAGGTAGGAGGTACTCCGTTGTCATGACCCTGACTTTCCCCATCTTTCCCCTGACTGCATCTTCTCTTGCAGGCTACTAACCTTTAGCATCTGGCCCTTCCTTCTACCCCCATCCTCCGTTTCTGGTCCACCCATTGGAGGAGGCTCTTCCAAACACTCACCTTGTCATACCAGCAGCGGATGCTGAGCTGCCCACACAGGCAATTGCTGGAGGAACAGTCGTCCTGACACGTACAGTGCTGGGAGGGAAAAAGAGCAGATGAGCAGAACAGTGGGACACTCAGAAGGGTGTCGGGGCCGGCCGGCCCACTCCGGAGACACTGTTGCACAGCCACAACCATCCCGCAACACTGCCCCACGACTTTGGAAAGGGAAGCGAGTAGAGGAAACTCCATGAGAAGCCAAGCTGGCATGAACTCTTGTTGTTATGGGACATCCAGTTGCCCCAGATTTACGGCGAACATATGAACGAGCCATCTCCAAAATATATTGGTTTCAACTGCCCTGCTCAGGGCTTGCAAGCTCAAGCCTGTGGGTTCCTTTAGAGAGCTGGCCCATCTCGCATCTGGCCTGGATGCCTTCCAAAGGGGACTGGACAGATTCCTGGAGGAGAAGTCCATCCCAGGTTACAAACCCTGAAGGAGATGTGCAATCTCCAGGCTTAAAACCAGGGCACTTCAAGGGCCAGATGCAGGGGAGTGGTATCAGGAGACAGAGATCTAGTCTCTTGCACTCCCAGATGCATTTGGTGGGTCCACTGTGAGCTACAGGAAGCTGGACTAGATGGGCCTTTGGCCTGATCCAGCAGGGCTCTTCTTATGTTCTTATGTTCTCTTCTTCTCCTGCTGCCTTTCACTCATCACAACGTTCTTGTCCTTTTCCAGAGGAGCCTCCTTTCTCCTGATGTGCCTCAAGTACAGCCTCGGTTTCAACATTTTGGCTTGCAGAGAGAGTTCAACCTTGATTGGATCTAGGACCACTTGCTAGTCTTTCTGGCCATCCAAGGTTACCTGCAAAGCTCTCCTCCTCCAGCACCGCATTTCAAACAAATAAGACTCCCCCCCCCATCCTCGCTGTCCAAGAGTCATGGGGGTTGGGTTTGCAAGACCTGAGAAGGGCAGCTGAGGACAGAACATGTTGGAGATCATTGCCATTCATAAGGTTGCCATAGGTTGGAGAGAACTTCAGGGCACCTAACAAGTCTCCTGCGGAACAGAGATGGGCCTTTTGTTTCGGAAGGGGTCTGGTTCCTGTGAGTCCATCACAGGTTACAAACCATGAGGGAGATGTATCATCTCCAAGCTTAAAACCGGGGTCCTTCAAGGGCCAGATGCAGGGGAGTTGTACCAGGAGACAGATATCTGGTCTCATGCATTCCCAAACGCATCTGGTGGGGCCACTGTGAGATACAGGAAGCTGGACTAGATGGGCCCTTGGCCTGATCCAGCAGGGCTCTTCTTATGTTCTTATGTTCTTATGAGGACTGCATGCAAGGAGACCGCCTCCAATGGAGTGTGCTGTCCGCTCACTCTGGCGCTCAAGGAGACCACGAGGCACAAGTAGTGGTGGAAAGCCTCGGGGGATTGAGTATAAAACAAAAAGGGGACGGAGACAGGGCCACGGTCATGGGAATGGTTTGTAAGGTACAGATGGAGAAAACACTAGAGGGCTTCCTTCTGACAGAGGAAGAGGAGGCAGAGAATCGTCATGGGGGAGAGAAAGATTGCGCGGGAAATATAAGAGGGAACACAGGGCTGGAGAGAGGACAGACAGAGGAAGAACCGTGGAGGAGGGACGACGAAGCACAGGAATGCAAAGTCGTCGTCTTCCGGACTCCAGTGGGTCCCTGGAAGAAGGCCCCTTCCGGGGGGACAGGCCAGATTGTTGGAGGATGAGGCCAGATTGGGCTCGACACCCCTGTTGCAGGACATTATGTGTGGGTCGAGGACCCCATTTGAGACCCCCTCACGATTCGGAGAGGTTTCAGATCCTCCCAAGCCCGTGGACGGCTTTACAGGCAGTGAGTTTGGCTGAATGGTCTCAGCACCATTTATGTTGGATGGCCCTTATGGTTCGGTTGGGATGGAAGACGTTGTAATCCATGGCGGTATAGCAGTTTTGAATAAAGTGAATGTTTTTGCCTCTATAACGGCGTCTCCGGAGACATCCTTGGGCGAGGGAGTGACATTAGGTCCGAAACGACCCACTCACCATTCCCAAAATGTTCAGAACTGCGATCCAGCCTACAGAACAAAATCAACCACTGACTTGCGTTCCTTTGGGTCACGCGGGGCAAAACTCCTACCAGGGAGAAGCCTCTGAAGTGTCATCTTTCCTTCTCCCCGGCACTGGCCAATCAGGAGCTGTGCAAGGACATGCCTCATCCTGCCCCCCTGTCTGATTGGCCAGTGCCAGGGAGAATGAAAGATGACACATCAAATGCTGCTTCCTGTTTGGAATTTCACCCAGCGTGAACTACAGGGAGGTAAGACTGTGGCTGATTTTGTTCCGGAGGATGGGACTGGGTTCCGAGCGTCAGTTGTGCTGCCGTGTTTCGTTTTCGGAACCAGACCCCTTCTGAAAAGAAACACCCATCTCTACTGCTGAATAAACTGTCCATCCTATATAAAGCAAAGTGTTCTGCTTATGTACCGCCCCATACCACTTCAAGTAGTCTCTGGCTGGTATACAGTTTAATAACAGTATGCAGGCTACACAGTGACCCCCCCCCTCCCAGCAAGCTGGCTACTCATTTTACCAACCTCGGAAGGATGGAAGGCTGAGTGAACCTTGAGCCTGCTAGCTGGGATTGAACCCCCAGGTTGTGAGCACAGTTTTATCTGCAGTACAGGCATTTAACCACTGAGCCACGAGAACTTGGGTTCTTTGGTATAGGCTGGTTTGGGCCAAGCTTTCGCCCCCTTGATCCTTCCATGTTTGAATCAATATAGAGGCTGCTGTTCTTTTTCCTTCTTAAACAGAGGAATTATTGCTAAATTACTCCATCTATCTCAAAATATGTCACCGTGTAAAGGAAAAAAACACAAGTACCTGCAAGTGAGTAATGTTGCGGTCGATGTTCATGGTGGAAGTCTCACAGTTTTCGGAAATGTACTTGTAATCATCCGGGCATGGCTCATCGTCCACCGAGTTGACGCAAGGAATGGGCACGTTCTCGTAGCCGCGGGCCACGTCCCTGAAAAGATCCAAAATGCAATGGATAATATTTGGTAGAGCTTTGGGGTGTTTTGTTTTTTTAAGAACCTGGTTTGGTAGTCTTCACATTCCTTTCTGCCATGACCTTGCAAAACACTGTTAAATCCATTCTGAAATTCTTATTTTATGGCTTCAAACTACTGATCCCTGGTTTGTAAGCTGCAGCAGTGCTATTCTGACAAAAATAAGGGAAGAAAAAAATTCAGGAGGAAATAAAAAAAGAAATTAAAAAAAGAAACCTAAAATTCCAAGCTAATAAATCAAGGATTTCACTTTCTCCCTGCTCCTTCCCTTCAAAGGTATAGGAGGTGATACTGTCATGTGGAACGTTGATACAGGCACATAGAACTTCCGGAACTCTCAATGGCTTTAGGTTTCTGGCTGAGGGGCTGGGGTATATAGTGCGTAGCCTGCATAATTACTTGTAAACCGCCCCTTGAGAGGGACTAGACTCAATGATCCATAGGTTTGCAGTTCAAAGGTGGTGGTGGTGGTGGTGGTTTAATTAATTAAAACAGCTGTAATTTTCTAATCTACCTTGCCGCAAAGGAAACATTTCTCCCTCCCTGCTGCACAGCTCAGTGGTTTAGGTCTTTGGTTGCAGTGCCTGAGGTTGGGAGTTCGATTCCCCACTGCGCCTCCTCGACAGGCGCTCAACTGGATGATCCATCAGGATCCCTTCCAACTCTGCAGTTCTATTATAACAGTGGTGGTGGTGGTGGTGGTGGTGATGATGATGATGATGATGATGATGATCTTTCACTCGCTCGCCCTCCCTCCCTGCCTCCCTGATGCCCTTCCACTGGGTGGCTACCCACTTACGCGACATGGTCTAGCGCAGTGGTTCTCAACCTGTGGGGTCCCCAAGTGTTCCTGGACTGCAACTCCCAGAAACCCCTTCCAGCACAGCGAGGGGTGGAGGCTTCTGGGAGTTGCAGTCCAAGAACATCTGGGGACCCCACAGGTGGAGAACCACTGGTCTGGCGCAAAAACAGTACCAAAAAGTTAATTCTAGAACAGATTTTAAAGAGA